>PVKB01000917.1:0-339621 GCA_004027205.1 Ctenodactylus gundi | reverse complement strand
GATGACTGCTTCTCCCCAGGTCTCCACATGGCTGTCCCCTCTGTGTGTCCCTACCCTAATCTCTTCTTACGAGGACCACACTCGAACCTTTAATCTCACCTTAATTATTTTATGAATAGCCTTCCTCCAGATGTAGACACATTTAGAGACACTGAGCCAAGGATTTCATTCCATGGATTTGGGGGCACGGAAGGCAGCCTGTAGTACTCAGGTATTGATTCTTTTCATACAGGGCCAGATCAGTTTTATAGGTTCAGAAGGAATTTATAAAAAAGAGTACACAAAACTGCATGGTGGCACATACCTTTTGTCTCGAAAGTCTGGGAGCCTGAGGCAGGAGGCTCTAAACTTCAAGTCCAGCCTGTGCAATATAGTGTTTTATCAAGACTCTGTCTCAGAAAAGTCGGGGAGCGCCATAGTGGGGGGTGCAGCTCAGTGCAAAGGCCCCAGTAAATAACACATAGAAACAGCAGACAATTGTGGATGTACAGTCTGGTGTGACGAGGAAGACTGTGGCATCACCCACATGGCGAGGGCTCCGGCCTTCCCAATAACCCAGACCCCAACTGCCAGCTCTGTGCCTTGCTTTGGTTCTTGCCTGCCAAGAGTGCTGGGAACGATTCTGGCCATCACTCCCAGACTCCCTTGCCCCTTGGCTGGGTTCACCCTGAGGTGTCCCATATTGCCATGTATGTATTTCTGAAGATTTCGTGCCTGAGCCTTGCTGGCCCAGGGGAGAGCCTGCCCTCCCAGAGTCAGCTCAGCCCTGGAGTTGGTGGGGGTGCAGGTGGCATGGGGAGGAGCCCCACCATTCACTTGTACAGCAGCCCATCCAAAGCCTCCACCTCTAGCTGAGCTCATTCCCCCCTGTCCTAATTACCTCTGGCCAGATGCCAGAGGACCAGGGACAGCCCCATGCCTGGGGCGCTGTGAGCTGTTGTAACTAAACCTGCCTCAGCTGGTCCTTCCCATGTCACTGTAGGCATTTCTGTAAAACAGCCAGGTGTGTATCACACTCCTGTATTCCCAGGACTTCAGGAGGCGGAGGCAGGAGAATCTCACATTAGAACCCAGCCTGGACAACTTACAGCAATGTAGCAAAACTCTTTCTCCAAAAGGCGGGGAGGGAGCTGGGTTGTAGTTCAGCATGAGGGTCCTGGATCCAGTCCCAGCTCCCTCGGGATCACTTTCCCGTTGCCCAGCGTGGGAGGTGACGGAGCACATGGCCTCCGATGGCTCTCTGCCCTTTAAACGCTCATTCCTCGTTTTCTGCTACTGTTTCTTGCACCTCCCAAATAAGCCAGCTATATTCCTGTCCTTGTCCCACAGTGGCTTCCAAGGGAACAAAATTAAGTAACCACAAAATTGAATCTTTATTTTAAATACATAGAAGAGGCAAAGTGGAGACCGGGGACTTAACGGGTGGTGGTTAAAATATCTTACACTGATAAATGCTTCAAAGGCATGTGACCACGGGAGCGCAGTAGCCGTGTTCCTGGCAGGAGCCCAGGCCCTGAGGTACAATAAATCTGCCTCTGCTTCCTTGACCAGGTCATCAGCGCCATGAGTGCTGGGCAGTGCCCAGCAACGTGACTGACTCTTTGTAGGTGCTGCTTTAATACTAATGTGAGGCCCAGCCAGCCAACAGCGATGGGCAAGGTGGGCTGAGAACACCCTGGGGTGCTCTCCTGTCCTCTGGTGGGCATCCTTTAAATCCCCTTTTTGAGGGTTTCCATCTACAGTCAAGCCTTCTTTGATGGACATACTTTATTTTCTGTAAACAAATCTTCATTATTGCAGGCCCAGGAGCTGTGGGGTGGAGATCACTTTAGAATCACCTTGCCATCTCCTCATCTGACCCATTGTCAGCTGTCACAGGTCCCAACCTTTTGGCTTATCTGGGCCACATAATGAAGAGGAATGGGCGGCATATAAAACATCTAAGACAGTTAATGCAGTAGAGTTACCAAACGACTTGCAAAAAAAAAAAAAAAAACCCAAAACAAACAAAAAAAATATCCTCGATGTTTTAGGTCTCAATTGCTATTCAGAGCCATCCGGAAGCGTGGGCAGCTTATCTGTGGATCAGACAAGCCAGGATGGTTTAGTTCCCAGATGCCAGCTCTATCTTTCTCACGTCCAAGCTCCTTGCGGGGGCAGGATGCTTCTGTGAGACGTCCCAGGCACACAAAAGAAGCACACCATCGGGCTGACGAACACATCGCATGGAGCTGTTAGGCCGAAGCAGAGGCTCCTCCACACCCTGCAGAGAGATCCTGGCTAAGTTACTTGGACTCCTTGAGCCTCGGTTTTCTCACCTGTAAACTGGGGATGGATAGGCAGCCATATTCTAAATAAATAGGCATCGTCCGTAAGATAGTGCTCTCGAGCCCCACGCTCAAGGCCTGGCCCTTAGTGTTCAGTTCGCACAGGTTATTTAGGGGGCATTGCCTCGGTTACTTTCTTACTGCTGGACCACAATAACTCGTACCCACAGTTTAGAAGAGGAAAAGTGCATTTTAGATCAAGAGGTATCAGTACCCACAACGGTAGGAGGGGTTGGTGGAGGGTCGATCGGGACATTCAGGGCATCACAACAGGACGCAGCGAATGAGAGAGGAAGGGTGGAGCCAACATATGCCCTTCAGGTCATGGCCCAATCATCACCCTTTCCAATCAGGCCCCACCTCTTAGCAGCACAGGAAATCGATAGATAAGCTCCCATGGCTCATCTTCCCCATATGAGGCTTTTGGGGGACATTCCAGATCCAAACCAGAACAGACAGGTAATAATATGCTAAAGACTGTACATCTTAAAAGGCTAAAGTTTCCAGTGGAATCCACAGGCCTGGGCCAGGATGGAGTTAATTCCAAAAGCTACACTTTACCAGTTTGTGAAGCACAGGCTGAGAACACTTAAATGTGAACAAGATACCATGAGCCACTGCTTTGTTTCCTACAAGGCAGTTCCCTAGGGACTATCAGTGGGCAGCAGGCCCCTCTTGCCTGAGCAGAGGGCTTCCGGAGGGAGACAGCTGCTCCTCTGACCAAGCTGACAAACGAATTGCTGGACCAGGCAACATTGTTGACCTCCTACAGCCTTTGGTGACATGGAGAAGATCAGTGATAGAAACGGAGGTGGAGGAAAGCCAGGCTCTGTGGCACAGGCCAGTAATCCCAATACTCTGGGAGGCTGAGACAGGAAGGTAACAAGTTCCAGCCCAGCCTGGAGACTTAGTGAGACCCTATCTCAAAATAGAAAGTAAAAATGGGCTGGGACTATAGCTCAGTGTAATGGTGCTAAGTTGAGTTCCCAGTACCTACTGGAGAGAGAGAGAGGAAAAAAGAGAAAGCTCGCTATCCTGAGAATGTTAAGATTGAGCACCCGTAGCAAAGCTTAGGGGAAGATGTGGCCCATCAGACACAGCAGATTTATACCAACGATGAAAGTACAGAAACAAAGAAGAAAGAGCGAGCAGGATGAGTCCAGAAGAAAAGAGCAAAGATGGCAGAAAGACAGGAAAATGGCACCTGAGTCCAGAAGGATCTGTCTAAGGACAGGCATACCTTTGAATGGCTTGGACAGCAGAATCTATAGGCATACGTAGCACTCATCGTCCATTCCTGTGCCCATGGCAGACATCACTAGTCAACCACTCAGCTCTTTCGGTGAGGATCCCACAGCCTCAGAATCCTCAGTCCAGCGCTCCAGGTGATCCCCCCTGCCCCCGTTGGCTGGGGTTGGAGTTGAAACCCCAGCAGCTGCGGACGGGTGAGGGGCAGCCCTTTTCTGCAGCCCAGCTTTCTCTAGAGCACTAATTTCTGCTGCCTCCAGCTACAGAAAAGCTTAACCAGAATTTTTTTTAAATCTAAGACTGAACTAAGGCAAATGAAGTAATCATGTTAGCAGTGATTTTTTTTTGAGCATCCCAAATTAAACTAAAGTCACATTTTTGTGCGTGTGCGTGAGTTCCTGTCAAGAAAAAAAAAGGGGAATTAGAATGTCTTGAAAAGACTCCTTGTTATAATTAAGCCTTCCTTGCCTGCTTTATGCCCGCGGTGCTGACACGTCGGAGTTGTAAGCAGAGCCCGAAGGCAGCGCTCCTGCCTGTGTCAGCTCCCAGGATGAGGGGTTGCTCCCACCCAGCTCTGCGCTGGGCTCAGCTGCTCTCAGGGCCTGCCTGTGTGCCTTTGAAGGTGCCCACCGTACTAGAGAGCTGAGGGGATTCATGTATATTTCTGTGTCCTGAGGACATCCGTAGTTTCTGTAACTCTGCAGAACCTCTTTGAGGAAATTGGGCCTCCAGAGTGGGCAGAGGCAGGAAATCCCTTCTGCCTTTGGAATGGCACATGTCCCCCTGAACAAACACAAGTTGCCCTGAGAGGACAAGTTTTGGCTGCTTGTTTGGGGAAGCCCTTTCTGGAAACGCGGGGTTTGGCTAAGCCAGGGTGAGGGTAAGTGATGACCTTCCCACACCCGGGGCCGTGTGGGGAGCTGGGAAGAGGACCGGCCACAGACTTGCCAGGGGAAAGGGCTCATGGATGGGCCAGAAGAGAGAACGAACAGCGACAAGTGCTGACTTTGACTGTCACTGGTCAGCTGAACCTGGACAAAGTGCTTCAGGTCCCCAAGCCTTAGTTTCTTCATCTGTAAAATGGAAGAAATGTGTGTCCCCAGGTTTCATCCCTCCTTCCGCCCTCCTTCAGTGCTCCCTCTCTCCCTGTCTCCCTCCCTCCTCTGTCAGGCATCCTGGCACAGTGGCCAGCGGGCTCTCGAGACGGCTGAGGGCTGTGGGGTCAGTAGCGCAGGATGGAGAGGAGGCCGCTGGTCCTGGGAACCCCACACTGAGAAGCCACATCTGCTTGTACCAGCTTTCGGGCAGCCGCAAGGTGATGCCGCACCAGAGCAGCCCAGGCCTGAGGTGGCCTCTGCTCGCTCACCTTCGGGACCTGCCCTTCGCCGTGGGCTGCCATGTGGACGTGGAATGGCACAGAGCCCCCTGTGCTGGCAGGTCCGTGCCTGGGCATCGCAGGGAAGTCCTGGCTGCACCACCTGACTCTGCCGGGGCGTGTGTTGCATGAGAGGAGCCTCCTTGGGCCTCTGCAGCTGGATGCTACAGAGTGACCTGGTCTGTCCTAGGGGAGCCGGTTCCCGCCCTCATGGAGGTCATTTTGAGCCACTACATTTTGGGAACTCTGTGGCACTGTGGTAGGGATAGCCAGTCACAGTTACCTGAGACCCTAAGGGGAGGCTAGGGGGTCAGAAGTGCACGGAAGGGGCAGCCCTGCACTGCTCTGGGCCCAGTCTCTGAATATTGGCCCCCCGGGTCACAGTGCTGGCACTCAGAAGGCTGCTTCCCACCTAAGTCTTCTTGGTGTCCCCCTTCCCTGTCCATCACGTGACAGCACAACAGTGGATGACCCGGGTTCCAGTTCAATTCTTGCTAAGCAGCTTTCTGACCTTCAGGTGTCTTTCCAAGCTTCACTGTCCTCACTGTACATGGGGATCTCCCCAGGGAGAATATTCCTGTGAGAAACCCCTAGCTCTGTACCTGGGGCAGGGCCGGTGCATAGTCAGTGCTTGAAAATGCTATGACACCAGGCCCAAGGACCTAGGCCTGCAACCCCAGGGCTCGGAGAGACTGAGGCAGGAGGATCTCAAGGTCATATCCAGCCTGGGCAACTTGATGACTTGGTGAGACTCTGTCTCCAAATCAGAAATTATAAGTGGACTGGGGGTATAGCTCCATGTGAAGACCCTAGTTCAACCTCCAGTACCCAGAAAATATTCTTTAAAAAATGGGTCTGGTGACATAGGTCAGTGGTTAAAGTGCTTGCCTAGCAAGTGCAAGGCCTTGGTTCAATTTACCATATAGGGCAAGAGTGGTGTCACATTCCTGTAATCCCAGCTCCCAGAAGGCTGAGGCAGGAGGATTGCCATGTGTTCCAGGCCAACCTGGGTTACATAGTAAGTTCAGGATCACCTGGACTATAGAGCAAGACCCTGTCTCAAAACAAGCAAGCTAACAACCAGAGATTACTACTGATCTTGTCCTGGGTGGGCGTTGCTGGTGGGAAGAGAAGATGAAACGAAGGTGGAAAATGCCCAGGCGGTGTGCACGGGAGGGCAGAGCCTGGGCCTGAGCTCCTCACCCAGCTGGGGAAATGACCTTCAGCATACTCAGTCCTGCTGTGGCCTGGCACTTCAAATCAGAACGGGCATTTATTCCGATTTCCTCTGGAAGTGCCACCCTAGGGAAGCCTCACAGCTGGGGGGCGTGGGCAGACCTCTGTGTCTTGGGGTCCCAGCGACTTCCTCTCCATAGACAATGCTCCTCATGGGCAGATCGGGGTTTGTCTGCACAGCTCTCTCCTCCTCCTCCTCCTCCTCCTCCTCTCAGCTCTGGGAACCACCACCTGGCAACAACCTTGGTGATGGAGGGATGTCCGGATCGGGCAGCAAGGCTGGAGGGACAGGGAGTCAGCCAGCGCCAGGGGCTGCAGTGTGGGGAGTGGGCCAGGGAGGGTGCCCAACCTGGGCCGTGAGGCGGTGGTCTGAGTGTGCACTTCCCTTCCCCTCCCCACCAGGTCCGTATGTCTGAAGAAGATCCCCACTGTAGCAACATGAGAGGGTCAAGGCAGCTTTGAGAAGTGGGGCCCTGGGCAAGGGGGTCGGGTCTTCGAGATGCTTGGCTAAAATGCATAAATGTAGTTCCTGCAGGACCCCAGTGTTATGGTTGGATCTGAGAGAGAGAGAGAGAGAGAGAGAGAGAGAGAGAGAGAGAGAGAGAGAGAGAGAGATTTGATTGAATTTAGTACCTTCACTGTGAATTGCATCCCCAACCCTTTTTTGCTGCTGCTGCTGCTGCTGCTGCTGCTGCTTCTTCTTCTTCTTCTTCTTCTTCTTCTTCTTCTTCTTCTTCTTCTTCTTCTTCTTCTTCCCCTTCTCCTTCTCCTTCTCCTTCTTCTTCTTCTTTTAGCTTTGAGAGGGGATCTTGCAAACTTGCCCAGGAGGAGCTCAAACTCATAATCCTCCTGCCTCACTGTCTTAGTTACTTTTTCATTGCTGTGACTCAATACCCAACACCCACAAACTTAGGAAAGGAAAGGTTTATTTTAGCTCACAGTCTCGAGGGTCACAGTCCATTCCGGGGTGGCCGGCAACCATCGAAGTACATGGCAGAGAGAGGTGGAGGCAGCTTCCCTGGACAAACAGGAAGACAAGCTGAGGCTAGTTGAGACTAGTCCTCCAGGAAGGCAGGTGCAGCTTATGTATCCTTTCAGGTCTCCGCCCAGTAACCAGTCCCTGCTGCATCCAGGTGTGGCCACTACACACCGTTAATCCTAACTTAACTGCAATCCACCCCTCCAGACCAGACCCCAACCCACCAACATCACATGGTTCCATTAAAATACATGAGACTTTTGGGGGAAACTCCAGATCCTAACCACAACACTCAGCCTCCCCAGAGAATTGAGATTACGGGTGTGTGTGCCACCACACCTGGCTTGCTTTGGATCTTAATTGTCCTGCAAAGGCTTATGTGTTGAAGGCCAGGTCTCCAGCTGATGGTGCCAGTGGAAGGAAGTTAGGTCACTGGAGAGTCATGCTTTTGAAAGGGATTGGGACTTTGGTTCCTTCCTCTTTCTATTGCTGCCTGGTCACCATGAGGTGGCACAGGTGTCCTCTGTCATATATTCCCTACCAGGAGGTACAGCCTGGCCAGAGTCCCAAAGGCCACAGGGCCAAGCAACTATGAACTGGAGCCCACCCTGAAACTGTGAGCCCAAATCTTTCCTCTTCTTAACTTGATTAACTCAGGTAATTTGTCACAGCAAGAGTAAGCTGACTAATGCACTCAGCTACTGTTTCCTTTGAGTTTTTATAAGGGGTAAGTCTGGCCCTGAATCTCTTTGGGCTCAATCCCCAGTACCCCTAAAATAGTCTTTTAAAAAAATGGGCCTGGAGCATAGGTCAGTGGTTAAAGTGCTTGCCTAGCAAGTGCGAGGCCTCAGTTCAATTTCTCACCACCACAGAATCCAAGAGTGAGCCACATTTCTGTGTTGCTCTCACCAGGAGGCCCTGGGACAGGCTGCCTGGTCTTGGGCCTTCAGCCTCCAAATAGTACACTTAAAAAATCCTTTTTTCTTTATGCATTACCCAACCTCAAATATTTTGTTTTAACATCAGAAAACTCACTAAGACATGCTGTCTGATTCCACTGATATAAATTTGAAAGCAAGTAAAATTAGTTAAGCAGTGTCAGTCAGGAGTCACCACTCATGCTCCAGATGTGTCTACAGGGCAGGTTCTCGGGGGCTACCAGCGGCGACGTGGCAATGTTCTCTCTCCTGTCGGAGGTGCTGTGTCCATGATGTGTTCACTCTGCATGACCCATGCCACTGCTTATTGCTAATATGTGTATTTTTTCAGAAACAAAATTTAATAAAAGATTAAAAATACTATCTAAACTAAATCATATTGTTTTGCCTTTTAAATCTTGGTTTCTTCTTCTGTACAATATGGATAATATGACCTTGGTGAGCTACTGTGGTACTGAATATGAGCATTACCATCTAGCACCTCTGTTATGATGTGGCTCTGAATTGTCCCCCAAACTTCAAGTATTTGGATATTGTGAGATACCAATGCTATTAAGAGGTAAGACCTGGTCTGAGAGGGGAACACTGGGTCATGACCCAGAAGGGGTGGGTGACTGGGACAGGACATGGAGGGAGGGCTCTGCCCACCCCTGCTCACTCGGCCTCCTGTCTGCCATGCCATGCAGAGCTTCTCCAGCTCGGCTCTGACCTATCCTTCTACCTTTACCAGCTGCCATGACAAGATTGTATGAGACTCTGAAACTGTGAGCTGAAATAAATCTTTCCTCCCCTAAAGGGTGGACATCAGGCACTCTGTCCCAGGAATGACAAAGTAACTAAGACGACCTCAAACAGGTGCTTCATAAATAATGGTCGTTGTGGTTGTTGTTATTTTTATTACTGATGATTGCTTTTCTTAGATTTCTATGAATGCATAACACTTTTAAAAGAAATCTGAGGGGGAAATAACATGATTCTTCAGGTGAGGAAATAATAAAGCTGCCCTATAAAAAGGCTTTTTCGTGGGTTGAAGTTATTTTTGTGGTGTGTCAGGTCACAGCAGAAAGGGAAAAATCACTTTCATTTTTAATGGTGCTTCTTCTCCTTCTCTGGTCCCCACAGTCTCTTGTAGATGCCCGCGGAGGCCCAAACTAGGGAGACAGCATCTCAGTGCCTGGAAAAATGTCCCCCGACCTTCCACCGCACATTTCAATAACGTGACTGAAGACAGATTTTTCAATTCTTCATGAGGCTGAAACATGAGATAGAGTTTCTACCTCTGGGCCAGAGATTTCCCTCTCTTGTCAGGGAGTCGTGTGTTGTGAAAGGATCTAGTAATTTGGACTACGGCCTGAATGCGACCTAGGGCCCCTGGAGACCCGCATCGTGCCTCCTGGCCGTGAGCAAGGGGAAAGGCTTTGCTGGTGGGTATTAGATGACATCAGCCTAGACATGGAATCCTGGGCTAAGCCATGGGTGGCCGAAAGCCAGGCGCAGCTGCTCACGGCTGGGAGAGGAGCGAGGCCTCCCGAAGGACTGTGGACCCAGATACACGGGAGACCTATGGGAACCCCAGCCCCTCTGGGAAGAGACAGCACCAGGTGGTGCCAGGCAGTGAGACAGGCCCAGGCTAGAGGTGCCTACACCTCCTGCTGGCTCTCCTGGGCAGGCAGCACTCCACAGGCCAGGTGAGTCTGTCATAAAGTAGCTTCAAGCTAGAGATGGGGGTGCTTCTGTGTCCCCTGGCGGCACATGTCACTCTTCCCTAGAGAACACAGTTCAAGTCCCCTGGCTTAAGAGGCCCTTCCTGTCATCCAGAAGAGGGACTAATGACGCCCTAGTGCCCCTCACTATGGTGGTAATAGGGGGCAAAACCGGCGTTTTTGAAGTCTGTAGGTGGAATGGCTTTTCGGGAGGACAGTTCTATAGTGTAGATTAAAAATCTTTAAGAAGTGTAGCCATTCTTTCCTCGGGCACTGATCCAAAAGAGTTTTGACCAGAGTGCAAATTCATTTATAATATGTTAGCTAACCAAAATATTCAGTAAGTGCCCTCTTAGTAATGCAGACTTAAAAGATGCCCAGGACACGTGCAACTTAGACACCCTGGAAGGATGCATTCACATCCATGCGCCTCCCCTTAAGGTAACGCTTTCACTCCACCCACTTTCCAGATGAGGGTAACCAAGGTCTTTAGAGGGGCTAATTAGCTGCCAAAGCCTCAGCTAATTGGCAGTGGAGCTGGGTGTGTACGCCACATTTAACCTGAGGGCAGAGAGTCCTGCCCATTCCTAACAATAAACCTTTTCATTGCCAGGCTCTCTGCCAGGCAGGAGGAGGCAGGCCCAACCCTGATCTGTTGGAGCTTTCTGCATGGGGGGTTGGGGGGGGTGGGAGTGTTGGTGACGCTGAGTGGAATCTGTACATGGTCAGTGTCACTGACAGAAAGGACTACACTCAGACCTTCCAGGAACTTTCAGTGATCATCCCAGGAAGACAGGAAGTAACCCAAATGTCTGGCTATTAGAGCTTGAATAAATAAATTACATTATGTCCACACTTTGGAATAGTGAGCAGCATTAAAATAAATGTCATGGGGCCATGTTTGTCTACATGGAAAGATGTTCTTGTCCCGTTATTAAAGGGAAGCAGGTGTGCGTGTGTGTGTGTGTGTGTGTGTGTGTGTGTGTGTGTGCACTCTGTGTGTGTGTGTGTGTGTGTGTGTGCACTCTGTGTGTGTGTGTGTGTGCACTCTGTGTGTGTGTGTGTGTGTGTGGGCATGGAAACGCATTACATGTTGTTTCCTCAGGGTTGGAATTATTCAGAGATAGGCTTTTTTTTCCAATCTCTGATCATCCTCATTTAGAGGTAATTAGCATGTATTTGTGTCTAATTGTAGTAACAAGCTATTTCCAATTGAAAAAGAAGTTGTTCCTGCCTCCTCAGACACGTAGACGGCTCAGTGGTGCCCTCATTCCCATCAGCTTTCTGCTGCTGGGACGAATACCCTAGCATAACAAGAAAATGGTTTGTTTTGGCTCATGGTTGCAGATGTTGCAGTCCATGGTCAACTGGTTGTCATGAGAGGAGGACACAGTGGAGGAAAACTGCCAATTTCATGGCACCCAGGAAGCAGAAAGGAGAATGGCCAGTGAAGGAGGGACCGGGGACCAGACACAGCCCCCATGACCCATTCCCTCAATTGAGGCCCTACCTTTTGCATTTCAACACCTTCCAATCATGCCATCAGATTCTAATGAATTAATCCCTTGGGGAAGTTAGAGTCCTGCTAATCCAGTCCCTTCCGAAAGCCCCACTCTGACATTGTGGCCCTGGGGACCACACCCCCAACACATGGCCTTTGAGGGACACTTCATATCAAAACTACAATCCTCCTCCTTCTTATAAAGGGGAGAAAAGTTACCTGCAGGCGACAGAGGCTGCCCCATGCACCTGTGGAGCCAGTTTCTCAGAGCATTCCACACCCCTTCTGCACGGAATCCACAGCTGCTTGAAATGCAGCTTCCTGGGTTCCTCCCTAACATTAGCAACAGCTCACCCTTATCACAGTTACACTTGGACTTTGCACTACTAGTGTGTGACCTGCACTACCCTGAGGTACACTTAAATATGTGCATTTTGCTGGTAAGGAAGTAGAGGCACAGAGGCGCAACCAGTATATCCAGTTGCAGGACTGCTATAGGTAGGGGGTGGAGGGGTCAGGAATTTGAACTTCTTTTTTCCTGTATGGGGAATTGAACCCAGGGCCTTTGGCTACATCTCCAGCCTTTTCTCTTCTTCTTCTTCTTCTTCTTCTTCTTCTTCTTCTTCTTCTTCTTCTTCTTCTTTTTTTATAAGACAGGGTCTTGCTAAGCCACTAAGCTGCTCCGATGGGCTTGAACTTGCAGTTCCCTTGCCCCAGCCTCCCAGAGCGTTGGAAGTACAACTGTGGCAAGCCAGGCTAACAGTCTGGTATTCTAACACCCTCCCCAGGTGATCCGTGTGCTCAGCATGGTGAAGTACCTCGGCTATGGAGCATCTTTTATCTCAGAACCAGTTGCATTGTTTTGGTTTAAGAATAGCCGCTGTGAAGCAAACCGATCCACTATGAGAGGACTTTGCTCTTGGAAGCCTTTAGGGCGAAGGTGTACCTGCGATTATCGATTAGAGGTAAGTTATGAAGGGAAAAGACTGGCTGGCAGGCGACCCACTGGCTCAGCCGCCCTCTGTTCTTTGGAAACTTAATTCCAATTTTGTTGTTGTTGTTGTGGTGGTGGTGGTGGTGGTGGTGGTGGTGGTATTAGGGGACTGAACCCAGGGATTTCAAACTGAGCTGTCTCCAACCTATTTTTATTTTTTAAAAAATTTTAGGACACAGTCCCACTAAGTTGTTAAGTTGCCCACGCGAGGCTCTAACTTGTGATCCTCCTGGCCTCAGCCTCCCAAGTGCTGGGAGTACAAACCTGTGCCACCTGGCCTGGCTTACTTCCAAATTCTTATTCCTATAGAAATAAAGTTCTGAACTATTAAGGAGATGGGCTGTTCTGCCTGATGTGGGGGCACAGAGAAAGATATGTGTACAGTATCCAGAATCTCCTAAAGTCTCCTGCTCTCTTTGGGGACTCTGGAATACCCTTGGACACAGAATCTAAAATTTGGGGCAGTTGAGGAGGAAAGATTAGGATTGCCCAGTGGTTCCTGGCCCACTGGCTGCAGCATCAGAGTGAGTCAACCCTACACAAAAATTTAACTAAAGCTAGGGGGCTGTGAAGGAAGGGCTTTCAGCGTGACTGCCTGATAGTAACCACACAAAGACCTTGGCTGAATCTCGAACTTATGGCCCAGAGGCCACCATAACCTTATATAAAAAAGAAGATCCTTGCCTAGCTATTTTCACCTTCCAACGTATGCCACTCTTACTAACCTCTGTGGACTGAGATCATTGTTTCGAATTGGCTATGGACATGTTCTCTGTTTTTGCCTCTGGAAGCATCACCTGGGGTCAGCCTCTACACACGACACACATGCTCCCATTGCAGTGCACTGCACCTGTCCTGCAGCCTTCTTCCTACACGTGTTGCTCAGCTTCCTGTTCCTGAACCCATTTCTGTAATTCCTAACACGGTCAGCTTATGCAGAGAAAGGTTTATCTTGGCTCCCAGGCTTGGAGGTTCCCGTGCAGCACTGGTTGGTCTTGTTGCTTTGAGGCCTGTGATGGAGCAGGGGGTTATGGCAGGGAGTATGTGCTTGAGCAAGCTTCTCACCTCACGGTGGCCGGGAAGTGACAGAAAGGCAGGAGGGGGCCAGCTCCCAATGTCCCCTTCAAGGGTATGACCCTATCTGACTGAAACACTTCCATCCAGGCCCTACCTCTTAAGGGACTACCACCTCCCCAAAGAACACAAGTTGGGGACTAAGCTTTTAGCACGTGGGTCTTTACAGAGAATGTTCTAGACCCAAGCTACAGGACCAAATGAATGTCATAATTCTTTGGAGAACTGTCTTGATCTCTCTCTTGTTTCTGTGTGATATTAGGGATTAAACTCAGTGTCTGTGCAGTAACATACATCCCCAGACCTTTCTAAAAATTTTTTTGAGACATGATCTTGCTAAGTTACCCATGCTGGGCTCAAACTTATGATCATCGAGCCTCAGCCTCCAAGAGCTCTGGGATTACAAGCAGGGGGTGCCACACAGCTGACTAAATTAGGTTAACATGAACCAAATTAAATTGGCCCAACTCTTAACTTTCAAGACTAATGTGGTACTGCTTTGTGTGAGGCTGTCTGAACGTGTTACAATGCCCAGTGATCTGACTGGTGAGTGCAAAGAGTGGCAGAGTAACTGTACTCACGTATCACCTTGCGGGTACTCTACCCTGGGTGGCACAACTTCTGGGGGCCATGAAGTTGGATGCATGAAGTTCTACCTGTATATATTACAAGGCTTGTGGCTTCTGGAGAGGTGAATTTTCAAGGACCCACTGAAGCATCTTGATTTTGGAGTGAAGTTAAGATTTACATATGGGTTTTTCCCTATCAAGATTCATGATGAGGCTTACTGCCCCAGTGCAGCCATGGGTCTTGTGGGAGGTGTTTGGATCACAGGGGTGGGGTCCTCACGTATGGATTGATGGCTTTCAGGAATGGGTGAGCTGGTGCAGGAAGTCAGCCTCTCTCCTCTCTCCTTGCCTTTCCACTATCTCACTGTGCATGGAGAAGCAGAAGCTGAGCACATGTAGGTACTGTGCTCCTAGGCTGTCCAGACTATGAGCCAAATAAATCTCTTTACCCAGCAGCCCAGCCATAGGCAATCTGGTATAGTAACAGAAACAGGCTAATCCAGACTCCCAAGGAGCAGATAAGTCACCCCTGAGCAAGGAAAGAAATAGCCTTTGGGTATAAGGGCCTGAGGTGACAATCCACACAGTGACCCTCTTAATTAGCCGCACTGTTGAATTTTACATCTAGGGTATCTGCCAAAAGTCTCATGTGTTCATAGGGGGCCCTTTAGGGAAGTGATCAGACCATAGGGGTTCTGTCCTCTGGGATTCTGATGAGCTGTTGGAAGATGGGGACTGGTTGGAGGGGGGCCCGTGACAGTGTCACCTGGAATGGGGTATTCTTGTCCCTACTCCTCCCCTCTCTCTGTTTCCTGGCCACCGTGCCAGCCAACCATGGACTAAGCCCACTGGGAACTTTGAGACAGATAAACTTGTCTTCCTTTAGGCTGCGGATATCAGGCATTATGTCCCAGCAACAGGAAACAGACTAGTAATTCCCATTCTAATTGTGCCATTCCTTAGTGTCTGCTGTGAAATCTGTTGTGGCAGACACCAGATCTGAGAGGGGGTATGGATGACAAACAAAGGGAACTCAGAGTTTTGGCCCCTTTGCTGGGGCTAAAGTGCCAGGCCCGGGGACTCTCACGGAGTGAAGGTATGTGACCACGGTTCACAATCGAGTGGCAGTGCCCGATGGCACACTCACTCAGAATTTGTTTGGTGCTCCCCAAGCCCACTGGGGCAGGGAAGGCTCAAGTTCTATAATTCTCAGTTCATGTGAGCAAACTGAGACCCAGAAGCTTCTGTGGGATCACAGAGATAGAAGGTGACCATGGCACTGGGACCTTGAACTCAGAGTGTTCCTCCCCCTGCATCAGGAAGCAAGCACATGGTGGCAACAGCGCCAGGCCAGGCCAAGGGCATGTGGCCAGAAGCTGTGCTGTCTGCAGAGGGAGGGGGTGCCACTTCCCTGCTGGCCTCTCCTCCCTCAGCTGATGGCCTATCCTCACTGAGGTTTCTTATCTCCCCCAACCCCCACCTCAAGGCCTCACTGACTTCATTTCACAGGAGGAAAGAGGGAATTAAGAAAACACTTGTTACCATGAGTGAAGCCACAGCCTGCCTCCAACACTAAAGGCTTTACAGGGAGCATGGGGCAGGGGAAACTGGTCCATGCTGGGCACTTTTGAACAAATTTGAGGGATGGAAAGATGGAGAGAAGAGAAGACTATGTGGGAGAGGGTCAGAACCTGCAGAACAATTGCCCAAGCCTGAAAGGAAGTACAAGTCCCCAGGGAACCCTGCCTCTCCACTGATGTCCAGGAGGCCGAAGGGTCACAGTGGAGTCTAATCGCAATGGTGGAAAATTGCTCCTTCTCTTTCAAACTGTGCTTAAGCTACGCATCCTTTGAGGACCCTTAGACCAGGCAGGCCCTGCGTTTACAAGGTTTGCCAGCACCCTGCACTTGATCTTCATGGCCGGGAGCACGCTTGTATCTCCTTATCAGACACATGCCTTCTCTGTCTGACTGTGAACTCAGAAAGGGCAGAGCCGGATCAGCCTGCTTTGTAACTTGACTCACTTAGAAATTTTTAGGTTAAAGCAACAGAAGGACCAGCCTAAGATGGGTTCAACAAAAAGGGCTTTTTCTTTTCTGCCCAAGCTAGGAGTTGGTGTCAGGCAGGGCTGAATTCACGGATTCTGAGTAAGGGGTCCAGGTTTGAACTCTCTTCTCGTGGATTCACTCCTTTTTCTCCTGTGTTGACTTCTGACCGGTGCCTCGTGGTGCCAGAATGACTGCCACAACCCTTATCTCAACAAAGAATAAGATCTGCTTCCTGGTAACTAGAGCAAGATTCTTGAAATTAACTCTCATTGGCTTAGCTTGAATAATGAGCCCATCCCACACCAGTTACTGTGAACCAGAAAGCATGGTGCTGTCACTGGCCAGCATAGTAGACATGATTCACTGTCTACCCAAAAGCCACATGTCCCCATTCTTCCTTTCTAATAAAAACCCTACAGGTATCAAGGGGGTGGGAGGGATGTTCAGGGCAGGTGACTTCCCTTCAAAACGGGAAACTGTTCAAGTTATTCTGTTCCTTTTCAGTGGTGATTGAGTTAAACAGGTGCAGTGACCAACATCTGGCAAATAAGATACGGTGCCAAGTCTACTGGAGGCTTCTGAGAGGAACTTTCTTTTGCATCAAGTCAGACTATAGGGCAGAGGCTAGCTCCCTCCTTGTCCCTTCTTGCCCTGGGATATGTTATGAGGGATAGGATATCTGGAGCTGTGGCAGCCATCTTGCACCCGTGGGGTGGGATAGCGTTAATGGAATGGAATGGGAAAATAGAAAATTCCTCCCTGAGGTTTTGTTCTGTTGTGACTTCTTTTGAAGGACTGTCCCTAAGCCCCTAGAGCCACTCTCTGGGCACCCGGGCCCAAAGGCCCTGGGAGGCCCACTCCTACCAGGGCAACCCTTTTCAGTGGTATCTATTGCAAAAGTGTGAAAGTCCAGTCCTGAGCTGCGGCCGGCACACTCCAAGGTGCACGTCAAACTCCAGAGCAATCTGCAGGAGCCGACCGAGCCTGAACTTCACAGAAATCCACCGTGGCTGGCCTCCGGCCTCCCTCCCTGATCCCCACACCCCCGCCCACCCGCCTGCCCGGCTCTCCAGGGGCGCTGCCTTAATCAATCGCTTGCACACAAATCGTTAGCTGCTTCCGGGGGACCCGGACTCGCACATCACAGCTGCTCAGTAAATATTTGTTGCCTGAGTGAATGAATCCGCAGACGGATGAGCGAGCCGGGAAAATCACAGGCAGGTGGAATCCGAACAGGTTATTAGGCTAATTACAGGCTGTCTCCCGCTTTCCCCTCGCCTCTGTGAAGCGACTTCCTCTCGGGGAACCTCCTGACTCCTGACGCTTTGCAAGGGACAGGGTGTCTTCTGGCCAACGTCATGTGCCTCCTAATTGGACAGGCCATTAGAAGGTGAGGTCATCTCCCCAGGGAATGGGGAGGGGCCCTGCCCCTCAGACAAGGGGCCTGAGGACAAGGGAGGCACTGCCCAAACACGCGCCTTGCCTGTGTCGCTGGGGCAGGTGGGGCCATGACCGCCCTGGGACGGATCAGACCTTTGACCCCAACTGCAGTTTAATTCACTCTTTCCCCTCCATTAGCTGGTGACAGGATGGGACAGGCAGGAGCTGTGCTGTGGGGGGGGGGGGGGTGGTGGCAGATAACAGATTTTATTTTTATGGCATTTATAAAAATTACCAAATGACCTGCTGGGTCAAACCCACTCTCCTTTCATAAATCATGCATTAGAGGGGCCACTTCGCCTTTTTAATGGCTTTGGTTGAGTCACCTCCTAGAAAGACTGAAAAAAAAGATCAAATATTTCAATTAAAGCATTCACCTCTTGCTGTATGCAGACATACTCCAACTGGATGACTCATTTCATGAAGTGGGTTGTGGAATCCTCCAGTTTTAGAGTCATAGAAATCATTAGTGTCCCCTGGGGAGATTCAGAAGGCAGAGATGGGAAAGGACATGCCCAAGGTCGTGTCGCTGGTTCTGTGCCCCTGAGGGGTGAGAGAGATGAGCTTGTCTGTGAGTGGCTTTGCCTCCAGCCCACTGTTCTTTTCTGCTAGGAAATCGGGGTGGGCATGCAGTTGCCATGGCAGCAGCGCAAGTGTCTCCAGAATCGAGTGGCATGAAACCCCCATGCATGAGGGGTGCTGCCAGGGTCTGCAGACTGGGACTCTGAGGGGCCACAGTGGGTGAGGATGGCTTCCCTCTGCTCCGTAGTTTTGGGGACTTGGAGAGAAGGGTCCAGGGCCTCAGGCTAGGCTCATCTGAACACATGATGGTTGGCTCTTCCTGGGTGCTGCCTGGTGGCAGAAGAAGTGGGCGGGGACTGTCGGCTCCAGCATCTGTCTTTGGCCTCTGTGTGGCCTGGCCTTCCTCACGACATGGTGGCTGGATCCCAAAGAAGAACGTCCGGGGAGGAAGAGGGAGCAAGGGAAAGGGAGGTGGGTGGGAACTCGTGTGGACTCAGGAGTCACGCAGTGTCACCCGTAGAACATTTGATAGATCACGGCAGTCATAAGGTGGGGTCTTCCAGGGTGAAGGGAAGCTGACAAAAACCTCTCGTGTCCGTGGGGGAGGGGATGCCATAGGGAAGGGACAGCGGGAATGGAACACGTGTTGGGCAGCAGCTGTTCCTGAGCAGTTGCCGCAGGAATTTGTGGCCCTGAAATGAAGCTTTGCTGAATTGTTCAGCATCTGTATCTCATTGGACTTAACTCCCTAAAGGGCCATGGTGGGCACCCATCAGGTTTGTGATACACTGACCGTGCCCTGCCTGCCTGCAGTGAGCTCAGGGTGAGGGGCTTAGGATTCTGGCTTGGAAGGGAAATACCAAAGCTCCGGAGGCTGTGGCAGGAGAATGGACAGTTCAAGCCCCGCCTGGGCACCTTAGCACTTAGCAAGATTCTGTCTCAGAGTATCAAAACAGGCCGGGGTTGTAGCTCTGTGTGAAGCTGTTTGTGTGGCCTGATCCTCAGTAGTACGAAAGGGGAAAAAAAAAAAAAAAAACCCTATAGTCTTTAAAATACATTCACAGATTTCCCTTCCCCTATGAACTGTTCACCTCATCAGGAACTTGGTCACTACCACCATCTGCCCCAGAGAAACGAGGGGCAGATGTATTCATTCATTCACTCGCTCTTTATTTTTTGGAGGTGTCCAGGGAGCTGTGACAGAAGAGGAGACGTGGAGAATGTGGAAGGGGAGTGACAGGGCAGGGAAGGGCCTCTCCCTCGCGGAGAGCACAAGACGCAGGCTGCAGTCAGGCATGTCATGCACAGAGTCTGAGAGCAAAAGGCCAGGCGGTCTGCAGGGGCAGGCAGAGCCTGGGCTGACACTAGGCCTTGAATGCCACCTCCAGGAATCTTGCTTACCCTGGGAGAGGCGGGAAGTCCCTGAGGAAGGGACACGGCCTGATGCATGTGTTAAAGGACCTGAGAGCAGCCTGAGGGGTCGGGTGGAGTGGGACACAGGAGGAGGGGGCGGCAGGCCCGTGGGGGCACTGGTGACAGGCATCCTGCTGCAGGTACAGGGCCATGGGGTCAGCAAGAAGCGGCTGCTCATACCTAAGGCAGTGGCTGAGGGATGTGAGGGAGGGACAGCTGGCCACTTCTGGGTCTCTGCCTTAGTCAGTGGGGGCACCGGAGTCCCTGGGGGGAGGGTAGAGCCAGGGCACAGGGGAGCAGGGGGAGCCAACTCCCCAGGGGGAACTGAGGACAAATTCAGTTTTGCACCTGTTGTCGCTCAGACGTCTGGAAGGGGTCCCTGGAGTGTAGCGCACAGCAGGGGCTGGTGTCCAGGGAACCAAACTGGCCAGAGGTTTGGGCTGTCAGTCTGGACTGCGGTCCTGTAAGGCCCAAGCGTGGCTGTGCTCACAGCAGGAGGACAGGAAGAGTGGCAGGGAGAGTCAGGGAGAGGGAAGCTTCCCAGAGGCCCCTCAGGACAGACCGGGAAGGATCGGAGAGGGATGACTCGGGGCACCAGCAAGCAAGGAGGGGCCGGCCGCTTGCACAAGCTTCTTTCCCAGGGTCTGGGGAGAGGCCAGCTGCCAGGCAGAGACAGAGTGATGGCTAGATGGGTGGATGGACAGACGGATGGATGGGGACATTCTAGCAAAGGCCTTGCAAAGTCGGATCCTTCTGGCAACACAAGGACAACTCTCTTCCCCTTTGAAGGCCAGCTGCGAGGGGTCCCTCCTCCCGCCTCTCTCCATGATCATCAATGACTTGACCTCCTCGTCCGTCCTCAGCGAGGCGCATCTGTGTCTAAATTCCTGGCAGAGGCTGTTGCCACCGTGTGGCTAATGACGCAGCCTTTGTGATCACATCTGCTGCTGTCTTCTTCAGGGCAGCCATTCCTCACACTCCGATGAATGGGCGGGACTGACCCCTTGCCCCTGTTCCAGGGGTAGCAGGGTCCTGACACTGAGCTACAGTAGGACTGGTGCCCGAGAGTGTGGAGAGCACGGTGACCGCCACCTCCTTTGTTGAAAGTGGGAAAACCTGCTAGCACAGAGGAAAGCCAGCCCAAGTGATAGAGAAAAACAGCTGGAGAGAAGGCCAAAGCCCCCGGATTCAGCCACGCCTGAAGCCACTGATCCCACAGTTTTCCAGTTACACTGTTTTTGCCTGTCTGTCAGGAAGGGCCGAATGAGTTGTAGGGCGAGTGCTCCTTCCTAGCAACCGCAGCTGCCAGGGAGGGGTGGGCGGGGCGGGAATCTGAGGGTCTTTCCCCCGTCTCTCACCCATCTCACTGCCTGCTGCAGCCCTGGTAGCCACCTCCCCACGGCTTCTGCTTCTGCTCCTACCTGTCTGTACACTGCACCTTATTAGAAAAACAGAACAAACAAAAGGGTCGGCTGAGCTGGGCAAAGTCGTCTTGAAGCTCCTGCCACCATCCGAGGCCAAACACCTGCTCGTTAGTTTTTGCAGTAAAATGCAAGGCGACACTTCATTCCTCCTGGGCTCCTCCAACACAAACTGGGAGTTGGGGAGTCACCCAGGTGGCTCCAGGCGTGGCTGAATCCAGAACCCCAGGGGTCGTCCTCCGTCGGTGTGGGTGCCTGATTCCCCAGAGACCTGCCAAGGGCTAGCTCAGGCTCCAGGCCCCGCCCCTCCTCTCCCCCACTCCGCCCCTTGCCCAGAAGCCCCACCCCTGGGTGAGGCCCCACCCCTTGGTCTAGAGCTGGCGTTCAGGTAGCCCCCCACCTCGGGGCAGTCTCCGGTGTGGGTGTCTGTCTCTTGGGCGCACGCCTCTCCTTCCACAGCCCTCTGTTCTTCGGGTGCCCTCCGCCTTGCTGGCATCCGGTGGCACATCGCGGCGCAGCCGCGGCCGACATGCATTCTGGGCATCGCAGCATGTGGTTTCTTCCACCCGCCACCCACATCCCTCGCCCACACTCACGGCTGTCTGTGTTCTCACCTGCCTGACTTTCCCGCCTTTCTTTTTCTCTTGAACGCCCTCTCCTCCCGCAAGCAATTCCACCCAGAAGTTCCAGTGAAGTGACGTAGCAGGGGACGAGACTGGGAGCGGCTGGCCGCTCTGGATGCCCTGCGTGCCTTGAGGGGTCCTGGTCCTCGCCCGCGTCTTAGTCCAAGAGTTCAGTCAACATGCTTGAAATAAAATACTTGGGGCTTTACTCGGGGACCCCTTAATGTGAGGCTCGGGAAGCCCCTCCCTCTCGGCTCCCTCCTTCCCCTCCCTGTCTTCTCTCTTCGCCTATTCAGTGAATGACTTTTAGGGCCTGTTCTGGGCCGAGTGCTAGGAACAGTGAAAGGAAAGGCAGACAGGACCCCCGTTCTACTGAGCAGGTGGGAGGCCCGCGATTTTCGCCAGACACGGCACAGTGTGTTGTCACTCCCCCAAGGGAGGCTTCCCATTTCCAGGACCGACAGCGCAGGGACGCTGGCTCTGACTCTAGAGGTTTCCCCGGGGAGCTGAGCAGAAGGGTGAATGTTTTAGGGGAACAGAAGGAAAAAAGAGCACTGCGAACAAAATACGCAAATGCCCTGGGGTGAGAGGGAGCAAGGCGTTTCTGTGGAATTCAAGTGCAACTGGAACGGACATGAAGAAGGCAAAGGCACTGTGGCACGTGGGGGCCTGAAATTCATGGCGCTTGCCCGGGAGCTCAGGTCCTAGACAGGAAAGCAAGAGAAGGCCAGGGGGGCGTTTCAGTGGGGTGGCGCTGGGAGCAACCAGTACAACTTCACCAGCTCCGGCGTGTGCTGGGTGCGATCAGGGGCACCTTTCCCAGCCTCGGATGACTGGACTGTCCTGGGAAAGTCAGATGTAGCCCTGGCCCCTGGGCCTTGAGTGGGGTCGGGCTCTGTTCCAGCTTTGGGACAAGACCATCCGCTGAGGACCCCTGGGTGAGTCAAGCAGCCTGTGAGCTGAGGAAGCGGAAGAGACATCTGAGTGCTGAGAGCTGTGAGGTGTGGCTATACACGCCGATGCTAGACCAGTTTGCAGCTTGGTAACCTCAGTGCCTCACCCGTAAAATGGGTCAACAGCAATGAGTATGTGCCTGCCGGTCACCCCTTTTCCGTGGTCCTCACCGGCTGGCAATCACTGTGCCCCATAGGGTCAAGGGAGTGGGCACCGTTGTGTCCTGTCATCCTGAGCACAGTGACTGGCTGAAGTGGCCAGGTAAGGCCACCAGAGTCCCCACATGAGGGAGAGAGGCCTCTTGGGAGACAAATCTCTTGCTTTAATTTAACTTAATTTAGTTTTGCAGTGTGGGTGATGGAACTGGGCCCTGCCCATCTCGGGCCAGCACTGCCCTTCAGCCACGCCCAGTCCTGCTCTCAACTCTCTAGATGGTGAACTGTAACAGCAAAGACTCAGAATGTGAATATGTAGGAGAGGAAAATGAAAGAGAGGTGGTAGGAAGCAGGGAGGTAACCATGGAGATGGGACGGCTGAGGGTGGGCAGTGGGAGGACGAGGGGGGACAGGGAAGCCAAAGTGGTTAGGAGGCAGTATGAGTCGGCCTGGCATGGGAGTCTTCAGTCCCAGCACACGGAGAGGCTGAGGCAGGAGGATCACACATTCCAGCTTGGCATCTTATTGAGACCTTGTTTCAAAGACAAAAATAAAAATGGGCTGGGGGTGTAGCTCGCTGTAAGGCCCTGGGCTTGGGCCCAGTAGCACTAAAAACCAAACAGTTGTGTGGATATGCTCCAATTCCCCAAGCTGGATGCATTTATTATATAGCCCAAATAGATACTAATAAAGAGAATGATTTGGGAGGGAAATGAGCAAAGACTTGAGCTACTGGCTTTCCAATTTTCTTGGATAAAAATAAAAATAGACATATGAGTTGGAGTGGGGCAGGGCAAGCGCGTGCCTTGGAGGGGCAGCAGGGGCAACCAGTGAGTGTCCCACAATTAACTGTGTTTCGGTACATGTCCAGAGGTGGCTGGTTTTGTTCTTTCTCTTGCTTTTTTCTTTTTTCTTTCCTTTCTTTCAAGTGTATCAGTTACCTACTGCTGTACAACAAATTAGCTCACAATTTAGTGGCCAGAAAGAACAGAAGCTTCTGTGGGTCATGCATTCAGGCCCGGCTGTGTGGGTGGTTCTGCTCTCAGGAAGCCAGAGTCACCTGAAGCCACAAAACTCACTTCCGAGACAGTGCTCATGTGGCTGTTGGGAGACTTTAGGGCCTCGAAATACTTGGGGCTTACTCTGGGAACCCTTAAGGGAGGCTCAGCAAGCCCCTCCTCCTATCCCTCCCTTCCTCTCTCTGTCCCAGTCTCTCTTCCCTCTTCCCTTTTTTCTTTCTTATTCTTCATTCCTTCCCTCCCTCCCTCCCTCCTTCCGTCTTTCCCCCTCTTCCCCCCACGTAGGGCTGCCTGAGTGTCCTCACGATGTGGCCTCTGGCTTGCCTGACGGTGGTGATCTAAGAGCGAGGAAGGTGAATACTGTCACGTTAGCCTCGGAAGTCACACTGTGTCCCTTCTGCAGTGTTCTGCTGATAACATGGATGGCCATACAGAGGATGATTCTCTGCAGGACTAGGGCTGGGGCCACCTTGGCGGGGGGTTGGTCATGAGGGGGATGTGTTGGTCTTAAGTACCACTAAATCTGGCAGGTTTTTTCCCAGTCTCTGGGAATTTCCTCTTCCGTAAAGAGGCTGTTGGGTGCTTGGGATGGCATGGTGTCCTCGAGGCACCAGGGAAGCACCACTTCCTACAACTTGTGCTTGAAGGGACTCATTTCAGAGCTTGCCAAGAGCTCCCTACACAAACAGTGAAATGACTAAACTAATTTGCTGGTCTGCAGCTTTCTGGCATGTCTAGAGATTTCCTAATAAATCCTAGGCTCAGGCTGGTGATTTGCCAGCATGGTGGCCCTGCCTCAGCCGAAGACAAGAATGTATAAGAGCCCCCTGGGAGGGTAGGGGGAAGCAGGAGGAGAAGCAGTGCTGGGGATTGGGGTGAGAGGTGGCCTTTGACCACCACCGTGTTTCATGGGACCCACTTTCCTCTGGGAAAAGTGACAACAACCAGGCAATCGCTGGTTTGGTGCAGGGCTCTTACTGGATTTGAGCAGAGCAAGGTGGCATTCCTAAAACAGTGACCCCAGGACACTGGCCTCATGCACGAGTAATCCCAGGAGCAGCTCTGTGCTGCAGAGAGCACTCAGAACTGTAGCCCTGAGGCCGGCCTCCCCTGGCCTTCTGCAGCTACAGGCCGGGCCAGCTGCATGGGCACATGACCAGGGCAGCTGCACAGGGCCCCGTGTCATAAGGCCTTGCGTTTGGACTGTAACGCCTTACAGGTGCTGTCCTAGACGCGTAATCGATTCATCTTGGGAGCTGTGTTTTGTGAATGTAGTCCAGTGGCACAGTGGTGCACACGTGTGTCAGGGGCTTGGCGTCACCACTCTCTTGCAGACCTCCAGCCACCTCTATGACATGGGCTCTTGGCTGCATGCTCTCTAGCCTGCGACCAGGCCACCTGGAGCACCCAGCCCATGGTGCCCAAGGCAGGAGCTGGCATGCATTGCCATCCTGTGCCTGTGTGCTGTGAGAGGAGGGCTGGGATCCAGTATCCCTCCATGGTGCCTCAGGCAAGGCGAGGTGGCAGTTGTGCCAAGGAGGAGCTGGCAGCACAGCCATGATTGGCAGGCGGGGTGGGATGCAGGGAGGGTCTCATCCATCTGGGACCCGAGGTCCCAAGGCAGTTGCTAGCACTTGGGGAGCAGATGCCTCCCAGGGACTCGGTGTGAAGGGAAGAGAGGACGAACTTTCCATCACCAGCCGGGGCTGTGAATTTCAGTTTATTGGGTCCCACAAATTATTTAGCTGATCCTTCCTGCAAGACTTGTAAGACCCCCTTCTTTGGTGGCACTTGGGATTGAGCCCGGAGTCTTTGCACTGAGTCACATCCTCACCCCCTCCCTTTTTTTGATTTTTGAGAAAGGGACTATGTCACTGAGTTGCCAGTCTGGAATTGAACTTGTGACCCTACTTCCTCAGCCTCCCAGAGCATGAGGACTGCAGGGCTGCACCACTGGGCCTGGCTTCATGTCCTTCCCCTTAAGGGGAGTGAAGTACAGGGGATCTGATCACAGATTTGGGGGCTAGACTGCCTGGGTCTGGGTCACAGTTCCACCACTCAATGTCACCGTGTGCTTGGTTGAGTGTCCTCACGTCTCCCTGCATCACTCAGGCCATTATGCAGTTCGTACCTCTGTGGGTAGGGGTGACGGTCCCATGAAGCAGCACACACAGCGGTCACCGTTGGCCAGGACTAAGTTTTACGTATTTAGTTCTTGTCTTCCTTAGGACGATGGCACATTTCTGAGCAGAATGTCTTTTGTACCACGCATTGCTGTAATCCTGGGGCGCAGTTCCGTGGCAGAAGACATGAGGTTCTCAGTGAAAGTTTGTCACATAAATGCCTCAACAAGAACCTGTCCCCTTTTTTCTACAGAACGGGAGGCCCACAGCTGGCAAGTTTGGAAACACTAAGCTTCCTCAGTGTGCCTTGGCAAAGCTCTCTCCCCTCGTGTGTCCTCAGAGACTGTGTGTCTCGCCCCAGTTGGGCCCGACTTCTGGACCCTCCGCACCCGCAGGCTGAGCCAGGGCGCCATAACTCACTCCTCCTCCCCGCACCCCCCAGCCTTAATTGGGCCAATCTGTCCTCTTGACACCCTGCTCTCTGCTCTGTTTTCTTCACAAAGCCTTCTCCTGTCCCTTGACAGATGCTCCACTGTCGTGGGCACATTTTTCAATGTTGTTCGTTCACTGACTCCCTGGCCAGGTGTCTGCTCTCCTGAAACCTGCAGCAATTTAGCACTTCCCTGATTGTCCTGGCCTGCCTCCTTTCTCTCCGCTCCCAGGCTCCCAGCCTTCTTCAGGTACCCAGCCCCTCTGCCATGAGTCACGCTGGTGTCCAGGGCAAGTCAGGTAGCCTGGGAGACTCAGCTATGTGAGGGACAGCTCCAAGAGGGGTTCCTTCCCTTGCTGGCCCCGGGCCCACTGCTTGGTACAATAGTCTTTTTGGCAGGAGCCCAGGAAGACGGCGTGCTGGAGGGGAAGAGAGGGGAGGAAGAAAAGCCAGGCATGGTGCATTCTGCGGCTGATCACCACCATGGTGCAGAATGTACCTTTGCCTTGTCCCAGGGGAGGGAGGAGGGGCTCCCCTTCTGCTGTCTGTGGGACAGTGTTCTTCCCTGTACTTCCTGCTGGGCCCATACAACTGTGTGGCTTTTCCTGACTTTGGAAGGGCGTGAGGCAGGATTCTGGAGCTGTCTTCCAAATTCCTCGTCAGACCTTTGCTGAAATCACAAGAACGTGACACGGTGCACGCAGATGGCCCCTGTGGATTGTTATGTGTAAGTGACTCCTTAGGTCTAAGATCGTCTCGGGGGGCACAAACTCGCTACTTTTGTGAGTGTGTGATACTGGGACTTGAACCCAGAGTCGTCACACTGAGCTATACCCTCAGCCTATTTTTTTAGTTTTAGTTTTGAAACAGGATCTTGTTTAGTCACTAAACTGCTTGAACTTGTGATCCTGCTGCCTCAGCCTCCCAGAGGCCTGGGACTACAGCCCGAGCCACCAGGCCTGCCTTGTTTCTTTGGTGTTCCTTCTAAGCCTCTGATTACGAAGACTTTATGCTGTCACTGGGGTAGACTCCAGCTATGTGGTACTGCTACCAGAAGGACAGCCAGGTTCCCAGCAAGAAAGGGACCCTGGGCCAGGCAGCACTCGGACATGTTCTGTCTCTGGTAATCCGGCTACCGGGAGGGTGGGCATTCTGCTTCCAGGCGGCCCTCTGGGGTCTCTTCATGACTCTCTGGGCTTGTGACCACATTCTGGAAAGCTCCTAAATGCAACACGAGTGCAAGATGGACTTTCCATACTGATGACTCTGCAAATGGTGCCAACTGTTGTAAACAAGAATTAGGTGCTTTCCCAGCAGTGGGTCTATCGCTGTGTGCTGTCCCTCCCTGGCATCCTGGGTGATTTCCGCTGCTTTCTGTTCCCTCTGGATGCAAGAGGTGCAGTGTAACGCTTCCGTCTCACTCCTTGCTGTGCCCAGCTTGGGCCTGGCCTTTGCTGGGGGCAGAGGGGCAGGGGGCTTGGTTGGCTCAAGGACCCTTCTTCTCTTCACCTTCCTCCTTCCCTCCTTTCTCCAGCAACTCCGGGGAGCACCATTAACATCATGGCTGCCCTGAGACTAGCTTCCCCCGGAAGATAGTGCGAGTGCTAAGCTGGCAACCGTCCTGTGGAAGGGGTAGGGAGGTGGGGCTGAAGAGGAGGAATGCCTTCATCTCGCTGGACTGGAGCTGCAGGAGTGCCCTTTCCTTGGCCACTACTGGCCATCCTGCCCTTCCTGAGCTGCTCTGAACACCCTGCTGGGGTGAGAGCTTGACCAGGAAGAGAGCCACCGGCTGCCGTTTGTGTATTGGGATTCTTTAGGGAGCAAAGTCGACAGAAAAACATGTATAATTATGCAAGGGGATCAGTTGGACGGGTGTATGGGATCACTGGCAGGAGAGCCCACGGTGGCCACCTGGGTGCTGGAGAGCTGGAGGCCCTGGCGGCTGTTCAGCCCTAGGGAATGGAAGCCACAGAGCAAGAGGACCGAGGGTGAGCACAGGCCAAGGTCCCTGGAGGGCCACTGGGATGAGCCTGCATTTACAGGTGAAGCCACTGGAGACGGAGTTCCCAGAGGCCACGGGAAGAAGTGGCACTCTTTCAAAATGGGAATACTTCCTTCTTCTTTCCCTTTTTAGTTCATCCAGGTGACATTCTTTGTTGGTTGGTGCCAGCCATATCCAGGGTGGGTCTTCCCTGGATGGCTGGCCCACATGTCAGTCATGCATAGACACACTCAGAACTGTGCTTCACAAATCTGCTAGGCGTTTCTCAGTCCATTCAAGTTACTATGTCGTGATTAATGGTCAGACCTTGTAAGCAACACCATCTCCACTAGTCACTTTCCTGGGACTCTGCTTCCCTTTGCCAGAAGTCCCAGCCCTGCCCCATTCCAATGTCTTTTTATACAGAAAGAACCAGGTGTGTTAGTCAGATTTCGGATACTGTAACAAATAGCTGGGACAACAAATTTCTAAAGTGGAAAGGTTTATCTTGGCTCGTGGTTTGGGGTGTTTCAGTCAGGTTGGTTAGATCCGTTGCTTTGGAGCAGCGGTGAGGCAGCACATTCTGGTGGGGAGCATGTAGAAAGCAAAGCTGTGTGTGTCATGTCTGGGCAGAAGGAGACGGAAAGACATCAGGGTCCCACGGTGCCCTTCAGGAAGTGACTTAACACCTCACACAAGGCTCCGCCTTGTAAAGTTTCCTCTCCTCCTTGCACTTTGGGTTGGGGGCTGAGCATGTAACACATGGGCCTTTGGGGACATTTCAGATCCAAACTACATTCAGAAGTGATGTCCCACCTGCCCAATTTTGGCACCTTTTCAGTGGCCTGAATGCACACGTGGTGTCTTAGTGTCTCCCTTAGGAAAGGCGTTCTGCCTGAGGTCTGCAGCCTTGGATGGGAGGAAGATTTTTGTTTTAGAATTAGTATTTCTAACTGAAAATAGGCATTTCTCCTTGCTCAAAAATGTAGGCCTTCTTCAGCTTCCTGATAGCATTAGTCGTGCCTATAACTTTGCTACCCGTCAGAATCTGAGATATTTGCATATCACGCTACAGTCGTCACACATATCTGAAAATAATATTTTTGGCTCATCTCTACTTAAAAATTACAGCAGTTATTAAACCTGCTGCTAAATCTTGTTATTTAATGTGTTACTAAAGAAGAATCAGCATTACTGTATCATAAATTTACTTAATGTTTTGATAGTTGTGTAATTAATGTTCTCTGTCATCCTGCTTTATTTGGTGCATTTGATACCACGATATTGGAAGGGACTCTACTACTTCACCAGTACCAAGGGTCACATGCACAAGACAAGCCAGAAGCCAGCTCCAGAACATGTGAGGGCACTGGGCCTAATATTTAGCTTTGGGCTTTTGTGCACAGTGCCAAGACCAGAGGAAAAGTCTGCATCCTTATTACTTATAGGCCAGGGGCCCTCTCTGTACTATGCTGGGGACAGTCCCTGTTTGCTCCACATGTCTGAACGTAGTTATCTATAGTGTCCCTTTTATTCTGAAAGTCACCTTGGCTTAAGTAAGTGGGGTGACCATTTACATGCTCTGGTAGGATTGGTACACTGCCCTACCCTCTATCCCTCCCTCAGGGCCTGCAGTCCACTGTTCTTCAGGAGTGGACATCTCTAGAGGACCTTACTTAGTGCTCAGGGTGGTGAGCCGGAAACAGGGCCAGAGAATGGGCGGCTCCTGTGGGTCTCCGTTTGAATCCGTTGATCAGTTCAGTTTCCTGGTTTAAAGGCTGGACCCCGGGGAAGTAGAGCCAGAGAAGAGAGAAGGGGTGGGGCAGCATGAGGTAAATACCCAGCCTCCTCTCCAGCCACCCAGGTCCCTGAAGGGGACGCCCCTCCCAGGCTAGCCTGGCCTCAGGTTGAACCCTATGACCTCTGCCTCTGAGCAGGCAGCTGTGCTTAGCTGTGAACTTCTTTTTCCTAGAAAAGCCAGCGGTGTTGGGGAATGTGTGGCCTCTAAAGTTTTCGCAGGGCTCCCAAAGTCCATGGAGGGATCAAAACAACAACACAACGGGTCTGGAAAGGGCCAAAGTCATGTGCTTTGGGTTGTGCCCCTGCCTGGGTCTTTTCAGGAGCAGGATGATTATCTTCAGTGTTCTGACATGCTTTGGCATAGTTGTCCTTGCCTTGTCTGGTTCCTCGGCTTTCGCCCTGGCAGCTTCCTGACTGTTTCCTTGTACTCATTCTGTCTCCCAGCTCAGGCCAGCATCTCTCCCTTGCACCCGCTGCAGAGCCCTCATCCTCTCTGCAGCAGAGCCTGACCGCTCCGAACCCAAGTCTCCTCATTCGTGGGACCACAGATAGCATTTATCACCGTCAGCACCCCAGGAGGAGACCAAGCATCACTCAGATGAGGGTGAGGCCAAGAGGGAAGAGTCACAGAGGGACTCGGGCTGGGGGAAGGGGATAAAGGGAAGAGCAGCTGCCCACAGCCCCCAGGTCTCCAGGAGGGGCTGCGGAGGGAGCTGGTGTGAGGAATGCAGCGATGGAGTCTGCCGTGAGAGGCTCAGCGACCTTCAGGAGAGGGACAGGTCCAGCATGAGGCTGCGAGAAGACCAGGGGGACAAATAACTGCTGGTAATAGCTTGGTGTATAACCTTTCTGAGGATATTTCTTTCTTTTTGTCAGGATCCTGTTATTCCCAACCAGAACCAAAATGGCTGTCCTCTCCTCTCCTCTCTCTGTCTCTGTCTCTGACTCTGTCTCTGTCTCTCTGTCTGTCTCTCTCTCTCTCTTTCTCTGTCTCTTTCTCAAGACAGGGTCTTACTCTGTAGTCCAGGCTGGTCCATAACTCACTCTGTAGTCCAGGCTAGTCTCAAACTCACAACAATCCTCCTGCCTCAGCCTCTCATGTGTCATTTTTTTAAAGCACTTACTTTGTGCAAACACAATGCAAAGTACTTTACATGCACTCACTAAGTTCTCGGTTTTTACCGAGGCGTAGAGAGGTTAAGAGACTTGTCCAACATCATACAGTTAACTAATGGGAAAGCTGGGATTCGAACATGGGTAGAGTAACTTCAGAGTCTATACTCTTTTATGAATTGAAGGCAATCCAGTTATGTGTATCTAGTTTCCCCAGGACGGCATTCCCCTGGCTCCTAACTGGCTTGGGGCTACTGCAGCCTTAATCACTTTTGCCCATGACTAAATACTTTTTTCAATGTCTGGAATGAGAAATGAGCCTTGAACTACAGCGCCCTCTGGCTTACACCGCCATTCTGACTGGCCCAGAGATTCTGGATAAATTTATGGAACATTCACAATGTGATGAATTCTACCAGCCCCTGAGGATGAAGACCAATAGACTAAATTACAGCTCTGCCCTCTAGAAATATCTGTGTAGTCAGGAGACACACCCAGAATGTGTAGAGTGGAAAATAAAACCTGCTTTCTGATCATGGGGGTGGACACAGGATTCTGAGGACATCATGGGAAGAGGGAGCCCCACAAGGTCATGAGAAGATCAAGTGTGTGCCACTCACCTCCCTCCAGGTCCCCATCCTGATGGCACCTCCAGGGTTGAGATTTCCTTTTGTGGTTTGGATCTGGAATGTCCCCCAAAAGTCTAATATACTTGCATATTACAGATTATCTCTGAAACCTTGTGCTGTTAGGAGATGGGGGCCTAGCCTGGGGGGGGGGGGGAGGATTATGGGTGTGTGCTGGATTATAGGTATGTGGTATAAGACAGGCGTGTGGCAGATTGTAGATTGCACACCTGTGGTGGATTAGAGACTTAAACCTGGAAGGGGCAGAACACTGAGGCTGGACCCAGAGGGCCAGATCACTGGGACAGGACCTGGAAGGATATGCTACTTCCTTCCAGGACGTGGCTTCCTGTTTACAATGTCGTGAGGAGCTGCCCCCACCTCTGCCTCTGCCATGTGCTTCCACTGTTGCCGGCCACCCATGAAGGGACTGTGATCTTCTGAACCTGTGAGCTAATATTAACTTTTCCTCCCAAATTTGTGCATGTTAGTTATTGTCACAGCAACAAAAAGGTAACTGAGACATCCTTCTTCTCACTAAAATGTATCTGTTTTCTTTCCTGTCTGTTCCCTCCCACGCTAGGATATGGCCGTCTAGCTAATCTTTAGGGCCTGTTCCACATCAGGGGTGCAAGACTCCTGAACAAGAGCTTCCAGCACAGTAAACCAAAGTTTCATGCAAACCAAACAGCCTTAGGTCAAGCAGGTAATGGCAGCTCACATTTGCACAGGGGACCAATAGAGTATCCTTTACTCCTTTCTAGGGAATGAACTTTCAGTTATTTTGTTCTGAAACACAGTTGGTCTGTCTTTCCATTTTCCATTCACTTTTGCATTGTACTACATACAAATACATATATTTCTACTAGAAAAAAATAAAACAACAGCAGGACATGCTGATAGATGCTAATTGTCACAGAGGAAACTAAATGGACTGGCGATTTAGAGTCCTGACCACAAGTAGTGTATTTAAAAGGTAATCTGGGGACGTGGCAGCCAGTCAAACAAGGGTATGTTAGGGAGTTTATCCACTGTGGACAACTGGGACTCCAACGCTGGGAAACAATATCAGAAGCACCTGCCAGCTGCCCCATGGCAGGACCTGGACACTACAGGGCAACTTCCATCAGCTGTTGGTGGGCATGCTATAATAGGGTTTCCATTCTCTGATCTCTCTGTCCCAGCCCCCATAGGTTCTGGAGGTTGAAAATCCAGACGTTGGACCCTTAAGTGGCAAGACTTCTGGGCGCAGCAGCAGATACTTCCCCTGGTGACCTGAGCCCATGTTTGCCCATCTACAGGAACAAGTGTCTCTCACTTTTACCAAGAAAGAATGTGTGCCCGGGGATGTCATACTCCTCAAGGGAAGCCAGAGATTTAAATTTTTATGGGAACTTTCTGCACTTGCAAATGTTAACCATAACTTTAAATTGATTGGGGGAGGCGGGGAATACCCATGCCACAAGAGCCAAGCAAAGCGTATCTGTGGGCTGAGTCTGGTTTACCAAAAGCCAGACTGTGAAATCTGATCTCCCCCAGAGGTGGCCCTGGCTCCAGACAGTTCTTGCTAAAGGCACACTCCAAGATGAGTTCTGATAGCCGGAAGGCAGGCGAGTTCGTTAGGTATAGACAGAGTATGTGTATCAGAGAAATCCCCAAGATCAGGGTGAGTAGCCAGCGAGAAGTGTGCTGCTTTCCCCTGGAGGCAGCTGGGTGGTCCCGTGTCATTCTGTTGGGCGAGGTGGCCCAGGAACCCCTCTTGCCTCCTGATGCCTGGTGGGAGTGTTCAACGTTGTTTCCACACACAGGTCACACTGGCTCCTGAGCTCCTACTGCACCGTGTGGCCTCTAGGGAAAGAGAAAGGGGAGCACAGTCATTTCAAGGGTATGCTCCTGTAATTGCACAGTTTACCTCATCTCACATCTTCTGGGGAAAACATAGTCATGTGATCATGTTGAGCTGCAGCTGATGCTGGGAGCCCTCTGTCTCCCTCCCACCCCTCACTGATTGACCTTCTATTCAGCTTAAACTTGGGAATTGTAATTGCACAGAATTAGGGAAGGTGGCAGTAAAAGCTTCTGTCTCCATGGAAGAATGTTCTAGAAAGGAGGATGGGCTCTCAGCCTGAGGCAGCTCCTACTTAGAATGAGGAACCCCGGCTTTTCACAGGAGGCTTTTTCTGTTGCTGTTGTTTTGTTTTTTTTTTCTTCAGATGTATGGAATTATCCATCATGGCACCGGTTTAAGAAACCTCACAAGATCTGCAAGCACCTGGGAAAGGTCAGCTGCAATGGAAAGACACAAACAAATGTAAGCAGTAGTGCCCACTAGGTCGAGGCTGTTTCATAGGCGCGATCCCGCAGACCCTTCACAGCAATCGTGAGAGCTGTAAGGAAGGTATTATCAATTTCCATGGGATTTTTTAGAAGAAAAACTGAAAGTCAAAGACGCAAGATTGACACTCAGATTCTTGAGGATTGTGTGTGTGTGTGTGTGTGTGTGTGTGTGTGTGTTTTACGTAGAGCTTCACTCTCTTACGTAGGTTGACCTCAAACTCCTTGGCCTCAGAAACTCTCCAGCCTCAGCTTCCCAAGTAGGTAAGACTCCAGACATCTGTCACTGAATCCTAATTCTCTAAGTAGGGTTAGGGCCTGGATGCTGACCAGTCCTGCAGAGAAGCCAGGCCTTGGCTGGGATTTGAAACGAGGCTGCCAGCACTGCACGTTCACATTCTTTTTATGGCAGTCCAGTTTCTTTAGTCCAATGGCTTCCCCAGAGACGGTGACAGCAAATCTACCAGGTTGTCAAGAGGGTAAACAAACCGTGATGAGTGACTCCCCTCTCTTGACACGAATGCCTTATTGTTGCGATTTCTCATGCCCTGATGGCACTCACAGCCTCCACTGCAGCTGATCCTCTACCAAGTGGACGAAGGAAAGAAAGTCAGAGCCCCCAGAGTGGTGGAGAGTCACTCCTGGCCTCAGTTAATGAGGAGTAGAATGCTCAGTCGGTGGCCCTGGGCTTCTCTGCTAACCTGGCACTATGAATCAGCTGTCCTGTCACTCACTGGCAGCTTCCATGACACACTGTGGCCCCAGATATACTCATCTGTGGGTACCCCACATGAAATAAGCCCATCCCAGGGAAACCGAGACTTGTTGAAAAAACAAATGAGAGGTAATTATTTAATTAACCACAGGAGACGTTGTTTTTGCAAAACAGGATTTCTATAGAGCCAGTTTCAAAATAAGAGAATTTTGTTCCAGAAAAGAGTGAACATCCAAACACGGGTCAGTTTCCGTCTGGTCCATCTGGGGATGTTCTGGAACAGATTAGATGTCGAGATCTCTGTAATGATGTGTGAGAGGGAACTGTGAAGACTGAATTGAGTTAGGGTTGTTTCTGGTGAACATATTTGGGGTGCCAGCCAAGCCCTAACCCTATCTCTGAGAGTCCAGTCACTCTGGAGCTCTGGGAAGGAAAAGATGGGGTTAGGCAGCCATATCTGGACCACATGGCTCCACACCCCACCCTCTGCCCCTAACTAGATCAAAGGGAAACTGTGAGTAGGAACTGACACCAGCCAACCAGCTTCCATCTTTCAGGCAGCTTTCAGAGCTCCAAGTCATCCACCTGCAGCTGTGGCAGTGCTCTGTGCTTGAACGGAGGGGTCACACACAGCCAGGTTGGGGCAGCGCCTCTGACGCTGTTTGCTTTCTGTGAGGACGGCGGGAGTTCCCTGTGAATGGCATAAAGGGCAAGGAGAGCAGGATGCAGTCGAGCAGTGGCAGGGCCTGTCCAGCCAGCTTGCTGTCCCATCGTTGGGGATTTTTTTGTCCCTTCACATCCTCAGGACAAGCATGCTTCAGGCCCCTACTTAGCAGGGACTTCAAATTGGTTCCCGCTCCTCCACCTGAGGCAGGAATGACACCTTCTTCTCCTGCCATCATCTGCTCCGGTGGTGTCACATGGACCCCTCTATCCTGGGAGGTTTGTTTTATTTTGTTGCTTGCAGTACTGAGAATTAAACACAGGGCCTTCGCCCTGAGCTACATCCCTAGTCCCCGCCCCCTTTTAATTGTTTTATTGTTTGAGACAGAATCTTACTAAGTTGCCCACTCAGAGCCCAAACTTGTGATCCTCCTGCCTCAGCCTTTTGACGTGCTGGGATTACGAGCCTGAGCCACCGGCCTGGCTTGTCCTGGGAGATTTTTATCCTGCCCTTGAGTGTAAGAAGGAAGCAGTTCACGGACACAACCCTGCAAACTAAGGGCTTGGCAGGCTTCTGCCAGCCTTGCTAGACTGGAGAGATGCTTTAAGGCTGGCACACAGACCCACACACACACACACGCACATGCCTGTACACACATACACACGTACACACACACACGCCCTGAACTGTGACCTTCCTTCTCCCACTGCTCTGCCCCTGAGGATCTGCAGTCTTTACTTGGTTTCCCTACTGAGTACCTGACTCCCTTCCCACTGAGCAGGGGGCAGTAGATGGAGGAGCACCCACCCTGCTAGTGTCCCATGCTGCCCCATGCAAGGGGCGAGGGCAGATTGTATTCTGGGCCACCACACGTCGCCCACAACAGCCCAGCCCAGTAACTTCTCCTTGCATGCTGCTCCCTTCGCTCCTGAATTCCTGCAGGAAGCAGAAACCCTATCGGGCTGACGGCGCCTTGGGAACATCATATCCAGATTTACTGTGTAGCCAGTGGAAACACACGCCGCCTGGGGTCTAGCGACTGCGCTTTGTATATTCATGGGTCTTTATAATAAAAACCAACTTGCATTCCAATGTTCTGAGAGCATCTTGTAGAAGGGGTTGGCCGTCCCCTTGACCTGTTCACCTAATTCCTTCCTCCTGTTTAATCCCATCTGGTTGAACCACCTCTACCTGGCAGGCATCTCCTGTTAGGAGAGGCCATTGTACCAGTTTTGTGGGTGCTACCCACAAGCCAGCCATTGTCCTGTTTTACAGAGAACGGCACCTGGGAGGCCGGGGCAGGAGGGTCATAAGTTCAAGACCAGCCCGAGCAACTTCGTGATCTGGTGAGATCCAGTCTCAAAGAAAGAAAAAAAAAGGTGTGGGGATGTAGCTCAGTGTGAAAGCTCTAGGCTCAATCCTTGGTACCACAAAAAAAGTAAATAGATAAATATGCCTCCTGGAGAAACCGAAAATCTGAGGCATCCGGGGAACTCAGAAGATCAGATCTGTACCTCTCCGCTCCAGCGCCAGCTTCCTCCACCGAAGCGGGGTGATGCCCGGCAGCGAGGCCCCAGAACTTGGCTGTTCTCTGTCCTCCTCCCTGTGAGTGCAGCTGCCAATCTGGAACACAGCCCTTTCCAAGAAAGCCCAGGAGAGAAGCCAAGCGTTGACTCACCTGCCAGGCTCGGATGCTGTGGCCAAGTTGCCTCGGGGCCTGTGCCGGAGCTGGCAGGGCTGCCCAGAGAGGGAGCAGGAGGCTTCAAAAGTCCACTCTCCTGCTGCAGGTTCCGGAGGCTAAAGCGATCCAGGTGGTCCCCTCCCCCATCCCATCCTGCAGCCCGCAGCTGAGGAAGCTTCTGTGAGTAACTCTTTCCCCTTACACCTCCTCACTTGACTGGTAGAAGTCTAAGAAAGCCTCCAAGATTTGTGCCCTGGGCCCCGCCCCGGGGTGCACCTCCCCTCTGTTTCCGGGGACTCTAAATACAAGGTAGGATTGAGAAATACAGTGAGTGATTACATTTTTAAAAACTTTGCTACTAAAAGATACACACCATTAACCTCCCCAGCAACAGGCAGCCTCCAGAACACAGCTTCCCAGCCTCCTGCAACTTCCCCAAGTGGCTCTGAAAGCCCTCTATGGTGTCTTTACCTGCGCTGTGGTGCCTGTCTCGATGTTCTGAATTGACCCAAAATGTTTACCTTTCACGGTCATTTTCATGTTGGTCAAGAGCCAGGAGTCGCACCATGCCAGATCCAGTGATTAAGGCACCGGAGGATACAGATAGCATCTTTGTGAGCCTGCTTTTCGGTTTAATGGTAGTAGTCACTGTATTTTTGATCACATCTTGTACACTCACCAAAAAAAGGACTTCCAGAGAAAGGGGGGAAATAATGGGAGAAGTGTGTTCAGAGTGAGGAGGATGTGCTGGACAGGTGAGTGGCAGGTCAAACTGGACCATGACAACAGGTGGCATTTCAGATTATCACGCAAAAACATCAAAACTGTGCTCCAGCCAGGTGCAAGGTGCTGGCCTGAAGTCCCAGCGCCCGGTAGGCCAAGGCAGGAGTTTAAGCCTGGCCTGGGCAATGTAGTGATGTAGTGAGACGCTATCTCCAAATCAAAAATAAACATGAGCTGAGAATTCAGCTCAATGCGAAGGCCCTGGCTCCATCCTCAGGACTACAAAAAGAAGGAAGAAAGAAGAAGGAAGAAGGAGGAGGAGAGGAGCAAGGAAGAATGGAAGGAAAAAGAAAGAGAAAGAACAAGGAGGAAATGCAGTGGCAGAGGTTGCACTGGCAGCAGGTATACGATCATTTGCAAATGAATAGATACCAACTCTCTAAGAGCCAAGGCCATGCCCAGCTGTTTCCCCACACCTGTTCCTCACAGTCTCCCCCACCTGGCCGATGGCAGCTCAAGGCATCTTGGCTCAGGCCAAATCCTTTCAGCCAGGCCTAAGTCCCCTCCTTCTTGTAGAACTTCGGTTGTATCTGTCCGCAGCCTTCCCTTCATAATGCATCCAGACCATGGACGCTCCTCGTCCCCCTTGGGGACCCATGCCTTCTCCTTTCTTTCCTGACAACTCTGGGAGTCATCAGGTGAAGCCCAGGAGGAAGTGAGGGTGTCCCTGGGCAAAGGGCCGCTGACCTCCTTAGATTCCAACACAGACACCCAGCTGAGAGGGCCAGAAGAGGGGGCTCCCCCCGTGGAGCCCAGCAGGGAGCAGGGACACCACGGCTGTGGTCTGGGGGGGTCGCTCTGGGCTGTGCGCAGCGTGATCCCAGCTCTAACGTGGTTGTCAGCGGGAGGGTCCTAAGCCTGGCTCAGAATCAGTTCTGCTGAGAAGTCATGCTGGGAAACACTTCCTAGGGATCAGAACTTTATTAATATTTATTGTTCCAAATTTTGAGCCAAGAGCAAAAAATGGTGGTGGCTGATGACTGAAGATTTCCCAAGAGGCTGCAAAGGATTACGGGCCATGAGGCCCTGCAGCGGGACAGATGGGGACCTTTCAAGTCAGCCCCATGTGGGGCCACAGCGTCCTCCCTCGCTGGTTTTCCTGGGGCCTTAGTTTCTTCGCCGAGGATTCAATGACAATTTTCTTTTTTCTTTGTTTGTCAAACATTTAGCACAGTTCCAGGCACATAATGGCCATGATGGCTGATCTGTTGTCTGTCATTTACTTCTCGGTATGGTCTAACACTAAACCGGCCCTCAGCAGGGTGACTGGAAGGGAAGCTGTACTCATGAGTGGATTCCTCCAGAGATGACTTCCTGTACTGTTAGAAAGTGGGTCTGGGTCGGAGGGGTGCATCATTGGGGGCCTGGAGGGTGTGTCCTTGTTCCTGCCTCCTCCTCTCCCTGCTTCCTGGCTGCCACATAGTGGGCGGCTTTCCTCCACACCGGCCCTTCCACCACCACTGCAAGCCACGGTGCAGGGACTGAGGCCTCTAAACTGTGGGGTACAGTAAAGGACTCCATTAAGGGGTGGGTGCCACGCATTAATGTCACATAGATGGGAAAGGACAAGATATTCCTCAAACAAAAGCCTGGATAATGTGCCGTGTGTGTGTGTGTGTGTGTGTGTGTGTGTGTGTGTGTGTGTGTGTAAGCGCGTGCACACATTCATCCGTACTATAGAAGTTAGTTAACATTTCAAAGATCCCAGCCGCACACACCAGAGGAAGTTGCCGTGAGCACTTTATGTCTTAGCTCAGCACCCATGGGTGTACTGACTGGCTTAATGAGCTTCGAAGATGGGCTTTCATTGGTGCCCCTTGGCTGCACTGTGTGCATGCTCCTCCTCAGAAAGGTGTCCGCCTTTGAGGTCCCCCCAGCCCGGGTCTGGATGACAGCATGCCCGAGAGGTGAGCTGAATATTGTGTGCCATTACTGTCACATCAGCCTCGGGGGAGCTTCCTGTGGAAGAGGCTGTGGAGCATCTGAAAGGAGTCTGGCTCTTGGAGCAGGTGCAGGGGCCGGCAGTGTGCCCGGCGGCTGGTCACTTGGATGGTGGAATTCCGCCTGTCTTAGCGCCTTCCTCCTGCTTGTGAGGTAAGGGAAAAAAACTAGTGGCCTCTCTGGACCCCTCATCCTTGAAAGGTGGGAAAGCTACCATCTATGTACTTGGCAGTTGGAACAGTCATGTTGCATAGGCTAGTTTGCAAAACTTGCTCCCATCTAAGTAAGGGAATTACAGCTGACCCAAGGAATAACTGGCTTTCTCCAGGTTAGGAACAACGTAATAGCAGTGAGAAGGCACGAGAGGGTGAGAGGAAAACTCCACACCGAAGAGCTGGGGTGGAATTCTGGGCCCATTTTATTTGATTTTGCACTGCTGGGGATTGAGCCCAAGGTCTTGGCACTCAGCTACATATCTAGCCTTTTATTATTTTTGTTATATTATTATTATTATTATTATTATTATTATTATTATTATTTTGAGATAGGGCTTTACTAAATTGCTTTGTTGTTTAGTCGGAACTAAGCTTGTAATCCTCCTGCCTCAGCCTCCCAGAGTGTCGGGATTCTAGGCCTGCGCCACTGCACCTGGCTGGAGGATCCATTTATTGTGCTTCTGGGTGATTGTGATGGGCGATCAGGCAAGGAAACCACCAACTTCACCACTTTAATTCCAGGGCCCCCGGCCATGTGCTCGGGGTGCAGGTGCCCACCCATGCGGGAGGTGCTGCCATCTCAGAAGCGGAGCCATGCACAGCAGCAGGGCGGAGTCACCGGCTGTGTGTGTTCTACACGCAGCCTTCACCCATCATAGACCTCACAGAGTCGCACACGGAACCAACAGGCTGTCACTTGATCAGCCCCACTCATGGGGCCAGCCCTGGGACAGTGACCATCTGGACAAGCGCCACCTCCATTCACATGTGATTTTGAACCATTTCTCTACACTTCCTGCAAATCACGCATTGACCTTTTATTCGCTCTTTAAAAACAAGATCACTGCAGAGCTCGGAGCTGCGTGAGTGCAAACAATAGAGGACCTGTCCTCCTAAGAGAATCTTCCTTAATGCCTTGGGAGTATTTTCTTCCAGTCCTTTTCTAGGTACATGAATATTCAGGCTATTTTTTTCTTTTGTCCAAAAAATCAAGGTAGTAATGTAAGCTGCTCTTTTTCATCCAGTAATGTGTTTTAAAGTTTAAACAATTTAGTGTTTTTTTCATGCCGTTAAATATTCCATAGCAACAGTGGTCACATGCTCACCTGGACAACCTAGTTAGACCCTCTCTTTAAAAAAAAGACATATTGTTTGTGAAAACATCAAATACAGATTTGATGAAAAGCTCATCTTCTTTCTTCCTTCCAAATATCAGGAGCCTAGCACTGTCCTACTGCCCATCAAAGAGGACTCAGTTCTCACAGCAGACTGCTAAGGTGGAGTTTCCCTCCCAGAATCCCCTCGGCACAGCACTGTCTCAGGTTAAGGCACCGCACCCGGGAGCCAACCCTGAGATGGGTCTGAGTGTACCTGAGTGTACGTGTTTTCTGTGGAAGGAGTAGCTAAAGGTTTGCTCCAGAGCTAGAAATTTCCCAGGGTGAGTTGACCACTCTGTAAGTGGAGGTAATTTGGAGAGCCCTGGACCACCAGGTGGTATCAGCAGGAGGCCGGTAACGACCAAGGTTGACATGGGATGGCAGAGCCTGCCCTGCTGGGACCTTCAGGGAGCGCTCTGGAGCACCCCACTTCAGGGGCTTCTTCCCCATCGTGCCCCTCCTGGCTGCGAGCTGTCCCTGATGGAGCCAGGGCAATATGGGGGCCTGCTAGAGGAATATTCCTGTGCGTATATATTTGAAAAATATAACTAGGATCCTGCTATTCCAGATTTATTGGCACCTTGATTTACTTAACATGTCTAAAGGAAAGGCTTTGTAACCCACAAAAGGAACGTCAGTCACTCCAGGGGACCAGGCGAGGAATTGTCCCCAGGGTGTGTGACATCAGGAGGCTCCCTCATGTACACGGGCAGCACTGGAACCGGATGACACCCTGCCACGGCTAATAAGAAACACGGCAGAGGAGTTGTCTGTTGGATCTCTCTCAAAACCGTCTGCTGCACCATCAGAAGAAACTGACAAGGGAAGTCAGGCCCCTCTTCGCTGGCAGAGCTGCTGTCCGCGCATCCCCGTGGGAGCCCACGCACTGATCCCCGCACCGCGGCCCCACAGCCTGGCTGGGCCTTCCTCGGGAATCAGGCCGTCCCCAAGGCCTCCTCCCTCCGCGCTCAATGGCTCTGTCCTCGCACTGTCTAACCGGGGAGAGGAATAGATTCCTTTGTCACGCTGTCTCCATGGTTACTTGACACGTGACCGTCCTTTTGGAGTTCTTGGCAAGACTGGCGGTGGGCTTGGTTGTTACATTTTGGTCTTAGAAGGAAGAGGAGGGACAAATGATGCTTCTCCAGGGCTGTCCCTAAGCCATTTGGGAAATGGGCTTTCTTGCCCAGCAGTGTTAGGGGCTCGCTGCACCCCGATGTGTCAAATGGATGCTGTTGAAAATCCGAACTCTGGTGGGCTTTAAGCCAATTTGTGGATTTTAAAAATGACTGTTAGAGATTTTTCTAAAATTATAATAAAAGCACTCTGGGATGCTGAGGCAGGAAAATTGCAAATTTGAGCCCTGCCTGGACAACTTAGTGACTTACTGAGACCCTGTCTCAAAATAAAAAACAAAAATCGGCTGGGGAAATATCTTAGTGTGAAAGCTCAGGACTAGATCCCCAGCACCACAAAAATAGTTAAGATAATAATAACTGTGTTTAAAAAGTTACAACTCTGCCTATAATCCCAGTACTTTGGGAGGCGGAGGCATGAGAATTACAAGGTGGAGTTCAGCCTGAGCAACTAGTGACTTATCAAGATTCTGTCTCCAAAGTTGCATAAATAAATATTTTAAAAGGGCTGGAGATGTAGCTCACCACTGAGGCCGGAATTCAATCCCCACTGCCCAAAACAAAACCACAACTGCACTCGTCTTTGGAAACACCTACTACTATTTACAGGTCGAGTGGTACCACCGCTAGCACATCCTTTCCCACACAGTGGAGACGGGCCAAGCCAGACAAGCCGTGGGTCTGGTGGCATTCATGGTCCTGCTGGTTTACTTAAGTGTGTGTTTGAAGTTTTCCATATTGTAAAACATTTTCCTTAGGAAAGAAAAGAGGGTGTTTGAGAATTGAATCTGCTTTTGTTTTCAAGGATCGTGATAAGAATCCAGTGAATGAATGTAGCCTCTGGACACAGTGAGTTGCAAGGCAGATCTCTAGGGCACAAAGTTCTAACGGGAAGGAGTGATGGAGGAGGTGGGGTGCAAGGAGGGTGGGTGGCCACAGGCCGGCTCCTAAGGTCTCAACAGGCATCACCTTGAGACATGACTGTCTAGAGAGGAAATGATGCTACAGAATCCAGGTAGGAAAAAGATTAAAGTTTTGAAGTTATCCTCCAAGCATAGGAAAAAGACTTCATTAATTAGAATTATTTTTTCCCATTTTTATTAGTATGTATATGGGAGCTTGAGAATTTTGTGAAAGTATATATCCCACCAACTTCATCTTTCCTTCCCTTCCCATCCCCTTCCCTTCTACGCCTGACTCCCAACATCTCCCCACTTGACTCCATTATTTATTTATACTCTGGGTTTCTCCTATCATGGAAACCATGAGATATTTGACTTTCTGAGGCTAGAATCGTTCCTTCCCGCCTGCCCCCCCCCCCCCCCCCCCCGCCACACCACATGGGGATACTTAATTTTCATCAAGCCTTATGCTGTTCCAGCCCTGCAAGTATTATCCCAGCCTGAGGAGGACTGTGACAGCCCCTACATCCTGTGCTCCCCATCAGCATTCCTAGGCCCCCCACAACTTTGACTCAACCTGGAAGCAAGGTAGGGGAACTATGAAATCAGAGTGACTTTTTCTTCCATTTCTGGGATCCAGGACTCGATGAACTCCTTTTAGTTGTCGGAGAAATGTTTCCTGGTGGCTAAGTTTGCAGCGTGAGGTGGCTTCTGCTGCTGTGATGGATAAGGTGCTTTGAAGGGACAAGAAGGGTCGTGGTGAACTGTCCAGCCTTCAGGCACACTGACCTGCGTTTGAACCTTAACGGTGTGTGTTTGTCTGTCTGGGTGTGTGTGTGTGTGTGTGTGTGTGTGTGTGTGTGTGTGTGTGTGAGGGGGGCGGGTACTGGAACTGAACTCGGGCCTTCACACTGAGCTACATCCTCAGCCCCCCCCCCTTTTTTTTTTTTTTACTTTTGAGACAGGGTCTCACTAATTTGCTAAATTGCCCAGTTGGGCTTGACTTTGGAATCCTTGTGCCTCAGAGTGCTAGGATTCCAGGCCCCACCCTGGTTCCTGTGTCCTAACTCTGTCACTTAGTGCTTTGAGGCCTTGGTGTGACCTTAGCTTCTTGTCAGGACCCCTGCACAGGGCACCTTCTCAAGATGGTAACCTACTCATCCAACAGCCTCAGCTCACTGCGGGCAGAACAAGCCATGCTTCTATGTGTTCCCAACCATGCTAAGTAACATGTTCAGATAGGAAACAGCCTAATGGTGGTCTGGAAACTGTCTTGTCCTGGATTGGAAGCCTTCCCTTTTCTTGCCCAAAGGACAGCTTGCACCATGTTTCTAGAGGTTTGGAGGAAAAGTGGGGATGTTCTGTTACCTTCTTTGACCCCTCTTCATTGCTCCCTGGGGTGGGCGTTGCAGGAAGGAGAAGAGATGCCCCTGCCTCTCCTGCCTGGGACTTGCAGGGTTCTAGGCCTCTGGTGTCTTACTGAGCCTTGCTGGTCCCTGTCCCAATCTCACCTCACCTTGTGAGGAGGAAGATCTGTGCTTGCCTACCTTCCGTGGCCAACTTTGGGACCTCTGGGCCTGGGTAAACTCCTCAGAGGTGCTATCTCCAAAACACACAGTAAGTCAGTTCACTGCATTTTCAGCGCCACCATCAGGGGCTGGTTTACCATCATCCCTGAGGCATTACCAGGAGAGCCACTGGGGCCAAGCACCTGGGGATAGAAATCCTAAATCAGCAAAGTACAGCTCTGCTCATTGCCCTGATGCCACAGATCGATTCAGCTAATGCTAGATGCTGATCTCTGCCACTACAGCCACTGGCAGCATCGGCTTCTCCCGGGGACCTTCACCCGTCTCCCATTTTGCTGGTCTCCCAGAACTCTTCAGGGCTAGCAGTCCCTAGTGTTTTTAGTGCTTTCTTTTAAAGTGACCATACTGTCCATACTATACAGGAAAAGAATCCAAAGTCGGTTTGTAGGATCTTCTGAGCCCACACAAGCAGAGAAATAAATTGCAAGTAGGTGTAAAGGACCACTGGAGGAAGGCCTCACTCAGCACATGTGCCAGAGCCCACATCTGCTAACCAGGTCTCTGGAGCAGTGCAGCTGGAGCCTGGATTGTGTTGGTGTAGGGCTTCAGTGAGGATACTTTAGAATTAGCAGCACTCTGAAGGCCCAAGACAGAGCGAATCTCTGTCCCTTCAGCCACATTCTGCTGGCCAAAATGAGTCACTAGGCACACCCAGGTGAAGGAGGAGGGAAGTGGCCAAGAATTTGAGATCTGAAATGAACGAGCACTTCTCAAAAGAGAAAGCACAAATGGCCAGTAAGTGTATGAAAAAGCCAACAGAGAAATGTAAATTGCAACAACACTGAGACCCCATCTTACTTTAGTAAGAATGGCTGTCATCAAGGACTCAAGAAACAACTGCTGTCGATGTTGTAGGGGAAAAGGAATCCTTAGACACTGTTAGTAAGCTGGTACAACCACTATGGAAATTGGCAGAGGCATGCCTCCAACAGCTAAAAATAGAAATCCCATCCAACCTAGCTATAGCCTTTTGGGCATCTTCCTCAAGAAGTGAAAGGCATCACCTTATATATATATATATGTGGCCTTGTGTGTAGCATCACAATTCATAATAGCTAAGTGTTGGAAGCAGCTGATATGCCCAGCAACAGAAACACACTACTCTGCCAGGAAGAAAGACACATTTGAGTCACTTGGAGAAAATGGATGCACCTAAAGCCCATCATGCTACGTAAAACACGAAGGTTGATTATTCTCTTATATGAAAAATCCAAAATATAAATAAAGAACAAAAAAATAGATGATAGAAAACAGGCAGGTAAGACTTTGTGAAGACGGAAAGGGATCTGGGGCTGGGAAAGACAGCAGAATGGGAAGAAGAAAGGGAAGTAAAATGATTTTGATTTCATACGTAGCTGGGCATGAAGGTGTATGCCCATGATCCCAACATAAGGGAGGTGAGACAAGAGGATTGGCATGAGTTCAAGGCCAGCCTGGACAATACACTGAGTTCACGACCAGCCTACAGAATGAGACTTTATCTCAAAAACAATTTTTTTTTTTTATGAACTAGGGGCATAGCTCAGCGGTTAAAGTAGTTGCCTAGCAAGAGCACGGCCATGAGCTCGATTCTCCAGCACCACATAAACACAGTGTGATGGCGCACACCTATAATCCAGCACTTGGGAGGCTGAGGCAGGAAGATGGCCAAGAGTTCAGGGTGAGTCTAGGGTACATAGTGAGTTCGGGACCAGCTTGGACAACAGAGAGAAACGGTCTCAAGAAAAGCCCCCTTTTTTATATGCATGTGCACCAATTTCCCAAGATGAATGTAGGTATTTATGTGCCACAAACAGATAATGATAAAAACAGTAACAAGGAGGAAAGAGTAGTGGCCTTCTCCTTCTTCACCAGGACCTGCTCGCCCCTCTTCTGGGGCCTCTGCCGCCCCTCAGCGCGGACTGTCCTCTCTGGCCTCAGTATCGCCATCATCTCCTCATCCAAATTTCATCTCCTGCGCCATCTCTTCCGTCTTGAGCATCCACTGAACACGTCCCCCACGACTGCTGTTCCCTGCAATCCCTCTGCAGATGTCACTGCTCTCTGGTTTTGTACAGGTAAGTATCATTTATCGCTTTACCAGGAGGAAAGTCCCCCAGGGCAGGAGCTGGCTCTGGGCTCCCACTGTTTCTGCAGCTCCTAGGATGCCAGGTACAGAGGAGGTGGGGCCCGCCACCCCTCCGCTCACTTGCAAGTACATGTTGCCTGAAAGCCCGTTGTCACTGTGGAGATAAAGGACCTAGGAATCATCCCACTGCTTTTGTCTTTTCCTTGTCCTGTGACCCGGGAGGAAGCTGTCTAACATCTCTGTGCTTACGCTGCTCAATAGAGGGAAGGGGGACATTAAGAGTGCTTAGTGGGATAGTTGTAAAGACCAAGAGAACTATTAGTGCCTCATTTATCAAATGGCCTGGCACTTGATTATCCCTCATTATTTTAATTAATTATGCTACTTTGATGCAGACTCAAATTGATTTCCTCTCCCTTCCCTCCCTTCCTCCAGGTACAAAAACAAAAATTCCTTGTAAGAGTAGAAGACAGAGCCCCATTTTATTACCATCTTTAAGGGTAACAAAGTCATCCCACCTGCTCCAGCTGAGAGGATCTTTGTCTTGCCTCAAGGCCTGAGGCAGGTGGGCCCAGGTCTAGGCCCAGAGCTCTTTGTCACAGGTACAGGTGTTTCCTGGTGGGCAGGCCTTCTAGATTTCTGAGAAGTCCTATTTGGGTTAAAATCCTGCCGGAGGCTGTGTTCCAGACTCGGGCTTCCTTGTTTTTGTTTCTATATATTTGTGTTACTGGGGATTGAACCCAAGGCACTAAGCTACATCCCCAGCCCTTATGTAGTTATTTTATTTTACTTAGAGACAGGATCTCTCTAAGTCGCTAAGTTGCCCAGGCTGAAGGGCTAAACCCGCTATCCACTTGCCTCAGGCTCCAGGAGTGCTGGCATATCGGGCGTGTGCCATCTGGCCAGACTTCCTCATTTTTGTTAAACTGTTTAGTTTATCTGGACTGCACCTTTGAACCTCCCCCACCCACGCACTCGATTTACCTGGTAATTAATTACTCCTGCTTCGTTAGTTCGGGTGATGCTGACACGGATCTGGCGATCTTTACCGAACCTTAGGTGGAAATCCTACTTTTACCATTTATGACTATTTTAATTCATGTTTTATAACCTTGGGTTCTTAATCATAAAGTCGTCAGGAGTTTAATTGATTTGAAACTAACTGTGCCCTAAGTGTATACATGTCAAATTGATTCAAATTGATCCAGAGACTTTAAATAAAACTTAAGCCAGGGAGGGTGATGACACCTGATAGGGATTTTCCTAAAGCACTTGGACCTGGCGACTCAATTACACCACTGTGTCGGCACACTCAATTATTGGGAACTACTTTTTTTTTCTTTACATTTATCACAAACCGAAAAGGTAGTTCAAAGAAGAAAAAAGCCCTAGGAAAAATTAGACAAGTGAAAAATGGTCTATTTATAGTTAATTCTTCTGGAAAGCTTGGGAAAACCCGCATTTTGAAAGCAAGCTGGTTTGAATATATATATATATAAGTGTGTATATATGTCGTGTCTTGAACCTAATAGTCAATCTCACTATCTCAAGAATAGTTGGAAAATTAAGTACTGATTATAGAAAAATGCAGGCCATTTGGAGGAATTTTTAAAAATTTTTCTTTCGGCAGTGATTAAGACAAGCATTTTTTTTTTTTTTTCATACAGAACTTTGACTCAATGAACTCCTAGGAGGAATCCACAGTTCCCTTGTGCCGAATGATAGGGCTTGCGGTTCGAATTGGACCTGCCCGGCACCCGTACTCCCAGGGGCTGCGGGAGTGTTTTTTTAAGCTGCCGTGCGCGCGGTCCTCACAGAGGTACGAAGTCTCCAGGTTGGTGTCTCCAGACTTCATTTCCCAGGAGCCCTCAGAACCAAAGCGGGAGGCTTGCTGCGTACAGGCCGCTGCGCCTCACCTCGAGAGCCCGCGACTCCCCGGGCTCGGGGCGCCCTCAGGTCGCGGAGGGGAGTCCTATCAAAGTTTTCTGTGAGGCCCTGTCCTTTGCTGCTGCCAGCAGCGCTGTGTGCCCAGGCCAGAACCCGACGGTGGACATACAAGACACCTTCAGTAAGTACCTTTTCTTTTTCTCTATGGCGGCCCAAGGTGGACCAACCCTAGGTGACACCTTGATGATTTTCTCCTGCGGTGCCGACCTACAGCAAGACCCTGGCACCTCCAGTCACCCCCGAAGGCCTCCTCCCACCTCTCCTAGTTACACCCTCCGTCCTGCCCTTCCAGAAGTCATGGCCTTTCGGATATCGTCATCTGTTCCAGTGCGCGACCTTCGTGTGAGGCAGTGGTCACTGCGGGGGGCTGCCGGCAGTACTGCTCCCTCAGGTCTCAGAGACAGAGCTGAGTGGTGGCCAGTTCACCGGGCTCGGGAACCCGCCACTGTGCGGGGCCACGGGGCTCCGGGGTGCCCGCTGGCCTGGCCGGCCTTTTGCAGAACTGTGTCCCACACAGCACGCAGTTCATCTTGGTGGTCCGTCTTTCTCTCTTTGGTGGCTGCAGGGCCACCGGAGGTGCCTCCACCTCTCCCAGCCACCTGCCCTTCTCCCCTCATGATCTTCTACTTCTTTAGAGAACTCAGATCAACGCGACGTGACCTGGGTAGCAGGAAAGCTGTGACCTCTGGGCCAGAACGCCAGGTTTTGAGTCTGTATTCTGCTTACCAGATACTGGGTATGACCAAAAATACAGTGAATGTTTTTTTTTTAAATTACAGTACAAGACACACTGCTATTAATCTTTCTCAAAATGCTCTTGTTGAGCCCCCTTACTCCACTGCGCTTCCCACTTCCTGAAGCAGCTCTGGAAGCCCTCTTTCCTGAGTGTCTTCAGTTACACTGTCGTGGCTGCCTCCTTGTCCCGCATTGATTTATGTGGAAAGGTAGGGCTAAAGACACTGTTGTAGCACTTCCATTTTTGATGACTACAGTTTAAACTATCAATTAATAATTTCAACTATCCAGTAATATACAGTTCTTTATAAGGACTTGAGGAAGTTCACCGGGGAACTGAATTTTTTTTCATCTGATGAGATAGCTTAGCTGTTTTTCCCAGTTTTGTATCTTTAGTTCGGTAGAAATACTTCACAGTGGCGTGTGACCGATTGATGTGGAATCTGTGTTTAGCTGTAATAGTTCCTATTGCCAATTGCAGGGGTTTCAGACATGCTCCTGCTAAGAGTGAGGCAATTGGGAAAGTGTCTTAGTTACTTTATCACTGCTGGGACAAAATCCAATGCCCACAACACAAAAATTTATTTTAGCTCAGAGTTTCAGGAAGACTCAGTCCATTCACAGGGGCTGGCAATGGCTGGAAGGGTCTGGCAGACAACAGCTGCTCACAGCGTCTCAAGAGGGAGGATCAGGGCCTGGGGAGACCCTGGGGCCTGAGTGTGCCTGCCATGCCTCTCTCCTCACATCTCCCCTCAACTCAGTCAGTGAAATGCCCAGGTAAATCTCCACCGCCCTCACCATCTACCACCCCCTCGTAATCCACCTCTCACAACTAGGTCCTACCCACCACAGTACGCAAAATCCATGCATAATCCCCAACGTCCACTTGTATGAAGCTTCTGGGGGTGTTCCAGATCCAACCCATAATAGTAAGCAAAGCATGTTGCTGTTGGGAGTACTTTCCTACGGGGGTTCAGTCTCGATGGACGTGCCCGTGCAGGAACCTGGCTCCGAGGAGGCTGTACACAGGCCTTGCCAGCCCCATCCAGGCATTAACGTTGGCATTATTTAAGGTGACAGGGAGGACTCCTGACTTGAATGAGTGTCTGAGCCAGCCAGGAGAGGCTGGATGATGAAGCAATAAGGAGAGAACCTCGGATCAAACTGAACCAGTTTTGGGAACCAAAAACCCTAACAAGTCATCACCTGGGCCTTGAGCCACATTTTTCTTAAAAAGTCTACATTTCTTTCCCACAGCCGTTTGCTGGGGGTTGTGTTATTATGGTTGATATAGAACAGGTGGACCTGAGGCGGTTTCCCACGGGGCGGAGTGCCCTGGATCTCCGGAGCCTGCAGCAGGTTCAAACTCCAACCCGGGTGATCATTCTGTTAAAAGATTGTGTGTGTGGTTAAGACAATGGGCGTGAATTGAGCTTGACTGTACCATGTGCTGCGTGGAGGAGGCTGTACCTGGCGCCATCTTTCTTTGGACTCTCAGGCATGGTTTGGCATTGCAAGCTCTATGACAGTGGCGAATAGAGAGAGTCACGAGTAAGGATGGGGAGAAAAGAAAGTTGACCTCTCTGGGTGATTTGGATGTTAGCCGCCCGCTGGCAGATCGGGTGAATGAGGTGGATGGGGACGTGCTGCGGTTGCTTTCCGAGACGGCGTTTCTGCTGGACGGTACTCGGCAGCAGTGTGCACAGTGGTTTTCTTTTAAATCACACTTGGTAAGACACATAGGAAACAGGGCTGCTTCCAAGTGTCACGAACAGTGGGACAGGTATGTTCACAGCAAGAAAGAGGCTTTTGGGGGGATCAGGGGCAACGTGCCTGTTACTGCAGTTTCTAGATTTAAACAGTATCAGTTTCATTCATGTCTCATGCATGGCTCTGGACAAAGTTACTCCTCTGTGCCTCAGTTTCTTCATCTAGGAAGTGGGGATCGTACCAGCTGTACCTCCAAGGGCCTTTGTGATGTAAGTGAACTCATCCTGGAGCCTTGTCAAGCTGCAGGCTGCAGGCCCCTGGGCCACCCTGGTTTCTGTAAGCCACATATCCATCTGCTGCCCCTCCTGCCCCTTCTCACCTCACGTCTCCTCTAAACTCAGTTTGTGAGATGCCCTCTTTTATCTCCACTGAGTCCAGCGACTCCTACATTACGTGGGATGATTTACAGTGGGGTGCAGGGGTGCAAACTTGTCCCACGTGACTGGAAAGCAGGAGGTGCTTTGGGCTGCAGACCTGCTGCGTGCCAGACCCATGTTGCTCATTGGCTTGGGGTGGTCCCACACCTCCCCCGTTTGTGGAGGGGGAGCTGAGCCGGGGAGCTGTTGTAAGTGCATAAGGTCCCAGCAGGAGACTCCGCACACAGGTGTGCCTCATGAAGGCCCCTCGTCATCCAGCCACGCCGTGTTTCCACTGTGGAATGTCTGCATGGAGGCATGGCATGTTCTGGAGTCTGGAGGGAGCAGAAGCCCAGCTGACTGGGGTGTTTCCAAACACCCTCCATGAAGGGCTGTAGGTGGTAGCAGGCCAGCCCAGCGTGCACACCCCAGAGCTCCTTTCAAGCCCTGGGTGGGAGGGACTTTTATTCCCTTGGTGAGGGGAGGCAGATTTCTGTCAGTAGTGGAAAGAGAGGTAGGAAATAGCAAGAAAGGCTTTTTGGATGAGCATAGCAGTAAAGCAGAGATGCAGATTCCAAGAGCTCAGCATACTTTGAAGGAAATTACAGGAATACAGGCTCTGGCATTGGTTACCTAGCTGAAATCCTAAGTCTGTCAATTTTTAGCTGTGTGACCTCAGCTAAGTTGCTTAGCTTCTCTGTGCCTTATTTGCAAATTGAGAATAGCAGTAGTTTTCTTGAACTGGATTGGAAGGCCAGAATGAGCAGAGGCTCATCACCTCACACAGGGTAATGCCCACTGGCACCTGGCACACCTCACAGGCTGATGACCCTGACAGTCGCCCCTGAGGAGGCTAGGAATTTGGGGATTTCTGGCTTTAGGTTAAAAAAGTTGGAAGCACTTGTTCGTCTTGGTGTCCTCTGCCAGCCAGTGACAATAGGCATCACACTGGGTGCAGTGTCTGAGGATCAGCCCGCAAAACCTGCTTGCACCAGTGAAGGGGAGGTAGAAATGTGACCATAAAAGAAACCCGCGCACTCCCATCTCAGTACCTGGTCTCAAATATTTGGCCTCAGCTGATATTTCAGGCTTTTCCTCAGGGAACAACTTGGAGTTGCTTTCTGGGATAAATCACACAAGCTTTACATCCATCCACTACCCTTTTCTTGGTCCCTAGCAAACCCAAGGCTTGGCCCCACGGGGGGGTGAGCCAGAAGAGGAGAGGCGAGGTCATTAAGAAAGAGTTTGTGCTTCTCAGTCCAGCCAGCCAGCTGGAACATGGTCAGCAAGCTGCTGTCAGGCCCGAGAGCCCTGGGCCCGGGCCCCGCGCCCTCACTGCATGCCACTGAGGGTCCACACTGGATTGTGTCCCATCCTTGCCCCCCACCCACCCCCCTCCCCCGCGCCTGCTCGGCACTCTTGTCCCCCACCCCCGGGGATCTAAGGAGAATTTAATCCAGATGGTTTGATTCCTTCACTCATCAAAATGCAGTTTTCCAAGAGCCATTTGATCTCCAAGATGTTATGTGAGTGTCTTTTTGGATTTTATGTTTTTCCCTTAGAAAAGAAAAGCTGAGGCCTTGCCAAAAGCAAATGAACTCCAAACTCTAGAGGCCTGAGCTGGGTCCAGACACTACATCCCGGGGAGGAAGGGGGATGGTTGTGGGGCCTCCAGTGTTCTCTGCAGAGGCCAGGTGAATGGGGCAAAGGGGGGACACTCCTTTTGCTCTCATTTCTCTTTGTGTGTGTGAGGGTGTGCGTGATCACATGCACACTTGTGTGAGCACTCACTCATGCGTGTGTGCTCGCGTGCACACGTTCTTCCGACCTCCTCGCCTAGAACTCAGAGTGATGACTGTGTATTAGGCATGTCCTAAGTGCCAGGCATGGTGTTGTGGTCCAAACAGAAATCACCCTTTCAGAAATGTGTTTCCTTCTTTCTCCCAACTTCCCCTCCTCCTTTTCATGACCTCTTTAATTCATTAAATACAGTTGAGCATTTATGGTGTGACAGCTCTATTTTCAGGTCTGGAGACAGTGGGGAAGGTGACAGGAGGCACCCTGTCTACATTCCAGCTCATATGTCACTGGGTACAGAACAAGTAGAAGAAGGTAGCAGAGCAGCAGGTTCTGCTTACCTGAGAGGGAAGGCCAGAGGTGGCCTTACCAGGCGAGAGCTGAGAGCCACCAGATACCTGGGCAAGGGGTGCTGTGCAGGGAGCAGTGAGGGCCGGGGTTGAGGTGAAAATGGGGGCACAGAGAGAACATATGGCCGTCTGTGGAGTCACATGGCCTGAGAGGAAACTAGGTCGGCATGAGGGTCTCCAGGGTTCCTGTAGAGATCCTGGAGTTTAGTGGGGAGACACCAGGATCAGGTTCTGTGTTTACACCATTGTACTGTGGTCTGGGGTAATAGGAGACCCAAGAGACCAAGGCCAGAAAAGGAGTATGAAACTGACCAGGTCACTGCTGCCGACCTTTCAGTGAGGATCTTCTTTCCTGCCCAAAATCGGGGAGCAAGAGACCCAAATCCCTGTATACTGTAAGACTTGCTGTCCCAGCTCTACTACTCATAATGGAATCTCAGCTGTGAGTAATTTTGGGTGCCAAGGGCTTCTTGTCCCAGCTGGTAGCGACCCAAACCTCCATGCCAGCAGGAAGTAGGAGCATGGATATACTATTGTGGTGGACTCGTGACTACTGCCAGGTGCAGGAGGAAAGGAAGTGTGGATTCAAGACCCACAGGTCTATAGATGGGTGAGTAACCCGGGCAGCTCACGAATGCCCATATGTTTATTTGTTCTTGTTTTTATTTTTGAAACAGGATCTTGCTGAATTGCCCAGGCTGGTCTCTTCAGACTTGTGATCCTCCTTCCTCAGTTTCCTGAGCACTGAGAATGTAGGGATACACCACCACAGCAGCTCAGACATTGCAGTTTTTGTTCAGTGGCAGAGAGCAGTAGAAAGCCTTCATTCATTTGTTGTTTTTGAGTACCATGGCCAATGTCCCACATGTCAGGGACCTGGCATCTCCAATTTCCTGGGGTCTCCACTGAAGCTTTGGCTTCATTCCCACAGCTTCACGCGTTGCTGTCTCACGGACTGGCCTTCCAGACCTTCTTTTGAATCTGGGCGGAAGCTTCCACGACCCACAACTATTGCATTCTACACACCAGGAAGGCCAGTATGGTGTAGATGATGCCAGGGTCTTCTGTCAGTAACGGCAGTAACAAGGCAACCTTGAACCACATTGCAGCAGCCTCTGAGTGCCTGGATGGCTGAGCACCGTGAAGCGAATCAGGAGAACCAGTTCTCTAGGTGGCCCTTGTCAAGCAGGTGTCCCAGAGACTCTTTTTCTCAAACTGAAGATTGACACTTTGGGCGGTGATGGGTAGAGTCTTGCTGACTCCTGAGATGCGTTCAAGGCCCTTGCTTCTTGGCCCCCACACAGAATTCTTGGTTTCTTTGTAACATACTCGTCTTTTTGGCAAACATACCTCCTTTAGCTCTGACTTTACACATTGTTCTTTTTGAGCCAAAATGTAAGTTTTTCAGGATTTTCTGCTTTGCCTTTTACCTCCAGTTCTCAATATAAATCTGGCTAAAAGCAGCAAACAGTACTTATACCAAGGCCTATGCAGGACATGTTAGCTCTGAGGGAAGTTGAAAAGTTCTGGACATTGTTAAAGGTAGCCTCAGGGAGAAAATCCAGTTTATGCTCAGACTAGGGACAAGGGGAGGAATTCTCCAGGAGCAGAGTGGGAAACTGGTGACGCGTTTGTTCAGAGGCATGATGTCTCCTTCACAACCCTTTCCCCATGTCAGGAAGAAGAGTGGGCCAGAACTAGGGGTGAGGAAGGAGCAAAAGGAGTCCCTAACATGTTTCCATGCCCAGCTGTAAGATTCCTGCAGATAGTTTCCAGGCTTTTTTTCTGGTATTGATGACTGTTGATGTTGACGATACGCTGGACACGGGCTAGCTCCTTCCTAGCAGCTCTGGTGCTTTCCCCCCAGTTCCATTCTGCCAGATGTAGAGGAGCGTTAACCTTGCCCTGCCAATGAGAATTCTTAATTCCTTTGGCTGTGGCAGCCAGGTGGTCCAGGCCAGCGGCCAGGGCCCAGGCAACTCCATTCTGGGAATGTTTTCATCTGAAGAAGTGGGATTCCCCTGTTACTCTGGAGGTGATAATAGAAGAGCGTGCCCTGCCTGTGGCCCCTGTGTGCGCCTTAGCGCGGGCCTGCCATCAGAGACTGTCAGGACACGGAGAGGGAGGCTGGTCCTGCTGACATCCTTTCAGACTGAGTCTATTGATGCCTGAAGCAAGCACTCTCCTGAGATCACGGTTGGTAGACAGCCTTCTTGCTTTTTGCCGGTGGAAGTTGGATTTCCTGTAGCTTATTCCAACAGAATCACAACTAGCACTATGGCCCATAATACTGTGAAATGCCACTGCTCCAGAAAAGTATTTTCTTTTTCCCCAGAAACTTTGGTCTCGGGATACAAAGGAGGGATGAGATTGGGAGCTTCAGGCCTGGGTGCCAGGAGTGTATCTGGCAGGGACAGGACGGGGCTGCCCTGGGGTTTTGATTTTTGTTCTCTTCTCTCTAATGTGAGCGCGCCTTCATATATTTCAGTGGAAAGACTTTTGTTATTTCAGCGTAAATTTTTGATGTTGGGGCATTTTGTGGGTTTGTTTTTTTATAAATCAAAGGCAATTGTTTAAATAATTTCCAAATTAGAGACTCCTGTCAAGCACAACGTGACAACATTTCAGACAACACAAGAGTAGATACATAATGAAATGGGCCGTACGGCCTCGGTGCATAGTGGGTGTACCATCTGGGTGTATGGAAGGACACTGGTGATGTTCACACACTGGCACAGTTGCCTAACAGCTTCTCAGACCATGTTCCTGTCAGTAAGCAACACGTGACAGTTTTTGGGTCCTCAAAGATGCTGGAAATTGCCTATTCAGGCTTCTCAGGCGCTGCTTCTAAAATAGAGGTCGTCAGAGTGTGTACCTGGTAGGATGTGGGCTGTCTTGTTAATATCTGATGTAGATTTACATCTAGGATTCCACAGACAAAGTTTGTTTTGGGTAGCTCAAGCAACAGGAATTCTGTTTCATTCTACGGAATCCAAGGATTACTCCATTACAACATGGCTGTTTAAAATGGATAAACAATTGGATCTTTCTTCAGGGCCTCAGGTCTCCTGCGTATAAAATGGCAGTCATTGTAGTACATACCTCACAAGATGGTTATCGACAAGTAGATGGATGAAGCCCATGCCCCTCGTGAAGCACTCGTCATTGGTCTGCAATGCTCTGTCTAGGAGGCTGACCATAGTAAATTACAGCTTTGGGGTCCTTCCTCAGGGCCCTGGTTTCTGATAGGCCTCAGCCCACGATGCATGAGCTTGGAGTGGGAGAACAAGGGCAGGTTTCCTCCTGTGGGGTCAGTGGGAGCTGGCTGCATCCTGTCACCCCAGGCCCCTGGGCTGCGTCTCTGTGAGACCAGGTCGAGGCTGTGGCTCAAGGAGTAGGGAAGAGGCGGGCGGTAGCCCCTCTGTTCCTGCTCCTGAGGTCTTGCTGTGGCTTCTCTCTAGCGTATTCACCCTTTGCAAATGTCTCTGCGTCACTATCCTCCCAGCCTCTACTCCGAGGGTGCTGATGGCGCCCCTCCCTTGGCGGGACCTAGGACACTCCCTGCATGAGCTTGGTACAGCCTGCCGCTGCTGTTGTCACATCATCGTGTACAGAGCTGAGGACCCAGTGGGGGCCTGATGGATGTGTGGCCTGCCTGTTTGTTTGTTTGAGGTCTTGCTTTTTAAATCAGATGTTGTGATTTTACTGTCACAAATTAGCAGTGGATTTGATGAGTATCTTGTCCTCCTGTGTAAGTGCTACCAGGCAGAGTGGATCATGGACACAACCCTCCATCCCTGTGTTCCAGTGTGCACACATCTGTGAGGCTCTCACTGCTCCCCACAAGGGCTCCACTGTTGCTAATGGAACCTCAGCAAACCCATGTGCATCCAGCCCATGGAAGTCACCATGGAAATGAGAGAAACAGGCAAACTCTTGTTTGAAAATATTGTAACATACAGCAGGTACATGCGTTCAAGGTCATAAGTAGCTGTGCATTTGCAGGAGACTTTCGTTAAGCCATAACGTGAATCCCTCAGTCTCATTGTACTCATGTTTTGTAAGGGTGTGTGATATTTGCTAATGTATTCTATGTGACAGATGTAACAGATACCACCGATATGACAGATAGCATAAACTTGAGTAAATCTCGTTGCATTTGTTTCATTATTTCTAGATTGCAGCTGAAAATAAATTTAAAAATCACTCATTTTATGTAAGTATAATAAATAAATATAATAAGGTGATACTTTTGGACCATGACCTCAGATAAGTGAGAGCTGTCAGAAGTTTCCGCGTATGTTGTGGCCCAGGTGTTTGGATCCTGTGGTGGTAGGGAGGTGGGGGGGTGGAGTGTGTGGTGGTTCTGAAAGACACAGCGTCGGGGAGCTGAGCCATGACCCTGTGCACCGTTGGCAGCCAGGTGACCAGCGCGGAATCCCGTGTGCTGGGGGACTTGGTGAGCATTTGCTGAGAGTGTAGAATGTGTGCATCACTGGGTGCACTTACTGGAAAACAAGCCAGCTGACTTTTCCCAGACAGTGTTTATCACCGGCTGACCAACTGTGTCCTAGCCAACCCTAAAAAGGAACAATTTCCCCGCGCAAAGCATCTATTGTCATCCACAAGTTCCTGGAGTCTCTGTCTCAGAATAATAGCCTGTGTGGGCCCCATGAGGTCCTTTCAGCTGGTTCGTTTTCTGAATGTCCTGTTTTTTCCCCTGATGGGCTGGTGAGATGTACTGAGGAATTATGCTAATGCTGGGATCTCTTCAACTACATCTGAGGATTGAATCTCTTTTTTCAAAGACAAAAGTACGTTTTAATTTAGTGTCCCCTTGACATTTCCTTTGCAAGCCCAGGAAGGAGGCCCTGGGGAGGGAGCCATCCTGGGAATACTGGGTGGCGGCCGTGCTTCATGCTTGGGTTTGGAGAAGCGCCGGTCCCAGCTTAAGATAAGCAGGTAGTGAATGCAGCCAGCTCTGCCGTGCAGCAACTCTGGGGAAGGTCCAACCGGGGCCCTCGGTGCTGCGTGCCTCTGCAGCAGCTGAAAGCTTCAGTTTATATTTTTTGGTGTTTTGGGGGCAGCTTTTATGTGCCATGTTTAACCTTAAAGACCTTCCCCCCTTCTCAGATGCTTCTTCTCTCCACAGTCTTTGGAATGTCGTGAGCCAGAGCCACCTGAGCAGAGCAGGGATGTGCCCTTGGCACACACGTGACTTCTGATCTGAATTCTCTGAATGGAGGGGAATCTGTTCAGGGTCAAGGAATAAAGTCCTTGACTCCCCCTTCTGTGACAATATTTTTATTTTGAATAAAGACAGATTGGAGGTGTATCCCTGCCTCCCCTTCACACCATCACATTGGGTGGCACAGGTGATGCCCTGGGGACAAAGCACCTTATGTTGGGGGAGGGTTACGTTACTGTGCCATTTCTCTGCATTTTGTAATGCAAGTGGAAAGTCATGGCAGTGTTCTGAGACTCTTCTATTAAGGAATTGTATCTGTTACCTGTGTAATAAGCAGCTCTGAAACTTCATAGCTTAAAACCATGCTGTCTAATTAGTTCACAATTTTGCAGGTTGGTAATTTGGGCTGCCCTCAGATGAACAGTCCTTGTGGAGTGAGCTGGTCTCCAGTGGGCATGGTCAGCTGCTCAATTGGCTTGGCTAGGATGACTGAGGCCACAGTGGCTCTTGTCACTCAGCTGGCCAGCTGGGTGACTCACACATTGATGGAAGTCGCTAAAAGCAGGCAGGGAAGGATACAACATCTCTAGAAGCCCAGACTCGGAGTTGGCATGAGGAACCAGGCGTGGTGGCTCACATCTGTGATCCTAGCGCTTTGGGAGACTGAGGCAGGGGGATCGCAAGTTCAAGTCCAGTCTAGCTTCTTCCTCAAAATAAAAATTAGTTCAGCTATGTGGTTCAGTGCAGAGGCCCTGGTTTAGTTCCCAATATTTGAAAAAAAAAATGTTTGGAGGCTAATTTTCTCTTCCTTTTGATGGTTGGAGCAAATTCAAGGCCAGCCTCAGATCTAAGATGGAGAAGTGGGCTCCGCCTCTTGGTTTAAAATCTGTAGTGCGAGTTGGCCATTTCTGCAGTTAATGGGGTGATTGTCCTCCTGTACTTCCTAAGGCCTTTGGCCACCAATGTGTCTAGGTGAAAGCTAGACTTTATGGGCAGGTATGTGGGACTTTCCAGTGAGGCCTCATTGGAACAAAGGTTGTCATGGTTAAAAGGCATGCGGATCCCTTTTAGAGTCAGTGTGGAGCTTTCCCCACCTCCTTTTCCCTCTTTGAATCTCAGAATTGCATGTGTGGCTTTCTGGTGACAGACCCACTGTGGGCCATCCCCGTACCACTCCACAGCCCTAAGCCTGAGACAAACTTGGTTTCCTAGTCTGTGAAAGGAAGTGGGAGATGGTCCACAGTAGAGGAGTCCAGACCCCAAAGCCTTTCAGGCGCCAAATCTCTGTCTTCTGATTGAGAATCCAGTTTCTGGTATGAGGTGGTCTAGTGTGAAATCTTTCTAGGACGGCTTTAAACAAAACAAAGCAAACCTCTGTCCTCTGTCCTCTGTCCTGACAGCAAATGGTAAAATCCAGCCATTTGAGATTCGTTCCTTCGGTTACATATGTTGAGATGCTCTTTTTCATTTGTTCTCAGTGTGGAATGGCTCATCGGATTCCTTTCTTCTGTGAGTAACAAGCTGGGCCCTAGGCAGTGGGAATAGGCAATGGGAAAAATGTGACCTTTGATGGGAAGATTTGGAGAAAAGGGACAGATGGCATATGTGGTATGATTAGACAGTACAGCATAAAGGGATGTGTGTGTGTTTGTGCGTACTGAGGACCAAGTCCAAAGCCTTCACACTGAGCCATGTCCCAGCCTTTTGTTTTTGTTTGTTTGTTTTGTTTTGTTTTTGTTTTTTAAGATAGTGTCTCCCTAAGTCACTTAATTGCCCAGACTGGATTCAAACTTGTGTTCCTTCTGCTTCAGCCGCCCCAGTGCTTGTGTTACCGGCCTGAACCACTAGGCCTGGCTGAATATTTAATCTTTAAGAATATATTTTTTACAGTAAAAGACATATTGTTATTAATTGTCCTCAGTGTATTTCTCCCCACTTTGCTTATCTCTGTTTCTGCCACTTTCTGAAGCAGTTCTCGAAGCCTCTTCTGTGAGGGTCTCATTGCGCTGTGATAGTTGCCTCATGCCCTGAGTCTAGTCAGAACATTTACCATTCACAGTAATTCCGACCTAGGGGAAGATCCAAAAGTCACACTATGGAAAATCTCACAAGTACACTACTACTCCTACGGGCCAGCCTTTCTGTTAGATGGCACCAGGCAGGAGGATTCACTGTGTTTTTGATCATACCTCACAGAGACACAAAAGAAAACTTCCAGAACTGCTTCTGGAAGTGGCAAGAATGCCGAGATAGTGTGTTGGAAGTGAGAGGAAGGATGTTGAGGGGGGATTAATAGCAATATGTCTTTAATTTTTAAAAATTTAATCACTTAACTGAACTATGGATCTCACCTCATCCGTGCAGGGAGAGGAAAGGGGACAGGTGCGGGAGTGGGTCGGGAAGGAGCAAGTGGACAGGCATCTGAGGAAGAGAGCAGCCTTCAGGCTGCGGGAGAAGAGCTGGCAGCCCTTGGCCGGCTCCCCTGTCGTGCCTGGGGCTGAGCGTCTTCGTGTCAAGGGCACAGGAGGACCTGCCTTCTCTGGCCTCTCCCATCATGACCCTCTATATGTCTGAGGCCCCCCACACCGTGCAGGAATATCCAAAGCCCCCAGGGACCACTGTGCATTTGGCTGTCTCCTGGGCTTGACCACCCAACCTTTGGCCTCCAAGTGTCCTGTCCTTTTGTTGTGCAGTCTAAGCTGCGTGTCCAGCCTCCATGCCAGTGGGAGCCCCTCCAGCTCTGCCTCTTCTCACCCTCTCCCTTAGCCAGCCATCACCTCTACTCTGTCTTCTTTCGGGGATTTTCTTTTCAGTAAGTCTTTACCAGAGCTCAGCCTGAGCCAGGTTGCCTGAGGCCCCAGGCCCACGGTGATGTAGGGGAGTTTGTTTGGGGTTCCCCATCCCAAATCCTACTCACTCTGAAAGCCTCCTCTGCTTTTTCTTGTCCTCACATCAAAAGGAAAATTTGGTGGCTTTATTGTGATGCTCTTCTCTGAGGTGATATCCCATCTAGGCAGAGAAAAAAAAAATATTTTTTTGAAACAGGGTTTCACTCAGTCCACGCTAGTCCTGAATTTACTACATAGCCCACACTGTCCTCAGATTCATGGTGATCCTCCTGCGTCAGCCTCTGCTGGGATTACAGGCATGCACCACCATGCCTGCTAATTTTTAGGCAGTGGCCAGGGATCCAACCCAGGGCCTTGAGCACGCTAGGCCAGCACTCCAAGCCCTGAGTAATGGCCCCAGCCCCTGAAGTACATCTCCCACTTCGGTGAGGCCTTCACCATGTATTCCTCAACGCTGCTTTCTCATCCACCTTCCCAAACTCGCCCGTCTGAGGTCCCAGGGTACTCTGACACGGTCACATCCTTGAGCTGAGCTGAGCTGACCTGTGCGTGTTTGTTAGGACCTGACGGCCAGCCGTGTTGGAGGGCACTTGTCACCCAGCCTCTTTAGTCTGAAGACACGAACTTAAGGCGGAGATCGGAGGCGCAGGGGTAGGAAAAACTTTTAGTGACCTTCCAAAGATCAGCACTCACATCTTGGCAGGAGGATAACTTGGCTTGGAACGCGAAATGTAGTGCCTTCTCCATCTTTGCTTCTGTCCGTTTTTCCTTCTTCCTCCCTCCTCCCTCCCTCTCTTCCTGATGAGGAAATAGTACAGTTGGCTCTACCAGTTACTAATGCTGTGATCTTGGACAAATTGCCTCATCTCTCAGTGTCTCTTTCTTTATGTATAAAATAGGGCAACTAGTAGGATCTGGTTCGTAGATTTTGGGGGAAGATTATGGGAGTTAATATATGTGTAGCATTTAGGACAGTTCCTGGAACACAGTAACCTTTCCGCAATTATTTGGTCTTATTACAAATCCATTCATAAATAAATAAAGCACCCCTTTGTTGGCAGATCCTGTGAGTACAGGGTGGCCTGGGGTAAAGGCATCCAGCGGGGGACATAGCAGACATGGCTCCTCAGCCTGGCCTGAAGTGAAAACAGAATTTTGTTTCCTCTTTCTTTGTGCATTAAGGGAATTCAGGTATTCTAGTTAGGAAAGTGAACTCCAGGAGTACACCCCCACTGTTAGGGGCACACAAACACATCATCTGGTCCAAGAGAGTAAAAGACAGGGAGCGGAGCCAGGTCCCTAGTAGCTAGTGTTAGGGCACTGGCTTTAGTGGTGCTCCAAGTCTGCTGGGAAAGAGAAGAATGAGGGTGTTGGGGGATGAAAGGTGCTGGAAGGACTGGAAAGGACTGGGACCTTGGAGTGGATGAGTGACCAGGGGTCTGTCCACCACCAGCCACGTGTCGCCAACTGTGTCTTTCGAGATGCCCAAGGCCCATTCCTCAATTTCTTCTCACACTATGGCTTCCATCTCTCCCCGAAGGGGCTCTCTCTTCCCTCTCTGAATACAAATAGCGTCTGGAGACTCCCCTGAACAAAGGAGTGTGGCAGAGGAGATGGGATGTGGCTGTCAGGGCTCAGTCACTAAAAGGATCCAGGGTCTGCTTGGCTCTCTCCCTAGAAACAATTGCCCTGGGAACCCAGCTGCCCAGTTGTAGAAACACAGAGGCCACACGGGAAGGGCCTGTGCATGCTTTCTGCTGATTGCCTTCCCGAGTCCTCAGGCAGCAGCTCTTGTCAGTCACCAGGCGAAGTGGTAGCCTGGCACACCAGGGAAGCAGAAGTGATGACGTAGCATAGTGCAGAGTTGAGGCACAGCCTGCAGTAATGCACTGTATTTCCTACTGAACATGCTACTGCTGTTCTTATTGCCGTTACACAGCTCTGCCCAATCTGCAGGCAGCTGCTGCATTGCCCCAGTTGCAGGGGCTTTTGGCATTGGCTGCCAGCACTGGCCACAACAGTCTGGGCAGGTCTAGGGCAGTACTATCCTATGTTGCTCTGGACTACCGGAGCCAAAGAAAGTCCTAGCCATATAGCAGATAATTTGCATGTACTGAGAAGGTGTGTAAAACCTTCCTGCCTCGCTGGGGCAGGTGGGGGAGCCTTGGGGGCATCACGGCCAGTGGCACCTCCTTGTGCTGGCAACACAGCGCAGTTTGACAGATGCTCAGGGATCAAGCTTGGAGTGCTGTGAGGTCCTATAGACAGGCTCTCATCCAAGCCTTTGGGCCTGTTAGCCACCTTTCTGATGCTGGAAAAAAATTTTCAAGCATGTGCAATTTAAAGGAGGAAAGGTTTATTTTGGCTCATAGTTTCTGTAGGTTCAGTCCATAGGCAACTGATCTAGGCAGACACATCACAATGGGAGGGTGTGGTAGAGCAAAACTGCTTATGAAGAGGGGAAGGGATGGGCCCAGATCACATGATCGTGAGCCGCTGAGACACACCCCAAAGGGCGTTCTAGTCACCTCCTAGGCAGCTCTCCAGCCAGTCAGGTGGGGCCATGGGAAGGGGATTAAAGAGGGGAGTGTGGGAACTAAAAAGGGAAAGAGGGAGGAAAGGAAGTTCTAGGTCAAAAGGACAGCTCAGGAGAAAGCTGGGTGTGGGGAAAACATTTCGTTTCCAGGATGATGCAGTCATTCCAGGACTTGCAGTGAACCACACACAGCTCTGTGCTCTCCAAAGGGTCACTAATATGAAAGTCAAAGAAGAGCTAAACCCTGGTTTCAGATTAAAAGGGGTGATACCCCCATGTCCATTGAGACATGGCGACCCTGGGCTTGCCTGAGGAAAGACAGAATGTTATGGTTTGGGTCTGAAATGTCCCCTGAATGCCTCCTGGATTTGGATATTGTGGAGTATCTATGGATTCCACGTGCTGCTGAGAGATGAGGCCTGGCTGGAAGGGTGGATATTTGGAGCTTGACCTGGAAGGGATGGCTCTCTGGAATGTGACCTGGAAGGACATGCGCTAGTTCCACCCTTCCTCACTCACTCCATTTCCTCTCGTGACACCATGAACAGCGCGTCTCCTCCAGCTAGGACCCCGCTGTCTGCTTCCACTGTTGCCAACTGCGTGTGAATAGACTGAGACCTTCCAAAACCATGAGCTAAAACAAACCTTTTCTTCCATGGTTGTGGGTGTTGGGTATTTTGGCCCACCAGCAAAAAAGTAACCAAGACATGGGAGTACAGCAACAGGCAGGAAGGAGGTGAAATGATGCCTGCATATGGACTGCATGGATCACAAAATGATTGCTTCTTGATCTTTTGGCTAATATCAAGTGTAGGTCACGGACTGTTCAGGTATGAAGTACGGTTCTGTTTTCTCATATACAACAGAATGACTGTTTTAAGAAGAAATTGAAGATAAAATATTAGGCATGAAGGAATATGGAGTATCTACAGTGAACTGTCAAACATGTTAGGTAGAAATGATATTTATTTAGACAGTGATAAAGCCAATATGGTAAAGTAGGAATGAGTGGAGCTGGGCAAAGGGTATAAAGGAATTCCTTCTAATTCTTAAGAGTCTGTTGTCTGAATAAAACTTTTCGTTAGGCCTGGTGGCACAGGCCTGTGATCTCAGCACACTGGGAGGCTGAGGCAGGAGGATCACAAGTTTGAGCCCAGCCTGGACAGTTTAGGGACTTAGCAAGAACCTGTCTCAAAAAAAAAAAAAAAAAATTAAGAGTGCTGGGGATATGGCTCACTGCAGAGGTTCTAGGCGCAGTTCTCAGTGCTGCAGAATAACCAACCAGCCTGTTTCATACACGATGAATAAAAAGTACTTGAAAATTAATGGCAAAGGGAAAGTACAGGCTGAGAAGCAGGGAAGGGACAGAGGGAAGCCTGGGACTGCCACTGTCCATTTTACGGGAAGGGATTCTGAGTCGTGGAAAGGCCAAAAGGCCGGCCAGAGGCCAGCGAGCTGGGTGGGCTTTGCGCCTTGACTGTTACTTCTGAGACCCAAGTCAGAGCTGCCGCTAGCCAGCTAGAGATCCCAGAAGGGCAATATTGCATTTCCGCGTGTTCCTGGAGGTGGGGGACCTCAGGGCCTCCAGGCAGAATGTAGCCTCAGAGCTCCTGTTACTTCAGATTGTCTTTAATGTGAACTATGCTGTGAATTCCCCGTGCACTGCCCTGAAATCTGCCCCATATGTTTATAAAGGGTGATTGCATCTTTGGGACCATTTCCTAACATGAGCAGAAGTTATAAAGTTTCAATTGCAGCAGCTCCTGGGGACCAAATGTCTTTCCTGATATGTCATGTAATGAGGCTCCGTATCTGACATTGGGTTGCACTAACAAGCTGGGTGTGGTGCCGCAGGCCTGTGGTCCCAGCACCATTGGAGCCTGAGGCAAGAGGATAACAAGTTCTAGCACAGCCTGGAAAACTGAGAGACGTGGCAAGACCTTGTAAAATAAAAGAACGGCTGAGGATGTAGCTCAGTGCGAAGGCTGTGGGTTCAAGCCCCAGTACTGCCAAAAAAAAAAAGTAAAAAGCAGAACTAACAATTCATTGGATTTCAGGTCGTGTGTAAAGGTGTAGTTTCTCAGATAAGAAATGAGGAACTAATCTTTCTCCTTTTTTGAGGAAGAATAGCCCAATAAAGAGCCGTGGAATCTCAGCAGACTTTGGAACCAGGTTTAAAAAAGAGATCTCACGCAGGAGCAGTGTCATGGGCCTATAATCCCAGCACCTTGGGAGGCTGACACAGGAGGATCGCAAGTTTGAGCCCAGTCTGGGTGCAGTAGCAAGATCCTGTCACAAAAAAATAAAAAAAGGGCCTGGGGTTGTAACTCAGTGCAGAGGCCCTGGGGAAGAAGAAAACTCCTCACTCTTACAAGCTTTTGGCACACATAAGAATGAGTACTTTGTAAAGCTGTTTTGACAGTAGCTAAGAAGTTTAATATGTGCCAAATAGAGGCAGTTCTTTGTTTGTGCAGTTAATCTAAGAGTAGTGAGTACTCACATCTACCTACACACATGTGCAGAAATGTTCATGGCAGCTTTATTAATAGTCAAAAACCAAAAGCAACCCAAATGCCCACCAGCGATAGAAATGGGCAAGCTGTGTTATGTTCATGTGTGGAGTACTACTAAGCAGTGAAAAAGAGTAAAATATTGAGCCATGTAACAGCTTGCCTGAATCTCATGGTCACCTGGTCACAAAGAAACTACTTGGTATGACTCTGTTGACTGAACGTTTAAGAATCAATAAATCAGATTTATGCCAGAGGTCAGCATAGTGCCTATGAGAGTGCTTGTCAGGAAGGGGCATGAGAGACCTATCTGAGGTGATGAGAATGTTTGGTATCTTTATTTGGGTGACAATCACACAGGTACAATTTGTCCATTTAGCAATGTGACAACTATTTGTTGACTTTAAAAAAGGAGTTCCTTTCTACTGGCCAGTTGTCCTCCAAATGTGAAATACGAAAGGACCAGCTGGTGTTGCTGTTTCATTTCAGATTCCCGTCCAGTCGGTCTAGGCAGGGCCTCGGGTGGCTTCCAGTCAATTTCCCACTAGCGCTCATGCTATAGGCCAGCCCTGGGGGTCAGGGCCTAGAGGTAGACAGGCTACAGGAGGACCCCTGTGTAAGACCCCGCATACAGGTTCTGTGGCTGCATCTCCCTGCCTCAGCCTCCTCTGCTGAGGTGGGGTCACCCCGAGAGCAGAGGTCACAGCCACGTTCCCGCACAGGCCTGTGTCCAGCTTTCCTCTTCAGCATCTGCCCAAGCTGCTCCACATGCGGGCCTGGAGGGCGGGGAGGCGTGTTTCTCACCGTGCGTGACTGTGGCCTGGTGAGTTTTGCAAGGGCCCTGTTGTCAGCAGAGAGAGAAGCAAGAAGGGCTTGGCTTCGTGTTGTCTGCAGGGTGACTGGCGGGCAGGGATCCAGGCTTCGGGGAGCCAGTCTTGAGTTTGGAGGTGAAGAAGCCACTTACCTGGAGCCTTGGATCTGTAGGAGGCTACAGGAGATCTATACAGTGTGACCGAAAATGCGGTCAATATTCAATTTTTTTAAATTATTAGACTAAAAGACACATTGCTTGTCATCTTCCTGAAAATACTCCCTTTCCCTTCAGACAAACCTAGCCCGCCATTCCTGCCCCTTTCTGGAGCAGTTCGAGACGTCCCCTTTGGTGAGTGTCTGTAGTTGCACTGTTGTGGCACCTTAGTGTCCTGAATCCATTCCAGACATTTACCTTTCATGGTCATTTTGATGGTGGGGAACAGCCAGACACCACGTGGTATGACATCTGGTAAATGAGGCAGATGAGGACACACTGTAACATTGTATGTGTCTGCCTTTCCATTGCCTGGAGGTCACTGGTGCACTCACCATATTTTTGATCATACTTTGTGAACACACTCATGAAGAAAGGGCTTCAGGAAGCGTCAGGCACAATGGGTAAGTGTGTTCAGTGCCAGGGGAGCATTTGGGGAGGGATTCGTTGCGATGTGTCTTTAACAAAGTTTTAAAAGTTATACATTCCCTGTGTATTTTGATTACCCTTTGTGATCAAGGTCGAGTGCGAGTCTATGAAGTGTCATTTGTGTTGAGTGGGTACCAGACCCCATATCAGGCATGGGCTGCTCAAAACTATACCACTGATCAAAGTGGGGCAGGGAGACAGCAAGTGTGCGTGAGGCAGGGGTGTCGCCCGAGGATCCTCTGAGGGCACCGAGGACAGCGAACCGGGCAGGTGTGGTCATCTGTGTTCACAGCCTCCTGGTGACACATACTTTTTGGTGTTCGACACCTTGTCAGGCTCTTCCTGTATCAAACAGGCTGGCCCACGTAGCCCACAAAATTTAGTGGAGTGGCCCTGCGTGACCTCTGGGCAAGGTCCTAAGAAATGTCACAGCTTCAGCCAGGTCTCCTGGAACACAGAAAGCAGTGCGTAGTGACTCACTGCGAGGAAGCCCAGCTTCACCCTGGGGAGGCACCCCAGGAAGTCGGGCACTGGAGCCAGGCAGCTGACAGCTGGCTGCCCTGGGTGACCAGCCTGCCTGACCCCCGGATCACACCAGCCCTGTTGTCCTGGGGGAGACCCCAAGTGGGGACACCTCCCCCGATCTCAGGCAGCTTCAGCTCCCTGAGCCACCTAAGCTATTGCTTTAAGCCACTAGGTCTGGGATGGTTGGACCCACCCCGCATGGGAAGAAGGTCTTCTGGAAGGAAGGCGCCTGAGCAGGGAGCAGTGCCGGAGATCTGGGCGCAGGCGCTGTGGCGAGGGGCATCTGGAGAACCATGCAGGAAGGAAAAACAGAACAGGCAGCAAGGGAATATGAGCAGTAAATTTTAGTAGAGCACAAAAGGCTGGCAGAGGAGAGGACCAGCAAGGAGAAGTGGGGGCACCGGTACCTGAAGCAGGGTCTGAAGGACACTCCAGGTGCCTTTGTGTTTATTTACAGTTTCAAGAAGTGGGGATGGGAATTTGCAGTTGCTTCTCTCATGGCTGTTGCGATTGTTGTCCGCAGCTGTGACAAGCCCACTCAGAAGGCGCGGGAGCCCATGGGCTTGGCAGAGAGGGGACGGGGTTAAGCACTCTCCACAGCTCCTCAGCCACCGTGCTCAGGGCGGGAAACTGTTGGCTTGGAGAGGTCCTAGACTGCATCAGAGCTGCGCAGATAGCGAGCTGGTGATTTAGCCCCAGAGCACCTGGCCAGCACAGCTGGATGACGCGCGTTCTTTCTTAGCTGCTTGAGCCCGGAATGCTCAGAAGTGGAGGCGGGTCTCCCAGGTCCTGCTGCCACCTCCAGTGCCAGCTAATAAGGGAGGAGTGTGGAGGGCACCTGGTTGCCCTTCTGGATCTCTGGAAGCCTAATTCTTAAGTTAATGGCATGAACCCTTTGGGAGGTAAGTAGGGTTAGATGAGGTCCTAGAGGTAGAACCCCAGGACGCCACAGTGACTTTGAAAGAGGGAGAGAGAGACCAGCGGAGACAGCTCTTGCCGATCTCACCATGCGAGTTCCCCACGATGTTACAGTGCCGGGAAAGGCTCTCACCAGATGCGGGCACCGTGGTCTTGGGCTTCCCAGCCTCCAGGGCCATAAACCAAAAATGTCCTACTCTTTATAAACTACCCAGGCTCAGGTATTTCATTATAGAAACAGAAAACAGATGAAGACACTCCAATTTTGATATTGTAAAACGAAAGCAATGATGCTTCTGTTATTATTGGCTAATTAGAAAAAGTATAAGTCAAGATAGCAGCGAGGAAGCCCGCTCACAGGTGCCCCGGGCAGATGGAGCTTCTGGTAGTGTGCCCTTGCGTTCGCAGGTTGTTGTTATCCTGAGCCTACTCTTAGGGTGGCAGAATAAGTGAGATAAGTGGGTTCTCTGTGGCTGCCATCATGAATGGGTCAGGGTGCTCTGCCCCAGCATGTGGACTCAGCCCCCTGTTCTCTGGCAGCCAGCAATATTAATTGATAGCTCACATTTCCTGAAATCTCACTATGCTACAAATGAGTCTTTCCCCCTTTAATCCTCATAAAAACCCCACAAACTGGAACATTTCACATTGGAGTAGATGGAGTTGAAGTGGTGGTAACTGTCCAAAGCTAAGAGGCCAGGAAGGGCGCGGCGTAGCGTCTGAGCATCCCAGAGCCCGCTGTGTAATGCCCACTCCATACCACTCCCAAAGGCATCAGCTTCAGAGAGCGCCTGCAGCGGGCAGGTGCACATCACCTCCCAGAATTCTCAGAGTGATGCTGAAGCACAGCCCTGTCAATTAGCAGGTCCCCTGCCTTTATCTTTTCCTACTAAGTTCAACTGTGAAAGAAATGAAGAAAGGGTTTTTTATTCCTAGTTCCCCATAATTACTAGTTGGAAAATCGTCAGGAAACCCCAAACCTGTTCCAAAATTTTAAAGAACGATCTAGAGCTCTGTCCCATTTCATTTGTCATTACTGGGGCAGAATACCAAACACCCACATTTTAAGGGAGAAAAGATTTGTTTTATCTCCCAGTTTCAGAAAGTCTCAGTCCTCTCAGGGGTGGCTGGCAATAGTGGAATCACACGGCAGAGGCCCAGCAGGAAGGAAGCTGCTTGTGGCACAGTGGACAGTAAGCCAGGGATCAAGGGAAGGCAGGGCTGACTTACATTGTGGCGGGTCTTGTCCCAGTGATCCACTCCTTCCTGGCCAAACTCCAGTGTTCATCCCTTCGAGCTCCAGTGATTTACTCCTTCCAGGTCAACCCCCATGTCCTGTACCTTTCAACCTGCCCTGTCTCTTAATAACACATGGTTGTATAGGCATTACACTACATCCATACACATGAGGCTCTTGGGGGACATTCCAGGTCCACACCATACCAAGCTTACGCTAGGAAGTAAGTCCAGTGATCACAGGAACTATTGCTTTTAGATGCACACTCATATGTAGAGCTGGCCTGGACCATAGTAGATGCTCAGTAAGTATTTTCTGAACAAACGGATACAGGAGTTGTTTCTCCCTGAGACCAGGCGATTCAATGCCTAGGGCCTAGAGACTGTTAGGGGCGTCTGACTGTGCCATAACTTGAAGGGCAAAATATGCTTTATGTTTTTGAAAACAGAATGTGTGTACATATATGTGTGTGTGTAATGATGAATTCAACCTACATTCCATTCCTTTTACCAGTGCAGTCACAAAATGCAATTAATTTTTTTTTTCTATACTAGAAATTAAACCCAGGGCCTTCACGCTGATCTGTATCTCCACCTTTTTAAAAATCTTTCACTTTGAGATTGATTCGCATTAAGTTGCTCAGACTGGGCTCAAACTTGGACTTCTCCTTCCCCAGCCTCCCAAAGTGCTGGAATTATAGGCAGGTGCCAGTATTCCCCACTTAAAAAACTTTAATGGAGTAACAGCTCACAAACGAGTGAGGATTCTCTGTGAATGCCCGGAGTCTGGGACAGAGAACTTGAACCCCATCCGTTTCCTTCATACAGACTCAGCATTTGTGACATCCGTGCTCTTCATGCCCCATCTGCCCCTCATGAAGGACTTTCTTTCTATGCTGTGGGCTGCCTGACCTGGAGGGCAGCTAGGACAAATGGGTCAGTCATTCTCTCATCACTGGGACACAATACCTGACACCACAACTTACAACAAGAGAGGTTGGTTTTAGCTCCTGGTTTCAGAAAACCACAGGCCATTGATAGTCAGCTGGCAGTGGCAGAAGCAGTGGATGGGAAGAGGCCTGGCGGGGGACAGCTGCTCACCCATCTCGGCCAGGAAGAAGAGGAGAGCAGGCTGGAGCCTGGGGCAAGAATATGCCCTTCTAGACGATGCCCCAAGGAATGCCCCCCTTCCCTCAGGGCCCCACCTCACACAACAGGAAATCGATGGAGGAATCCATTTTATCCAGTTATTCCTCATGACCCAGTTACCTTCCAGATACACAAGGTTTTGGGGACATTCCCATCCCAAACCAGCAGCTAACAGGAAGGAGCTGCTCAAGGGACATAGGGGCACTAGGCAGAAAAGCCCTAAGAGGTGCGACAAAAAAAATAGTGGCCAATCTAAAAGGATTTGAGGACAAAATCTGAGGGAAAACTCAATCGTGAGAGGAGAAGCTGGGGAGGGCACAGATAAAAGGATGAGGTGATTGATTCATGGGCAGCTGGTGCTAGGATAGGATCTCCTGGGACTGGATCCCGGTGGGGCTCAGTGGTCTGGTTTCTGGGTGGACTTTAATAACACCTTATCTAGGTCTAGAGGTGCAGGCCAGCAATCCCAAAATTCCGGGAGGCTGAGACAAGAGGATCACACACTCCAGCCTAGCCTGTGCTTAGCAAGACCTTGCCTGAAAACAGATACAAAGGACCAGGGATATAGTTTATTGTAAAGACTTCAGTTCAGTTCCCAGCACCATAAACAACAGCGTCAGCTCCCAGGCACTCCTGGCCTGTCTTCGTGTCCTAGACCTCAGAGCAGCCATTTACGGAACGTCACCTAATTTAACTTCCCAGCTGTCGGGGAGGGTGGTTTCTCTTTATTCCGTTTCCCAGATATGAGAAGGAAGCTCAATTCATTAGCTCAAGGTCCACAGCTGGTGAGTAGAAGGGCCCTTCTCAAACCTCCTGTTGGATGACAAATTCCACAATTTAACCAAAATCTATCTCACTTGGCCAAGCTGCAGAGTGCACTCCAGTCTCCTGGCAGTTTTGCCCTTCACCCTCCTGGAGTTCTCACTAGATCCTTATCGCAGTGTAGCGGTGCTTCAGTCCGACCCTGTCCCCATGACTTACAGGAGTCCGAGAAGGGGGTAATTGTGTGCAAAAGGCCCACAGTCTTGGCGAAGGCGAGGGAGTGGGAACTTGAGGGTAACCACAGGCCACAGACATGCAGAGGAGCTGCTGAGAGCTGTGTGTTGGGGAAGAGAAGTGACCCCAGCTTGGCAGGTCGGCTGAGAAGTTGGGAGAGGCCAGATGGGGGAGGGGAGGAGGGCAGCAGCTCCTTCCGGCGCCCCCGCGAAGATGAGCCGGAAGAAACACAGCCAGATGTGGTGGTTAAGAGGCTTCATCTGGGGGCTTAGCCGGGATGACCCTGCCACAGCAAAGAGGCTACAACGACAGAGATAACCAAGCTCACAGTTAGGTGGTACCACAGAGGATGGGACATGGGCGCCCTGAAAAGGATGGCCGTGTGGGAGCCACTGGATGGAGGCTGAGGGGAACCAGAGCCAGCCATGCTCATGTCCAGGAAGGTACTCCCAGAGTGTGGAAGCACCACGTCCCAGTGGCAGGTTTCCGTTGGGCCACAGGACCCTGTGCCTCTTCTCTTTGAGTCAAAGAGCTCACAGTTTCTAGCCAGGCACATGGCTGCATGAGGACGAACACTGGATCCTCTAGCCTCCCTTCCTTCTCCAGGTGACACTGGCCTGTCCCCTGTGGAGTCCCCAGTGGGCCACATGAAGGTAGAGTTGACTTGTCACCCTTCACTGTAGTGTGATAATCTCTCCGTGTGAAAAGTTGGGTAAGGCTTTTGGTAAGCTTTATCCAGGGCCTGTACTTATGACCCTGCTGTGCTCCATGGCTGGCAGGGAGCAGCCGCAGGATTATGGTTTTGGTCACAGTGTGGGAAAGGACGTGGAGAACAGCAGCTCGGACTGTTAGTCACTTATGCTCCCCGCAGCAAGAGACCTAAGCCACTGGTGTTCTTAGGCACAGTCCTAGCTAAGAATATGCTTTCTCACTATTGTATGTTTTGTTTTGTTCTGTCATTTTGATTCTTCTGTGATGGGCCCCTTGCACAGGAGCCTTTCCCCTAGTGACCAGCCCCCGTGTCACATCGACCTGCATAAACCCGAGGGAAAGGCGTTTTCCTTTTTCCTAGCAGGCCGGGTGAAAGCCTCAGTCGGTCTCATAGGCTCTGACTTGGTCCCATGCTCACATCTGGACCAGCCACTGACAGGAAAATACAACAGCTGATTGGCTGAGAGTTAGACCACAGCTCAGTTGTGAAAAGGAGGCCGACACTCTAGCCACATTCCTTGTGAGAGATCAGGGGAGGGCCAGTCCCTCCAGAAAAGTATGAGAGGAAAACGATGCAGAAGACACCATCAACATGTCCTCGACAGCGGTGTTCCATGTTCTCACACTTCCTTCCTCCCCAGACCCTGTCTTCAGAAAGCATTTTGCTGTGTTACTCATGCAAAGCACGTGTTAAGAAATGTTGAACCTCAGTCATCTAAGAAGTCTATCTGCATAATTGTACTTTCCGGTTATTCTTTGGGAACGGGCCAGTAGAGCTGCAGTTGCTAGCAGAGCAGAAACACTCCAAATTATATGAGGCCGTGTGGTGCGCCAAAGCACCCAGCGCCCCTCCTTGATACATTCCACTCTCTTAAAGACTTTTATTCCAAGACAGATGGAGAATTTGCCAGATCGTATGTATTTTTAAGAGAAAAGATAATGAGACTCTAAGCATTTCCCTGAAGTGTCCTTAATGACCTTTCCATTGTGTTCAAGTGCCCCTGTGGCCTCCATGCCAGGAATCAATTAGAAGTCTTCATTTCCCTCTTAGCACTGATGGCACCTGTGGGAAAAAGGGCCATGCCCTTCCCCGCCCACCTGCTCTGGGGATCAATGCCTAGATAAGACCCTGACAGAAGCCACTTGGGTCCAGCAGCTGTGAGCCAATAGGCTCCACAGCCAGTATTTGGAAATAGTACTGTCTCCCAGGCAGGGGTCAAATTATATAGGCTTCATTGATTCTGAAGAACAAAAGCAAATGCAAAAATGTTCACTGCAGAAAACTGTTTCATGTTTCTCTTTTAAAGAGTACAAAAGACCAATCGAATATCATTCTTTCTTAGAATGGTATTTCTCTTTAGAATTAAAAGATTATCAACAGCCATAAGGAAAATAATCACCACAGCTGTCATTTGTTGAGTCCTTTCTCTTTATGTCAGGTACTCTGCTAAGTACTTTTTGTCTAGATGTATGGTGTTTAATTTTGACACCCATAATCAGAGCAGATAATGTCAATTTTCCCACTTATAGGTGAGAAAGGTTGAGGCTCAAAGAAGTTAAGGTGCAAATTCAAGACCATATAGTTAATTAACCAGTAACAGAGTCAGAATTTGGACTTAGGTCTGTCTGATTCCAAGACATATGGTCTTAAAATTAATATTCTATGCTGCCACTGAGAGAAGATCTTTTCTTCCCTACCATACCTGTGTCATAGGCATGCTGGGAGAATCGATTGCACTTCTGTGTGTGAATATACCAGACCCTTCCCAACCTGCTGACACTGGTCTGTTTGAAAGTGTGATTTTTCTTTTTCACTATTTTTTTTCCCTATAACTGGGAATTGAACTCAGGGCTGCTTGCCTGCTAGATAAGAACTTTGCCTCTCAGCTACATTCCTGGTCTGTTTTATTTCTTTATTTTGAGACTGAGTCTAAGTTTCCCAAACTGGCCTCTAGCTTGTTACCATTCTGCCTCTGTCTCTCAAGTAGCTATGGCTATAGGCATGTGCCACCACCATAAACTCTTTTTCTTTATTATTAGTATCTTTAGCTGTTAAAAATGGCAATACCAATGATCTTCAGTGCTTCTGTTGACCTTGAAGTTGCCCAATCAGTCCCAGAGACACACATCTGGGTTTTACAAGCTCTTGCCCCCCTTAGAAGTCAAGACCCTAACTTCCTGCGGAATCTTTCCCTAGCAGGTATGCGGAAGTACCCAGGGAGTTGTGTGTGAGCTCATTAGTGTGGCTAGTCAGCACCTTGGAGCATAAGCCTCCTTCCTTCCTGCCTCCTGTTTGGTCTGCTTGTCCTGGGTGTTCTCGTGCACGCACTACCACTGTTGCTTTCTTCTGAGTATGGTTGTGCCTGGTGGCTGGCACTGGTACTCCCCTTCTCTGCTTTGCTGGTGTCTTCCAAAGACCTGAAGCCGCCATGGGTACAGGAGTCCTCAGTGGGCCACATGAAGGTAGAGTTGACTTGACACCCTTCATTGTAGTCTGATAATCTCTCAGTGTGAAAAGTTTGGCTAAGACTTTTCATAAACTTTATGCAAGTACAGTATGCTTAAGAAAAGGAAAGAAATGTTCAGTGTTCAATCCCGCAGGTTAGAAAAACTCAGTGATGAAAGCAACAGGAGATCAATAAAATAGAATATTCCCACAGTGTAGGTTCTCCCATATGCGCTTCTGTTAGTAAGAGTGACCCCTCATGTACCCAGAGTGCCTATTATCTTGACTTCTAACACTGCAGATTCATGCTGCCTGCTTTTGAGTTTGATATAAACAAGAATCATATAGAGGATTTAAATTCTAATTTCCCTTATTCTGCATTATGCTTGTATTAATGAGTATAAATGTGGGTTACAATTTTATTCCTGGATAGCATGCCATTGTATGAAAGTAGCACAATCTAGTTATGCATTCAATTGTACATGGACATCTGTGTAGTTTCCAATTTGGGACTAACGGGATTGATACTGTTGTGAACTTTTTTTGTGGTGTCTTCTGGTGAACACTTACATACATATAATTACTAGGTCACAAGCTCTGTGTATAATTCAGCTTTTGTGGATGCTGCCAAACAGGTTTCCAAAGTGATTATACTAATTTACATTCTTATCAGTACTGGAAAATTTTTGACTAAAAACTTTATAATACTAGAAATTGCTTGTTTTTGTCCAAAACCTCAAAAACCTAAATGTTTCTCAGACTAAATTGTCCTCCCCATCCACCTCTTGAGTGCATCAATTAGAGTATGTGGTTGCAAGCAACAGAAATCAGCTCCAACTGACACAGTGATAGAAGATAATCACAAATGGGAAATCTGGATATTATTAAAATGGGAAGTGGATTCATACAATTTTGGTAGCTGTGACGTGAACCACAGCAGATGTCTCCAAGCCTGTATCAGTCTGTTGGTAGCACAACTACACTGAATGACTTTACTCTTACTCCTTCATTATGTAGTGGTCCAGGATCAAAAACCCAGTTGAGCTCTTGATAGTCTTGTCTTCTAGTCACACTTGCTCAGGGCAGGTGGTCACCAGGAACTTCCCTGTGGGTCTCATGCACCAGTGGAGGACATATTCCTCCTAAAGAAATCCGAGTATAGTTAGGATGAGAAAGAGACCCTGGGCAGCCAGAAATGATGGCCTTCCACTAGTCTAAGTCCATACACACGCTATGAGTGATGCTGATAAGACAGTAATGCCACATTATCTTGGTGGCAGGGGATTGGACACCAAAGAACAGCACGGATGCCTCTGGTAGCTCAGCTGAACTGCAGAAGACATCCTCTCCCCTCCCCAATTTGTGTATTAATTTCCTAAAGCTGCCTCGACAAATGACCATGAACTGGGTGACTTCAGCAGAACTGTGTTGTCTCACAGTTCTGGAAGTGGCAGTCTGAGATCAAGAACAAAACAGAGCCCTGCGTTTTCTGATGGCTCTTAAGGGAGGATCCTTGGAGGCCTCCTCCTCTCTGCTGAGTCTCAAGTGGCACCAGACCTGTGACTGCACAGCCCTGATCTCTGCTGGTCTTCCTGTAGCCTTCTCTTTGTACCTTCCCTCTCCTAAGGACACCAGCTATTTTAATTAGGGCCCATCCCAAGCCACTATGACCTCATGTTAATGAGTTTCATTTCCAAATTAAATCACCTTCCCAGGTTTCAGATGCATATAAATTTGGGGAGAAGCTATTCGACTGTGATAGCTGATTGGGTTTCAAACCAGAGTAACTAGTCACCGCTGCTCCTTTAACTCCCTGCCCCTGGCTGGCACCTACACCTGTTATTTTCCTGCGTGCTATCTACAGCAAGGGAACGGAGAAGAAGAGTTACAGTTAGGTACTGATTTTTTAATACACAGCAGTCCCCCTCTATAGAACCAACCAGATTGGCCTGGCTCAGTGGTAAAGAGCCAGAAGCTGGAGCAGGATGGCCAAGATTCAAATTCTGTTTTCAGCTTCTTACTACCTGCACCCAGGCTTTGTGCCTTGATTTCCTTGAAACATAAGTTCTTAGCTCACTGCCTGGCATCATATAAGCACAAACTCAGCGTGCTATTAATGATTTGTATCTTTCCGAACAAAGTGGTTATGTTAAAGGGGACTTAGAAATGATCCCTCCTTATAAATGCTTTATAGAGCTTTCATAAAACTTGCTGTTTTTCACCCAACAGTTGCCCCGCTTCTTCTTCCTACCCTAGTTAAGAGGAAGCCTGGCAGGAAAATGAAGCCAATGAAGAAAGCATGCTGTAAGCCCCTCCTTAACGACCAAAACTTTGTTTCTCGGCCAGGCTGGAGTCTCCCAACTCTGTTTTCCTTTGGGGTGGGTCCTCTCCCAGAGCTCTTTGCAACTACATGCAAATAGACTTCCACAGGCCCATTCCACCCATTTTGCCAGGCACACCCAGAAGTGCCTGGGGCACAAGCTGGGCTCACTCTGTGCCAGCTAACAGCTGAACACACAACCCAATTCTCCCTGGGGCACTCCAGGCAGAGTAGGTCTCTGAGGTAATAAATCAGGCCATGCCAGTTTCATCCTAGGAAGAGGATTTGGGCTTCTTCTGTCAGGAGCCTGAGGTGCCCTGGCTTCATCTGGTGGCTGGCAAATAAGACCAGCTTCTCCCGAGGGACGGAAGGCTGGTCAGGGGCCAAATTGCTATTGATTTTTTCTTGCTGGGGTCTGAGGCTGAGACAAGAAACTGCTTTTGGCTTCAGCTGCGTGAGGCGGCCCAGGGAGGCAGCAGCGAGGGGCAGGTGACCAGTTAGGGACTCCTGTGCCGGGGCTCCTGGCTGGACTGTGAATCTCTGCAGCCACCATGTGTTGTGCGCAGCAGGGGTTGAGTAGCTGTTTTGTACCCCAACAAAGGAGCCAGTGGGTTTTTTGCCTTCAGAAATAACATTTAGTGTCTGATTTCACATGGGAAAGGGCCTGCCACCTCTAACTGCCTCTCCTCCTCCTGCCAGGAAGATGGGAGTTGAGCACAGTCAACCACGAGCTTCATATTCAGGCCAGGCCTGGAGGGGAAGCCTACAGCGAGAGGACCTGTGGAGGCCTGAATCATTTCTTAAAATCATTAATCCCACTAACCAAATATTCTGGAAAAGCCATATTGCCCTCCAACCTTGATAAATAATACCTACCTACTGCCCTACCGTGATAACAGGATTGGATGAAGTTTCTTAGGCTCTCTAGTATCGCCTGTCAGTATGTGCTGTCTCAGGGAGAGCCAGCACCCCCCCCCCCCTCCGCTGTGTCCCTCCCGCGGCGCTGTTCTGCATGCTTGCAGACTCTCCTGCCCCTGTACCCATGCCGCAAACCCCTCTCTCCTGCAAACAGCCGTTCCGGTCACTTCCCAGACATGGGTATGCACCCTGGTGGGCAAATGTCACCTCTTGAAAGAAAAGAGGACACCATGTCCACCGCCAGCATCAGAACCATGCAGGCAAGCAGTCTGGGATGCCTGGATGGGTCCTAGAAGGGGTAGGAGGTGGGTCTCAGGTGGGTTCATTCCTCTGGTCCCATAGACTCGGTGTTACTTACTTTCCTGTTCCAGGAGCAAAATACCCAACACCAGCAACTTAGACTAGGAGAGATTTACCAGGTTCATAGTACCCAGTGAGTTCAGTCCAGCCACCAGGCACCAAGGTAGAACTGGCACAGTGGAAGGGCCTGGACAAGGATGCAGCTTAGCCAGGTGGTAAGGAAGCAGAGAGTAAGGAGGCACTGGGATGGGAGCTGTGGCCTTTGAAGGATTGCCCTACCACCTGGCCTGCTCCAGCCAGGTCCCGCCTCCCAGCAGCACTTGCAACTGTGGCCTCCTTTGTGGGTGACCCCACAGGTGAGTGTGCCACTGTCATGGTGCAGTGGTCATCCAGAAGTCTCATGGCTGAGCACGTAAGACTTTGAGGGGACACTCTAGATTGAAGCCCTAACAGAGTCCTAGGATTCTTGCCTCATCAGAGGGGAGGTCCAAAGCCAGAGAAGGGCAAGGGGGGCCCTAGGAGCAGGAGACCAGGCCAGATCCCTCCTGCCAGGGTCAGAAACCCACTCCGCCTGCACTTACCCCGCCAGCACACTGCAGACCTGCGCTGGCTTGGAGGCTGTGCTCATGGGGACCAGAGCAGGGATCCTGAAGTCCTGGAGCCTTTGACTTCCTCTTCTGCAAGGAAGTGCCCCCAGGGCAAGAGAGAGTGCCTCAGGATCAGGGAAAGCAGGCGGAGAACAGCAAGGGCAGGTCTCCAGCCCAGCCTGGCCAGCCTCCGCTGGGGCGCTCTCTCCCTCCCCTGGGCGCTTCCCTCGCCGGCCACGTGGCCCTGTTGTTTCCTAATCCTCCACTTGGCAGGCCCAGGGCTGCATCCATATTTCTGCCTGCTCTTTTGTCTGGGGAGCGTCCTCCCACATGCCTGAGCTGGCAGCGGCGAGCCCGCACAACGAAGCACGAGCCCCTCACAAAGAACCCATCCTGTTCTTCAGAAATCCCTCTGCGGCCTCTGCCCACTCCCTCAGGCCTGCACCTCCCTCTCCTTCGGGTCCTCCTGCATGTTTTCCCGCAGCCCATGTGCTGCCTGCATTTTCTGCCATGGAGAAGCTGGCTGTTGCTAACAGCCGACTGGACCTGCCTCCCCAGTGCCAAAGGCCTGTTGCTATAACTACGGGGCTCACAAACCTGAGCCTCCCCTCCCAGGCACTTTTCCCTAACTCCCCCAGTGAAGACCTGGAAGAGTTGGACTAGCTGGATTTTTAACCGTGGAGTTCATGTCTGGACCCCAATCTCTACTCTTGATATCTGAAACGTTTACAAAGGGACCTGGGTTTCTTTTTTGTCGCTGCAGATACTTTAAAAGGATAAGTTTTCTTTCTGCATCTGGAATCACAGATATTCTAAACTCCCAGGAAAGAGGTCTTGCTTTACTGTGGCACTCGGTCCTACAAGAAACGACATCAGGAGGGTGGAAGGGGAAGAAATTTGGGATTTTTGAGTTGGCCAATGGCTTTCATGTCTAGTCTGTATTTACTGCTGGGGCTTGTGTTTCTGATTTGAGCTGGTGTGCTGGGTCTGTGTTGGGACCAGGTTATGTGTGAGAGAAGCTAAGGGGACTTTGCAGATGGGAGATGACTGGTTTTGAATCAAAGGAAACTTATCCTAAAGGAAATACGGGGGCTTCTACTTCAGGAACCGGGAACCCACTCACTGTCCTGCGTTGCCAATTACGCCACCCTAGCACCGTTTCTCTGTGACATACAGCGGTGGCTTCTGTGATGTGCTGAGACCTTCCCCACAATGTATCCATTCTTTTGTTTCACAGAGAACCCCGTGTGTTTGGTCACGAGGATGCCCTAATCTGTTCAGTTTCCCTCCAAGGGTAGGGGGTGTGTCAGTCATCTGTCGCTGAGTAACAAGTCAGTCACCCCCGCCTGCCTGCTGACAACCTGTTTGGTCTCAGCATCCCAGTGAGTTGAGAACCTGGGGACAGTCCAGCCCTAAGTCTCTGTTTGAGGGTCTTTCACGCAGTTGCTCTCAAGGTGTGAGCCTAGCTGGGAGTCAGTGGAAAGTTTGGCTGGGAAAGGATTTGTCTCAGAGCCCTGGTGGCTGTTGGTAGGTGTCCTTTTCTTTGAAAGGCTGTTTAATTGAGTCTCTGCTCCTTGCCGCTGTTGGCCAGAGGCTGTGCTCCAGGAGCTGTGTGGACTCAATATGCCGTCTTACTTTATCAAAGTGTGTCACAAAGAAAGCAACAGAGTTGTCTGCTAGCAGGACAGAGGGTGCTGTCCCTTGTAACCTGGTCTCCCGACATGAAATCTGTCACCTTCGCCTGTTCTGCTGTTCAGAAGCAAGCTGTTTCTGACTGCTGTGTCATGCTGCTGTGGTTTGAGGCCTGGGCCCAGCCATGCTTACTTCCCTCCATCCCGGCACTTTTTCCTTATAGGAGACACTAACCCTCTCTCTCCCTTTTTAGCGCAAGCCCACATGAGCTGAGTTTTCCATCCCTTGAAACCCAAAGAGAATATTCTAATATAGTAGGCTTCCATAAATATTTGATGAATGGATTTAAAGGAAGTGCTGAGAGTTGATAAGCAATTTTAGAACTCTGAAGGCTCAGGAGCCCAGAAATAACACCCCTGGGTTGGCGAACTCTCTATCAACACCAGCTAGTAAATATTTTAGGCTTTGCAGACCACACAGTCTTTGTTGCAGATAATCAGCTCTGCCATTGTTGTGAAAGCAGCTGTGGGACCTCCTTCAATGTGTGGGGCTGAGTTCCAATAAAACTTTATTTACAAACTCAGGCAGCAGGTAGGATTTGTCCCACTGGTTTGCTGACCTCTGCCATAGGGTACCAAGACTGTGGAGGAAAATTATTTATTGATTCACATTAAAAAAAAAAATCTGAGTTGTCTGATGACCTTGGAGCTGTGTTCCTCTTGGGCTCCTCCTCTCCGCTTTCCTGGGCCTTTCAGTGCCTGAAGCCGTTGGGGAAAGGAGAGACATCCGGGCCCTGAGCGGCTCCACCTTCTCCCATTGGCCACGGTGAGTCGGCTGCAGGTGTTGTCATCCAGGCCTTCCTTTCCTCGTTTCGGTCCTCTCACCTCAACTTTTTCTCTTCCTTTCTTCCTCACTCACTGACATATTTCTTTTCTCTTCTTTCTTGTTCTTCCATCCTGCTGGAAAAGAGGGAGTTCAGAAAGTGGAAGGAAAGCAGGCTGGAGAGGGACATAGAGGATATGAGCATAGTGTCTTCTCAGGTGTCCCCACACCTTGTGTGCCTTCCCCACTACTGCTGAAATGTTCGGGGTGAGGGCAGGGCACCCCACTGCAGGGAGGACTCCTAATAGAAGGCAGGCTTTCTCCAAATGGGAGCTCTAGCGGGGCAAGGATTTTGCTCGTGTCTGTGCCTAGTGCCTGACCCTGGGACAGGCCCGGTGTGGAGTGGCTGGAGGAATCCCCGCCTGGAGGCCTCGCTGCTAGAATTCTGAGGATGTGGCAGGTGAAGGCTCAGTGCATCTTCAGGTTGCTCTCTCTGTTGAGCTCCCGGCCAGCAGCAAAGACTCCCCAGGCGGGAGGCAGGAGGGGCCTTTCTGTCCTGTGTAATCTTTTTAAGTGACTTCTTTGGAAAAAGCTTTGCATGCATTAAGCACTGGGCTGGCAGCGTCTTAAGCATCTTTCAGAGGCATTGTAGGCGGCTGCTGCCAACAGGGACTCTGGGAGGTCGGGTAAAAGATGGATGAGGATTACCTCCTCACTGCTCACTGCGGAGCCAAGGACGGGTGAGCCACGGCTGCTGAGCCCCTGTCCTGAGGGGACCTGGCCCCTCACCATTCCCAGCGATTGCTGAGTGCCCTGCTCCCCCCTCAGGCCCAGCAGTCAGGAACACAGATTTAATACCTGCCTGGTCTTAGCTCCCCTCCTTTTGCCATTCTCTGTCGCTGTGTGACCCTGTGGAGGTACCGCTCCTTCTCTTTGCTTCTGCTTCTCTTGTGTTGAAACACTGACTGTGCTGCAGACTTGCCTAGATTCTCAAGTTAGCCGGAGATTGCCTACACCCAAAATACCGTTGAAAATACCTTTAACTCACCATAAAATGTGGCCTATGCGATTTTGCTCTATCTACCATGTCATACAGAATTTGCCAGGCCCAGTGAAGAACCCATTGGGAAGTCTGGAAGTCTGGGTACAAATGTCCAGAAAGCAATTCATTCTGCTTTCCAGACAGTTACCAAACCTCTCTTGACAGTGAGTGGCGGCAGGCTGGGGTGGGGTGCAATTTCTCAAATGCCCCTCCTTGCCTGAGGGCGTCTCTCCATCCCGCCTTCGTGGCTTCTTGTAGTCATCAAGTACATCCGGACATGTTAAACATGTTAATAATTGTTTGGTTCATAATTGACCGATCAAAGATACATGGTATTGCGTGGGCTGGGGGCGGGGAGGGAGTAAGGGAAATTGAAAGCTATCAGAGTTGCTTCATAGATTAAGTGAGATACTGTCAAGTTGATACGTAGGGCAGGGCTTGGCTCAAAGTGCCAATAAAGGATAGGTGTTAGTCTAACAAGATTACTGTTATTATGTCTTTGGAACCTTGGTTCAGCCTGGCCTGTGATTATCGGGGGTGTGGTGGATGCTGTCAGCACTCCATCCCATGCCCTGGATGGCCTTGCTTTGTCATAATGGCTGGACCCCACGTGCTCTTACTCCATGTAAGGGCACAGTGGGACCGTCGGTATGGGGACTGTCCCCAGGCTGCCCGGGCCAGCACAGTCTGTGCCAGGGGAGACCTGGGAAGTTTTGCCCCACTTATTTGTTCACCTGATGAGGGCAGCTCAGAAGCTTGGGCATATCTCAGCAGGTTTCCCAGCAGGATGGAGGACCAGTGACCCTTTGCTGGCCTCTGTGTCCCCTCTGATCTCTGTTCCATTTCCCCACTTTCTACTTCTTAGCAGGTCATATTCACAGGGGTCCTCACGTCATGGTCTGCTTCTGGAAATCCAGTCTAAGCCAGCTCTGGAGGCCATGGGATTTTCTGGGCTTTGAAGATGTAAACCAACCAGAGGAATGGTAGTGGAAACAGGACAGAGGAAAGAGGGAAATGCCAAGAGGGACAAAGGGGAGAGAAGCAATCAGATGTCTGTGGTGGAGATGGCCAGGTGGAATGGGCACTGACCTGGGCCACACAAATGGGGAAACTGAGGAATGGAGATAAAGTGGCTTGCTCATGGTCTTATGACATTTGTGGGGCAGAACTTGGTGCAAGATCTAGCCCATGAAAGTACCTACATATGCCCAATATATACCTGTAGAATAACATAGGAGTGCGCTCAGGCCAGGGCTGTACCCCTGTCCTCACACTCTTGAATGTGGCTTCAGAGACCTGTCTGCCCTCAGGCCTTGGCGCATCTGCCTGTCCCACCCTGCAGAGTCCTCTCTGGGCTTGGTACACACACACACACACACACACACACACACACACACACACACACACACACACACGTCCCATTGTGGGCACACTGCAGGCCTTTGTCATCTGCGTGGCTTGTAGGGAGATCTCTTCCTGTCTTTCTTTTGCCAGAGAGGCATTTTGCAGAGAGATCAGAGATCCTGCACCCTGAACCTCAAATGCTGATCTGCCCGTGGCCATCTGCATGCCCAGCTGCAGATGGTGGTCTCTTGACTGGGGTGGCTGAGGATCTGCACCGGAACAGCCTGAACAGCCGGCAGGTGATGCAAGGACCCTGCGCTTTGCCTGGCCAGCTCCTAAGAATACGCCTTTGTTTGCATGATCCCTCCTCCTGAGTAGAGCTTTTGTCTTTACCCATCCTTTAAGGCTCAGCTCAAATGTCACTGCAGGTCCCTGGAGTCCTTGTTCTTTCAGAGCGAAGAAATCTCTTGCCATGTCAGTTTTCCTGTGTCTCTCAAAACATTTAATGAACACTCCTCGGTGGCACAGTTATGTGTGTATTGGCCTGGGAACAAATCATGGGGCTATCTGGCTGCAGTTCAGAACCTCTGTGATGGCTCTTCTGCCCCTTGGCCCATGGAGCCAGCGTTCAGGGGTGCTTGCCGGGCACTGGGCTTGATCCCTGCTGAGTGGTATCCCCTAAATCCTCAGATAGACTTGAGAGGTCAAATTAGTATTTGCAGACTCAGGGAGCGAGGCCACATAGCTACTCATAGTAAGAGGCCAACCCATGGAATCCACCTGCCACCTGCCAACGCCCAAGCTCTTCCTGTGTTTTATTTGCCGGGTGAGTGAATAATGGATGGAAGGAAGGGGAGGAGAGGATAGGCATCTCAGATCAAAGAACCAACCCTGTCTAAAGTCTCCAGAGGAGGCTCAGAGACTCCGTTGCTTTGAGTTGAAATGGGCCCAACTGTTCCCAGTCCCTCCAAGATTTCAGGACATGCTATTCAGAGTTGAGACCTCCCCTGCAAAGACCAGGAAACCACGTACTCCGGCGTTCAGGTTTAGCCCCGACGTCCTTAATCACTCAGCAGGCCCGGCCTGCCCCGCGGGTGGAGGGAGAGCGCCCGCCTCCGTCGGTGGGGCGGGGCGGGGCGGGGCGGGGCCGCGCGAAGCTGCCTCTTAGAAAAGCGCGGCGCTGACGTGGAGGCGGGCAGCTGCTGCCCTTCGTTTCTCTGGAGCGGCTTAGCTCAGATCATGTCCTCAATCACAGACCCTTCAACAGCTTCTGAGCCCTGCTGCTGCCGCTGCTGCTGGGAGGCGGCGGGAGGACGTACCGTAGTTACCGGAATATTAGGTGCCGCTGTGCGATGCAGGCTGCCTGCCTCCCTCCAGGTGGGGAGGACAGGTACAACAGCGGCCCAGCGGGGGACTACTGGGCCCTGAGGACGGGCAGGGACGGGCCGGTCGCCCAGGGGCTCATCTTTTTTAGGTTTGCCATGTTCCTCGTGCCCTCAGCCACTCTGGCTGGCAGGATCCAGCCCCACTGGCCTCTCTGTCCCGAAAATACACTAAGCTCTGTCATCCCTCCTCCTCCGGGTTCAGTGCTGCCTCTCCCTGCTGGCTGCAAGCCGCTGCTCTGGGTTGCATGGGGGCGCATTCCCCCCAGCTGGGCATCTGATGCCTGGTGGCCTCCCTGGAACGCCCCCTTCCTGCCCAGCTCCTTGTCCTGTTTGATTTCTTCCACCCCTGTCATGTAAACTCCCTGCCTCCTGCACACTGCTCCATGGAGCTCTCGGTGTTGTTGAGTGAAGGTGAAGCTCCACTTCTGCCCATTTTGAAGGTAAGAAATGGAGGTTCAGAGAAGGCATGCATTTGTGCCAGGTCACACAGCAGACAGGCCAACCCAAATGTGTCTGATCGCAGGGAAGGCGGAGGGCCTGTGTAAGGACGGAGCTGTGCCCAGGAGACCCAGATGTGAGTCTGGTTAACTCCCTATCTCACTCTCTCACCTGGCTCCCGCAGAGGAGGTTGCATATTTATTTAGTGTTGCTGCCAGGTTTCTTGAGCCTGGTGCTGTGCCAACGGCTGAGTTCTGCCCTCTTTAGTGCCTCTGGATGAGCCTACTCTTGTTTAATGCAGCTGAGAGCAGGGAGGCAGGTGACTTGCATGCTAGCGTCAAGTAGCCCGTAGTAGCCAGGCCGGGAGCCTGCAAATGCCTCCCCTGTTGGCCGTGATAGTGCCCCAGGTCCCAAAGCACTGTGGGAAAGACAAATCGAGGCTGGGCGGCTGCTGAGGATGGGTGTGGAGTCAGTCGGGAAAGAGGACAGAGAAACCAGGTGGAGAGCAGAGCGCCTGGGAGCCTGACTTCGTCGCCAGCCCCACTGCTCACGAGCTGTGTGACCTGCTCTGAGCTGCAGCTTCTGTATAATGTTTCTCACAGACGGGTGAGGAGGAGGCAAGATATATAAAGTATACAGTGTGTCCAGCACGGCGACACACACCTGTAATCCAGGGTCTGGCTGGCTGAGGCAGGAGGATCACAAGTTTAGGCCCAACCTGGGCCACTTCACAGCTTGACAAGCTGATGAGACCCTGTCTCAAATAAAGTATAAAGGGGAGGGGCCGGGGGATGTAGCTCAGAGCAGAGGTCCTGTGTTCAATCCCCAGTACCACGAAAAGAAAAAAAAAAGCGTGGAGCGTGTGCTCAGATGCAGGAGGCACAGAGGCCAGCTGGTTCTCTGGAGGCACAGTGTGGCAGGGTGGCTCCCTTGCACCCCGGGCTGTACCTGAGGCCCCAGGCCCCTTACTCATCCTCCAGAGACTTCCTCAAGCCTGAGTCCAGCGTCCCATGTGTTTCTGCAGTGGAGGCGTCTGTCTCAGTATCACTCTTATCTGATCTGTCCCTGGATGAGTTGCTTTCCGGCTCTGTCTCATACTCTAGACCAGCAGCTCACAGCCAGTAGGTCCTCTGTAAATACCTGGGAAGAACATCAGGTGGAGGAGATGGGCTGGGCACACGCAAAGGGGCAGGCGTCCACTCCAGAAAAACAAACAGGCAAGCGGGAGAGCCTGGGAAGATGAGGCGAGCAAAGGCTGTGTGGACAGTGGTAGGGTACCACGAGGCCTGCGAACGAGTTCAGATTTGGAGATGAGAGGACAGTCAGGAGAGCAGGGAGGAGGTCAGGTCCGGCTGACACACACTGACTGTCACCCCCAAGGTCATGTGGTTTGTGTTAGCCTGTGTACATCTGTGGCTCCTTTTTCTAATACCAGCACCTCGTTCCCATTGAGGAAAATTCCTGAGATCCTGCTCTGTTTTCAGCCTGTGTGGTCCCAGGTTGAACGTGTAACTTAGGCCTGGGCAGTCAGCGTTCCTGTCCCCGGAACAGAGCTGTAATCTCGCTGTGATTGTGAGTCAGCCTTAGGAATCTGACCTAAACTTCTGCAGGAACATACCCTCTTTCTAGTGGATTGCTAAACTACAAGATCTAAACTTGGAGGAAACTTGCCTGAGAAGAAAAATAACCCAGAGCAGGGCTGAGGTGTATGGCTCAGTAATAAGAGCACAAGGCCCTTGGTTCAGTTCTCCAGCACCACGTAAACGATGTATGGTGGAGGCTTAGGCAAGAGGAGTGCTGTGAGTTCCAGGCCAGCCTGGATTACAAAGGAAGACCTGTCTTAATGATAATAATGATAATAACAACAACAACCCAGAACAAAACAGAGCTGAGAACCAGAACTCTCTGTAAAAAAGTGTTTAAGAGCCTGAATCTAGCTATGCCTGAAATTCATCTTGAATTTGTAAGTTACTTGGGTCAGTATATTTTCTTTCCTTTTCCCTAAAGTCATTTTGAACCGGGTCTTCCATTACTTATTCATCTGATTACTGCCCTCTAGGAACTAGGAAGTGAAACATAAGGACTAACAGTTATGTTGGCTTAAATGACAAGGCCACCAAATGCCAGACTGGAGTGCCCACATGCTCACATAAGCACACATTCTGGAGAGCTGCAGAAAGCTAGCAGAAAAGAACAACAGCAAGAGAGGGATGGGACAGGTGAACTGAGAGAGAGAAAAGGAGGACCTGCTTGGCTTTGAGAAGATGCAAAAGGCTTCTTTGTCCCCCTTGGGTCCTCACGTCTGCTTTGGAATGTGCAGGAGCCCATGTGTTTCCTGCCCGCAGTCTTTTTCCAGCCCTTGAATATGTCCGATACATTGGCCTCCTTGTCTTGACTTTGAGTGGATTCCTTTTCCTCACCCCACAGCATCCCCAGCCAATACCGCAGCTGTTTGCATGAAGGAGACAAGGAAAAGCAGTGGATGGGGGACCACATCAGAGATTGTGCATGGGAACAGGAACAGGAGGGAGCCCAGGCTCAGAGCGGCCAGCCCAGAAGCCAGCCACGTTAGGCCTCTCATGTGGAGATCACTAGGCCTGCTACAAACACTGTAGATCCCTCTCCCAGTGCTCAGAGGTCCATGCAGCTCACATAAGCAGAATCCTGTGCCCCCGTCCTGCAAGGACCCTTAGAAGGGTGCTGGCTGGGCGTCACCTGGGCTGGCCTGATGCTGGGAATTGAAGGGCGAACTCCTAGTTGCTCACATCCTCTGTTGGCTCTTTAGGGTTGCTATCATCCTGGTGGTGGTGGCTCTGGCCACCTCGTTGCCACCCACACCTGTTAGTCAACCCGCTCCACAGTCACCAGCCTCTCCCAGTGCCACTGGCTTCAGTCTTTCCCTCCCTGGTCTCTGAGTAAAGACCTAGTCTCAGTGGCCTAGAAGCAGCACACACATGCTCTCAGGGAGAAGGCTTCATGCTGTAGGGTCCTCCCCATGGGCCACACAGCTGGCTCGATGTTCACCAGCTTAGGGAGATAAGGTAGCAGGCCAGGACAGCAGGGAAACTGCTGCCCCTAGCAGCAGCCTTGGGGGCAGGGATCCTCATTCCGTAGGTGGGATAGCCCAGGCGCCTGCTCTGCGACTCCAGCATTCATTTCCATTCTTAAGGGGTCCGCTTAAGCCACACTCATCCATCCCAAAGGCCCTGCTTGTCTTTGGCCTGGATTCCTGTCTGGCTGCCTTCCAGTCCATTCTACAGATTTCTGTGGGATCTTTCTAGAATTCAAAATTAGTCATTTCCTCCCTCTACCACTCACTGTTCTTGGGCACAGCTCTCACCTTTAAGTAGGCACCAAAAGATCCAGCAGCCCCCTGCAGGTGACGCTTGCAGGGCAGCCCCCACACCATCCCTTCCTCGCCCTCAGCTCCAGCGGTGCAGCATCATCTGAAGCTGCTCTTTGGAAGGCCTTCATTCCAGGCCTTTGCCTAGGCTGCCATCTTCTTGGCTGTTGTGGAAACTTCTCCCTTTCCTTTCTCATCTGCACTCATCAGCTCCCACAGTCAGCAGCCTCTCCCAGTGTCCTTGGCCTCATGACATCCTAGCACATCTCATGCTGACTGTGTATTCTGGTCTCAGTGTCTCAGGTCGTCACCCTGACCGCTCCTCACCCCCTTGCACCGCCCCCCCCCACCCCATCCTCCCCTTCCCACCCTGAGGCAGAACTGTGCTTGTACCTTACTTAGAAACACCCAGGAGCTGTCACAAAATGCAGTTGCCTGTGCCTTGAGCTCTACTGGAAAGCTCTCCAGGCCAGGGAAGGTAGGGACTCTGCCTGTATTCTCTCTAGCCGCTGCACGTAGGAGGAGGATCCTGAGTTGAGATGAACATTGCTTAGTTGAGCATGGGTATGCAGACCTGTGATCCCAGCACTCTGAGAGGCTGAAGCAAGAGGAATACCAAGTTTGAGCCCAACCTGAACAATGTTGTGATTCAGGGAGACCCTGTCTTAAAAAGGCTGGGGATGTGTGGCTCAGTGTGAAGGCCCTGAATTCTGTCCCCAGTAAGACAATAAATAAATATTGGCTCTGTGGTTAGATGACAGCTACTGACATGCTGCCCTTCCAAGCCAGGTACTACTCCAAAGGGACAGGTTAATACAAAAAGGAATATACAAGTGGAACAGTGTGAAGGGAGAGTGAATGAATGAATGAATGAAAGGACCACCCACATGCATCTGGGAACTGGAGGCACTGACCAAAGGCCTGTCCTTGGCCATGTGTAATTGTTTAAAGGCAGTAAATAGCCCTCTCAAAGCTCCCTGCAGAGATTAAGTAGTCACCCAGCTTGGGGCAGGATGGTGGGTGGTCACCACCTACTGCCAAGTTATGGCGGATACCTGCGGCATCTGTGGGTGGGGGCCAAGGGGTCATCATTTAAAGAAGAATGGGGGGGGGCTGGAATCTTTAACACTCTTTGTTTCTGGATTGCCGCTGGGGAGGGCTGGCCCCTAAGATGAGGGGTTGGGATGGGAGCTGTTCCTGTACTCTATCTCCCAGAGAAGTTGACAGGGGCCTCTAGAATCCTTGCCCTGCTTCCCTGGCAAAAAAGAAAACGTTATGATTTCATAAAAAATGGCTGATTCTGTTTCAAATGAGTGGCTCCCACCCACCTCCGAGGAGGTGCTGCTAACCTCCAGGCTCATCCCTGTTTTGAATGAGGCCGAGATTGGGGATGGAGCCACTTGGGGCAGTAGGGGAGGTCACAGGTCTGGCAAAGTTGGGTTCACTGTGAGCTTTTGAATGGCATCAGAGCAAGGTCTTGTTGTCACTTTAATTTTTTTCCCCTGCACCAAGTGGGGTCTAAATGGCATTATCCATAATGAGGCAGCCCTCTGTACTCTTGTGGGGGCTGGTGAGGGGTCCTCTAACCTAGGAACAGAATTGTTTCACTTCCAGTGTGTCCTTGGGCCTCAGCCTCCCATTGTCCCTATCCTTGGCTGGTGTAGCTAGGAGAGCAGCGTGCCATTCAGAACCACCCCGTCCCCCAGCTGCCAGTTCCCTGGTTATCTGAATTGAAGGGGTCAGAGGTTAAGTGAGAGATCAGAGTTCCCAGGTCAGGGAAAGAAAAACAAATCCCTAGAGCCCTCAGCTGTGCTCTTGAAGCATGTAGGCTCTGCCCTTCTGCCCATACGGGGATATTTCATACCCAACCCTGTCCTTTTCTGTTACCATGTAAATTGATTGATTTTTTTTTTCTTCCCTTTAATCGAGTTAGGGGAATTTCATGGAGGAAAAAAAAAAGAGGCTTGGACAGGCACAGGCATTTGCATGTTGTTGAAGATACCCTGCAGAGCAACTCTAGCTCTGGCTTCAGTCTCAGGAGAGGAAGCTTTTAATGATTGTGTGCCTCAGTTTCCTGATTTTCAAATGGCAAGGTCCAAAAGGCCATAGAGAGAAAAGGAGTCTAAGGAGAATGTGCATTGTTTCTGAACTGGGCGGTCGATGAGATCCTTGTTCTTGAGGCTCAAGTCATTTTTCCAACATGACAACTCAATTCCTGGCACGTGTGACCTAAAAGAGAAAAGGTTGGTGGTAGCTCACAGCTTCTGAAGTTTAGTCCATGGTCGGCTTGCTCCAGAGCAGAACCTCCTTGTGGAAGGACTTGCTGGAGGACAGCCACTTACCTCACGGCAGCAAGGACGAGCCAGAGGTGAAGGGGCCAGGGAACAGGTGTAGCCTTTAAGCCACACATGCTCACCTCCTGGCTGCTGTACCAGGGATTGAGCCCACAGCGTGTCAGGGGGTGTATTCCTTGTATTTAAACCCTGATGGTGAAAAAGCATTTGCAACCACTCCCATAGGCTCTTCATTTTTAAAAGACAAGATGAGGTAATACTTCTCAAAAGGCATTCATGGGGGCTGGAGGAATAGCACAGTGGGCTTCCTCATGACTTGGCTAGCAAGCACAGGCCCTGGGTTTGACTCCCGAGCACCACATAAACTGGGTGTGGTGCTGCACACCTGTAATCCCAGCACTTGAGACTGAGGAAGGAGGATTGCTGTGAGTTCGAGACCAGCCTAGGATACATAGTGAGTTCAGGACCAGCCTGAACTACAGGGTGAGGCCCTGCCTCAAAAACAAAACAAAACAGAACAAAAAATCCCAACAAAAACCAATGGCATTAGTGCTAAGCTGGGCTGGGTGGTGCAGGACTATAATCCCAACATTTTCAGAGGTGTAGGCAGGCAGGAGGACCGTGAGTTTGGGCTCAACCCTGGCTGCCTCATGACTTAGCAAGACCCTGTCTCGAAATCAAAAACTAAAATGTGGTCCAGGCAGGTAGCTCATTGTGAAGGCCCTGGCTTCTATCTTTAATATTACAAAATATATTTTTTTAAAAAGTTATTTGTGTTACTGCAGAGCCTTGGAGGCTGCAGGTCAGTGGTCTTTGGTAGTTGATAGACAGGTGACATGGGGCCCGCTTCTCCAAGCCTCAGCCTCGTTGCCTGCCATAGAGGAGTAGGGGGTCCTCCGCCCTCCTGCTACAGCCCACCTCTGCACTTCCTTGCCTGGCCGTCTCTGGTCATGGCTGCCATGACACCTGCCCTTGCAGGGCACTGCTGTCCTGACAGTGCCCCTGCCAGGTAGGAGAGTTTCCATGCTCGTCACCCCTTTGAGACAGTGACTCTGCAATTTGCATTTCTGCACCATCTCCAGCGTTCCTCCAGCAGCCGTGGGCCCGGCTTCCTGCAGGACTGTCGCACCACTGACACACTTCCCCGGCCGCTGCCCTTCCCTGGCTTTCGCAGTAGCCATTCCTGTGTGTTGCCAGGCTACTCAGTTCAGGCTTGGCTTCGGGGTTGGGGGCTGCAGGAGAGAATACAGTAAAGTACAAGGTGGGAAGAAGGAGGGTTGTGGCGGGGGCACTGTCACTACTGAGTCCTGCCAGCATGAGCCGAGTACAGGGCCCTGGAGAGTCCTCTGAGCGCTGTCCCTAAGTGTGCCCGGGAGAGGCAGTGCTTTGCAATAAGACAGCAGGCTGCTTGGGGGTGAGTGGTCTAAGCAGCACACACTTGAGACATTCGAGAAGACTGGGGGGTCGGAGAGGAAAAAGCACATTCGCTGGGCTCTGTGGAGAACGTGGGAGGTGTGGACCGCCAGCCGTTGCCTGGGAGCTGCACACGGCCTTGGAAGTATCGCCGGCTCCCAGCAGGTCCACAGCGGTCCTTGGTGGTGCTCATTTCATGGCATTCCCTCTTGGCATGGTATTGGAACTAGATTAGTTGGCAAATCGGAATGGCATTCATCTTTCTTAAGGTTGAGTAGGGCAGGTCAGGGTGTGTCTGCTCTGCGCTGTGACCCCCAACCCTAGTGCACAGCTGGGCATCTATTAGCTCTACAGGAAATGAGCCAATGAATGCAGAAAGGCAGGGACAGGAGGGTAGACAGAACCAGGGGCTAGGCCTGCGCCTCTGGGAACAGCGGGAAGGAGACCAGGGTAAGGTCTTCCCGAGAGGGCTAGCTTGGCAGGAGTCAAAAAAGAATTGTGAGAAGGGAGCCTCGGCGAGCCCGAGCAGGGCTTGCTGCTGAGTTAGGAGTTTGAGATTTTACCGTGACGGTAATCTAGAACCACTGAAGGTCTCCCAGCTAGAAAGGTGATCTGGCAAAAACTGGGTTTTAAGAGATGCTTCTGGCAATTTCCCCAACTATAAAGCAGAATTTTCTAATGCTGCTGGACTTCTCACTAGAGATGAGGTCAGCAGTGGCTACTATGCAGTGCCCAGTGACGGGGGCGGGGTGGGGGAGGAGGTCTTGTTGCCAGCCTGGTTCTTGTAGTGTTTTACACAGAAGCAGATTGTAGGTGGGAAGACCTGGGGCTATAGCCTGAGGCTGTGGGAGTGGGTCACAGGGTAAGGAAGGAGCAGTTGAAGAGCATTGTGCTCTGCCTCCCACCTGCCTTTTGGGAAGAAGCCCCGGGCCACTGTCAGAATGGCTGTCACCGGAACATACTGCTTGGCCCAAGGCCTTGCTTCCTTCTTCTACTCACATCCAAAGCCTGGCCACTTGGTGGAACATGGAAATTCCTGGCCTTGCCTGTGACACTGTGGCTGTCCCAGCTCCCAGCAGCCAAGGCCAATGCCAGCTGCAGGCTTCGTGAAGACTGCACTGCAGCTCAGCACGCCCTGTTCCTTCTCCTCCTGTCCGTGGGAAGGATGCCTCTTGAGTTCAAAGACAGCTTCCCAGGAAGCCACCTTGCTGCTGGACATCCAGAAAGGAGAAAGGCCTGATACAGACCTTGGGAAGAGCTGTCCAGGAGGTGGAGGTGGGAACAAGACCAAATGCTACCACGAGACCAGGAGGCAACATCAATAGAAGGCTACTGGGATAGTGACTGGAAGCCCAGTGAGAATCCCGGAGGCAGCTTTCCTGACCAGTGATGCGGGCCAAGTGATGGTGGAGGACAGAGACGGCTGCCGGGCCTGTAAATTAGGCCAGGAGGAGATTCTTCGAGAAGTGCCAGGTCCTGTCATGTGGTCTTCGCATGAGGCTTGTTTTGTTAAACATGGTCAAGGATTCCCATCAGAACCCCCCGATGACATGCTCTAGAACCCCATGCATCTCTTTAAATGCAAGATTTTGAGACAGCAGTTTAGTTTGGTAGGATTTTGAATAAAAGCTTCAGAGATTTCATTTCCCCATCACCCAACAGGCTGCGACGCTAGGCAGCGGGTAACTGAGAACACTGGCACCCCAGCCAAGCCTCTGCCTCTCCCTGATCCCTACCAGCTCCTCCACCGGCGCCTCTTCCCTTGCAGCCTCCCTCGACACTCATTAATTCAAACACACATTTACCGAAACAGCAAAAATGCACCAAGTCAGAAGCAGCTGCTCAGAGTCCACCTGCTTCTCCAGTGGCACCGCGCTTTGCACAATGGGACGGAGGAGGCATGGACCAGGGGAGTGGTACAGCCCGCCCCCCCCACCGTGTCCTGGCAGATTCCTGCACTGTGGTTGTGCCCCTCCCCTGCTCCCAGATCCCTTCCAAAGATGCTTAGGTAATGTGTGGCCTCTGACAGGTTTTTCTGCCTGAGTTTAAAACCAAGTCCAGGGTGATGATAGAGCTCAGAGAATGAGCAGCAGAGAAAGGGGCGGGGGGGGGGGGGGAATGACAGCACGTGTGCACGCACACACACACACACACACACACACACACACACACACACACACACACAGAGGCACCCAAACTCTTAACTCCACATCTTCACAAGGGCTCACACAAATGGAAAATGGTACAAGCACTTTGGAAAGCAGTTTGTCAGTTTCTTAGAAAGCTAGACATACCCTTATCATATGACCCAGCCATTCGAACCTACAGTATCTGCCAAGTGCAGTGGAAGTGTATGTCCAGCAAAGTCCTGCATGTGAATGCTCGCAGCAGCTGGGTGCGTAATATTCCGGAAAAGGAAACCATCCAAATTCCCTTCAGTTGGTAGATACGCGCCATGGTCATTAGGGTGTGGGTTACCAATAGCACTGAACTAATGTTGGCAACGATGTAAAATTCTAGAAAATGCAAACTGACCTATGGGGGCAGAAGGCAGATCAGTGGCTGCCTGGGGGAGCAAGGAAGCAGACGGAAGGGCCAGAAGGGGCCCTTGGGAGGGAAGCGCAACATCAGTTGTGGCTGTGGTAAGAGTTCCACAGGTGTACATACCCACCAAAACTCACCACTGCACACTTTAAATATGTGCAGTGTATTGTATACCAAATATCTTAATAAGATTTTTTTTTTTTAATTTAAGCCCAGCCTGGTGGCACAGATGTAATCCAACACTTGGGGAGGCTGAAGCAGGACTAGTCCAAGTTCAAGCCTACGTTGTTCAATTTAGCACCGTAGTGAAACTGTCTCAAAAATCAAAAGCTAAGAAAATGGGCTTGAGGTGCAGCTCCATGACGAAAACAAAAAAGACCAGGAGAAGAAGAAAGGCATAATGGCTTAGTAAAAATGATGTCCTGGAGAATCTTTTATTCCTGGCTCCTGTTTTAGCCTCTTCCTGGACACCCAGCTTAGGGAGGGATCCCTGGAACCAACTTTACTATTCCAGAACCGAGTTGATTTATTTACTTTCTACTTGAACCTTTAGTTCTGAGCAGCCAGAATGCAAAGGAAATAATAGGTTTGGTGAAGTAAAAACACAGAGGAAATGTGGGTAATTTTTAGGAGAAAGAATGTTCATCCCTGTCAGGGAAGGTCCTCATGGCTAGTACAGGGACAAAAATTAATTTGACTTGCTTGTATCTGTAGTGCTTTAAATGTTTACGAGTACCTTTTGGGAAGGAAGGGAAGTGTAAGGATGCTGCTGAAAATGAACGTATATGGTTCATTAGGATGGGGCCGTTTCTTTGGTGACCCTTTTCCGGGAATGTTAGGCTCACCACTGTGTTTTACTGTTATACGTCACAGCAGATAATTTGGTGGTCAGGAGCAAGTTTGCCAGAAGCAGATTGATTAAGCTGTCTGTGAGGCTGGAATGTTGAATTCCTTGATAATGATAATTTTCAGTTACTACGTTTATACTAAGAGGAAATCTTCGTAATCCAACGGGAAATTTTCCCTGGAGTGATTTTCCTACATCTCATGCATCTTTCAGCAAGTTCGTCTTTGTTTTGTTTAATTTTATTTTAGTTTTTCCCCCTGACTTTTCAGCACCTCCGTGTTTCCACTTCATTATAACCTGTTCGGAATTTGATGAAGAAGGAAGCAACAGAAGCATCCATCCGTTGCTTAAAAAGTGGAAACAAGTCGATGTTTATTACTTCACATCTTCTATATAGAACAGTCAGTCAGAAATCATGATAGGTATACTGGTGACTGAAAAATGAAGTTTAGTTCAATTTGCTAAAAAAAACTTTGAGGAAAGCTTTGTTAAATAATAAAATAAGCTGAGAGCTGTGTGTGTGTGTGTGTGTGTGTGTGTGTGTGTGTGTGTGTGTGTTTTGCTTGATGGGGATTGAACCACAGAGTCCTGGGCATGTTAAGGTGGGTGGGTTGGTTGGTTGTCAATTACAGCTTGCTCCTTGCTTCAGTGTGCCTCCCATAGGGATAGACTTTATTGTGATACCCCATTGCATTACATTACCCATTGTTTTGACAACATCCAACCTAAAGTGAGCCTGTTCTTTACTATACTTTCTTCAAAATTACCCAACCAAAGCCCAAATTCATCATAAATTCCATGTGCTAATCCCAAGATGCCCATGGTATCCTTTCTTATGGCAACAAGTTATGAACACAACTTGCTATGGTAGAGCCCTGGTCTGGCCTGGTGTCAGTCCACAGCAACACACACACACATACACACACACACACACACACTCACACTCACACAGATGCATATGCTGCACTCACACATAATAGCATTGATGATTTTTTTTAATGATAATTTTTTTAATGAATAAATCCAACTTGTTCAGCAATAGGTATCTTCCTGGTAGTCTTTAGCTGAAGAGCACTGATGATTTTTTTCTTTATTTTATTTTTTTCTTTCGTTTATCAGTTTTCTTTTCATAGAAAATTTTTTCCTTTCAAGTAAACTGGGAAAAGTGCCCGACAAACAGAAAGGAGAGAGACCAATGAGTATCAGCCCCTTCCAGATGCAGCCACTGTTAGCATGCCAGTGTGTGTCTTTCTTGATTTCCTTTCTTTCTTATGTTAGTATCTGCACCTTTAAAAGTTAGATGAAATTTTCCTATTTCGCAACCTGAGTTTTCTTAACATCATTCATGGCAGTGATGATTAGAATTTATGCAGCTGCAGACCAGGCAACAGGGCATTTTATAGATATGCTATTGCAGCCTATAAGTACTTCACTTTAAGTAAAGGAGATTACCATTAATAATGTGGGTGGGCTTTATCCTACCAATTGAAGGGCCTTAGAGCAAAAACTGGTGTTTTATAGAAAAGCTGGAGTTCTGCCTCAAAACTATAGTGATATAGAAAATCTTGCTTCAGTTTCCAGCCTGTCAGCCTGCCCTACAGATTGCAGACTCAAGGCTGTGGCATGGATTGCTGTCTGAGTATCCAATTTGCCTTACAAATTTTAAGACTTGTTTGTTCCTACACATGTGTTTTCTTGAGAGAGCCATTACTGATAAAATGATCGGCTTTTCATATAAATTCTGGCGCATTGGCTCTATAACCCTCCCATGTCGCATATAACAATGAGCCACGTTTTTATGCTTGTCCTCCTTTGAACCAGTTCTCCACTGAGAGACACAGACCTTTGTGCTAACGCTGCTTCTCCGTGGCCCGAATTTTAAAACTAGAGCAAATAAAATTCCCAAGTTTCTTAGTTAGTTAAATATTTTGCATCTAATGGTCTGCTTTCAAAAGTCATAAAACAACTCCGTAGAGCTGCCCATCTTGAGGACTGGCAATGTTCTTCTCAACCAAGTCACAGAGACCAAGCTGCTGCCACAACCAGTGTGTTCTCAGTCAAATCAAACGAAGCTATGGCAAGCAAGGCTGCGATAGAACGTTCTTGTAATTAAATTTTTTGCACACATCCTGAAAATATGTCCTTAAATTAAATTCTCAGAAGTAGAATTGCTTAGCCACGCAATCTACACTTCTAAAACTGGAGATCTCTAATTGTCCCCTTGAGACTGATTCCAATTCATATGTTTATTAGATAAGGTTTTGAGGACCTCCTATGTGACAGAACCCATAAGGCTTAGTGTAGAGACAGATAAGACAGATAAGCCGACTCCTTGGCTTCAAGGGGCTCCTGTGGCCTTCATGACGAACACATGGAGCCAACAGGAGGCGCTTAACAAATAAGTGTTAAATGACCCATATGGATGAATGACTGTGAGAGGAAGAAATTACAGTGACTTAGCGACATAGCGTCAAGATCTTACTTGGCTCCATTTCCAGTTCTAGAACAGGGCAGTACTTCCTTCCATAGCATAGTACATGTTCCAGTGAGCTGAAGAGATTGGTTTCATTACAGACAGAAAAGGGTTTAAGAAAGGAAAAACTCAAACTAAAAGGCAGAGGGGTCATTTTGGTTTTTTGGTTTTTGTTTTTTTTTAATATGTGGTACTAGGGAGTCAAACTCAGGGCCTTGTGCTTGCAAGGCAAGCGCTTTAACCAGAGGGGTCATTTTGAAGTCACTTTTCTTGTGAATTGAGGAGAGGGAAGCAGAGAACAGAAAGAGAGCTGATTGGTTGACCATGGCATCGAGCTTGGGTACGGATTAAGGCAGAGAGAGCCTCGTTGTCTGGCCAACTGAAACTAACCTACCTGGGACACTTGCCCTTGTCCTTCTAATCCTGCTTTCTCATAAGGTCACATCAAAAGTCTGGGGGCAGGGATTGTAGTGTGAGCGACTCCGTTTTCATTTTTAGCCTGGTCTGTTGGGTTCCAGTGTAGGAGCTTTGTTCAAGAAAAAGAAAAAAGTCCTCCTGTAATTTTTATTTAACTGAATAAATAAAAGAATATCATTTGCAAACTACTTCACTGTAGGCTTAGAACAAAGACTTCTGTAATGCTGTGGGTTGCTTGGGTGGTTCTCTTTGCCTGGGCTCCCAGGGCTCAGCTAGGGGACTGCTCGCTCTAGCCTGGCCTCATGTTCATCTCTGGCATGAGCAGGCTGGCCAGTCCTGAGGGCCTCCAGCTGGGATGGCTCACCTCTGCTCCCCTCGGTCTCCCACGTGATCGATGCAGGGCTCCAAGGAGCCACAAACAAGGCCAAGCTCCTGTGTGCACTCTTCAAGTCTCTGCATGGGCCACATTTGCTATTGTCCCATTGCTCAAGTCTCATGGTCTAGCCAGAGGTGGCACAGAAGGATGTTGTCTCGGCCACTTTCCTATTGCTGGGACACACCTGACACTCAAAAATTGAAGGAGAGGCTTATCTCAGCTCACAGTTCAGAGGTCTCAGTCCCTGTGTGGTCAGCAGGCAGTGGAAAATGGCTGCTCATATCGTCACAGCCAGGAAGCAGAAAGAGAAGGGAGGGGGTGCTATATCTTCCTGGTCATGCTTCCAGTTTTTGCAATTATACTTTGGACCCTGAACTTGTCCACCAATATATGCTGAGCTCTGCCTTTGAAGAAATAACCCAGCGTTTCTGATTCTGGAGGCCATGCTAAGAAAATCGTCTCAGGAAAGGCACAGCGTGGCCTGGAATGCGTGATCACTGCCCTGAGTCTTGACCTTTCTCTGAACAAGCGTGGAGAATGATAACTCGTCACTTCTGAGGCCACCGGCGACTTGTCTGGCCTCTCCTGGCACACAGGAAAAGTTCACTTGTTACCCTAGTGCCCCATCGCATCGAAGCTCAGCGCTTGGAAGGTGACGTGATGCAAACATTCATCACATGACTTAAGACTTTCGCCTCAGAATAGTGATACGAACGGCCTCCGGGTCAGAAGAGGGGTGCCGCTCGGTGGGAAAACTTTACGCAGATTTCCAAAGAACCATGACTGACTGCTCTACCCCTTCCAGCCTGAAGTCGCTGCCTCCTACACACACACACGTGACCTTTCTGAAACCAAAGAGAACTGGTGGAAATCTCTGGCATTCCTCACTCAAAAGGCCGTGGAGGTTAATTTGGGAAATAGTTCTCTAATGCGAGCCAGACTGGGGAAAGGAAGGAAGCAAATGTAAAAACCCCGTCTCCAGCGTGGGTGAGAGGGACACATTTGTGATGGTGGGCCCCGTGAGTATACAGGGCTGTCGAGGTCACTGAGGTAAAGAGGGTGCCCCTAGTAAGTGCCATTTCTCCTCCCTGTGGGGCTCAGGATGCCGCAGACACTGGAGAAGCTGTTGACTCACCGGCGTGCTGCGTGTGGGGGAAGTTTTCCGATGGCATCTTGTGGAAAAGCACAAGCCGCAAATATAGATTCAACCAAGCCTATCCGCACATCCTTCCCCTTCCTGTTGGCACCCAGAGCCCCCGTGCACACCCGTGCTGGGTCGGGCTGTTGCCTCAGTGTCAGAAGGTGGGAAGCACTGCTTCTCAAATTGTCTGGGCTAAAGGACCAGTTTTAACAGACCAACAGTTTGTTAAAAATAAAATACGTTGCAGGGGGGAGGGGGACAAAGGCATACAAAATACAAGCTCAACATTGTTAGAGTCTGTGGACATAAAAGTGTTCAGTTAAATCACTCTTTACATGGTGACAAATATTCCTGCTGGCACTGGGCAGGACGAGGGAGAGCCACATTTCCAGGTGTACGGTGTCCCCAGCAGACATCCATTTATTTGTCCATTGTGGGGCACATTCACACTGACTGTGGCATTAAGCTTGGTTGTGTCAACTTGATTGGCTTAGGAGTGGCCCAGGGAATTGGTGAGTGTGCCAGGTGGGTCATGGAAGTGTCACCTTGGGGTCTATGTCTGGTCCCTCACCTTGTCCTCTCTGGTGCTGGTCCCTGCTCTGCTCCTGGTGGCCATGAGCCACGCAGCGCTGCTCCGCCGTACCCTCCCACCCTCATGGCCCCACCTTGCAGCCAACTGCCCCTGGACGGAATCCTGGGAAGCTGAGCCAAATAGGCCTCTCCTTCTTCAGCTCTGGGTGCCTGCTATAGTTTCCAGCACCAGGAAAACTGACTAATAAACGAATCAAGCCCCGTGTGGCACCCCAGGAGCTCCATGACACATGCCGGTTAAAGTGAGCTATGATGAGGTAGCAGAGGGGTGGTGGAAGCCCGGGTGAGCCACTTGAGGGAGCAGGGAAGATTAGCTGAAGGAGGTGGCTGGCGTTAATGCAAAATCTAGAGAGAGGAGGAAAAGTCAGTTCAAGGAAAATTATGTTTTGGGAGGGTGAGAGAGGCTAGAAGAAGGGTGTTGTTCTCTGGGAGGGAAAGGCACTTGTGGGTGTCTTTGCACAGTGGTGCAGCGGGCCACTCACTTTCCATGGAGAGAAAGTAGGTGGCAGAGAGAGAGCCAGGACTGGGTGGCTGGAGCAGTTGGGGGATGGGAGGAGAGGCCACACCAAGGAGCTAAGGCTTTGCCCTGTGGAGCACAGGGAGCCCCTGGAGCTTTGGGCAAGGAATCCCAGGAGGGGTGCATGCTGGACAAAGGTACCCGAGGCTGCTGTGTGGAAAGGCTGGGGCAAGGCCGAGCCTGCAGGTCACTGAGGGCTGGGAAGATGGGCTCTAGCCTACATGCCTGGAGTGGGTGTCCCTAAGAGACCCCAAGGCCCAGCCTGGATTGGATCCCAGAGAGGAGCTGTTCCAGAGAGGGGGAAAAGAGGTTTCATGTTCAGCCCGGTATGACGTGTGAAATACCTAGGCATGAACTGTCATGTAGCCTGGATGGAGCACTTTCCCAGCTTCTAAAAAACCGAAAACAAAAACAAAAATAAAACGCAGAACAAAAAAGAATAACACTGGTGTTATGGTTGGATCCGGAATGTCCCTTAAAAATAAAGAAAAAAATAAAAAAATAGAAGCGTTGGGTTAATCCACTGAAATTCCAGTGCTGTTTGGAGGTGGGGCCTGGTTGGAAGGGGCGGGTCCCTGTGACCTGTCACAGAAGGCTACAGGCTGTGGAGGCTGTTCGTCTTGCTCTCTCTGCTTCCTGTCCCATCATGTGAACCACTTCTCTTCAGCCCGGCCTCCACCACCGCCAACTGCCTGTGAAACTGTGAGCTGAAATCAACCTTTCCTCCCATAAGTTGGGTGTTGTGTCCCAGCAGTGAAAAACTAAGATAATGAAAAGAAACCGTTCCGCTCTGCCTTGAAAGCAGCGGCTTCATATGACCATGTGCAGTCCTCAAAGCTCTACTTCTTGCCACTTGTTTCTCTTAAAACAAGAGCAGCCACCACCCAAAGTCCACCTCAAGGCACACACCAGCTCTGTCTTGGTCACCTGATGGACACAGACCACAAAGCAATGTGTGTTTGATGCTGGACTCACACAGGATGCCGCAGCCTCAGTTAGATGGTGAATCAGTGCAAATTATTCACCTGGTTTTTAGGAAGGACCAGAGTCAGATTTTGTGGCTCTATTTTTAAAAGATAAGGAGGCATTGTTTGGGATTGTCTGAGAGAGCTGGCAAAAATGGAGGTAGCATGACATTTACCGGTGACTGTGGCTCCCAGGAGGCCCGTGGAGGACAGCACATGGTCCCAGGCACCAGAAATTGAAGGGAGCCTGAGCCCAAGGGGCAGAGACTGTGTCCTTCTGCTACAGATGTGCTGGGAGTGAACTTATGTCTCTGCAGGACACACCTCCACGCAGTTAAGGGCTAGGGCTAGCGCCCTGGGATGGCCGGGGCCCTGGGAAAGGAAGGGCACCTCTGACTGTGACTAAAGGGACCACCCCCACCCCACCACCACACACACACACATACACTGTCTCTGCAGCCGGACTGCAGTGCCTTACCCATCTGCAACAGTGGAGACTTGGGGTAGAGTTTTCTCTTAAAGAAAAAGTGGGCTGAGGATGTAGCTCAGTGGTAGAGAGTTTGCCTGGCACATTCAAGGCCCTGGGTTCAATCCCCAGTACCAAAACAGGAAAAAAGAAAGAAGGAAAGAAAGAAAGCATGAGTTGCTTGAGGCCCTACAATTCTGTGTGTATGTGTGTGTTCACACACTTGCACATGCATGTTCTGTAGTACTTGAGATTAAATCCAGGGCTTGTGTATTTCATACGTGTACTCTACACTGAGCTACATAGCTTCATCCCTATAGATTTTTCGTATTGAGACGGGTCTCACTAAGTTGTCCAGGCTGGGCTCAAACTTGTGATCCGCTTGCCTCAGCCTCCTGAGGAGCTGGGATTATAGGTTGATGTTACCGCACCTGGTTGAGGATCTCACGTTCTTAGGTCTTCTTTCTGTTCTTTATTTTTTTGCCATTTCATCTCTGTACCCCTAAGTATGGCTGTCACATAGTAAGTGTAGTGAAAATTCGATGACTACGTGGATTTCAGTTTCCTCCACTGTTGTTAAGGAACAAACAATAAAAGAAAAATATTTTTTCCCAGTGCTGGTGAAGAGACCCAGGGCATTGCTCATGCCAGGTGAGCACCCCAACTCTGAGCTGCACCCCGCCCGTGCATTCTTCCCTCCTGGGTTTTTGTTCCCTTCCTCAGGGCCTGTCTCCCCTGGAGTACTGGTGTCAGCACCGGGACTGAGCCCAGTACCCGGAGACCTTGGGGAGAAATGAGCTGAACGACCAAGTAGAACGACCCAGGTGCAGCTGCCAGGACCCACCATTGCCACGCCTGGCCGCCGGGGTCTCCTGCCAGCACCCACATGTGGTCTCTCCCACCGCATGCACTCAGGCAGCCCAGCCTCCAACCAAAGCAGTTACAAATACCTGGCTCCTGGTGGCTCCAGGCTCCTTCTCCCCTCCCACTTCTACACTGATGTTGGCAGCAGTCACCCCCACCCAACCCCAAATAAATGAGTTGCACTTGAACCTTTATCCCAGGCTCTGCTCCTGGGGAGACCTGAACAAAAAACAACATTTTGTCTCCCAGGGCGACAACTTCAGGGGAAGAGATAGTGAATTCCCCCTTCCAATATTTCAATTAGAGATGCTTCAAGCCAAAGAAAAAGTGGAGAGGATATGTATCCACTTTCGGCAGATTTTGCCAATCAATAACCTTTTCCCACAACTGCTTTTTCTCACTCTCCTTTCTCTCTCTCCATCTCTGTATATAGATGGATATTTATAGTTATACAAACATAAAATATAGAGAGTCTTTAAACTCTAGAATCTAGGCTTCAGAAGAAACCTTTAGGGGATGGAGGAATTGCTCGGTGGTTAAAGTGCTTGCCTAGCAAGTGCTTAGGCAAGCGCTAAGTACCTGAGTTCAATTCCCCAGCACCACATAAGCCGGGCATGGTGGCACACTCCTGCAATTGCAGCACATGGAAAGATGAGGCAGGAGGGTTGCTGTGAGTCCAAGGCCAGCCTGGGCTCCATAGTGAGTTCAGGACCAGCCTGGGCTACAGAGTGAGACCCTGTCCCCCCAACCCCACCCCCCAAAAAAGAAAAAAAAATACTTTTAGTAATATATAGTATGCTGCAGAATTTGTGAGGTTTCACCTGTAAGTTCTTCACCGAGTGTCTTCCCTAGGGAGAAGAAGAAGCATTTTCCTGTGTAACCACAGATGCCATTACCATAGCCAAGAAAATAAACACCAGTATAAGAATATTATCTAATATGTTATATAACCTATACTCAGTTCTTTCCAGTTGTTCCAGTAATGTCATTTTTTGGGTGAGGGATACTGGGGATTAGGCCAGAGACCTTCACACTGAACTATATTCCCAGCCGATTTTTTTTTTACTCTTTCTTTCTTTCTTTCTTTCTTTCTTTCTTTTTTAAACAAAGTCTCTCTGCGCTGCTCAAGCTAGGCTGGAATTTGCAATCCTCATGCTTCGGCCTACCAGAGTGCTGGGATTACCAGTAACATCCTTTGTTGCTGTCATACAGTGCCTTTTTCCACCGCACCCCAGTACCTACTACCATCACACTGCCCAGCACAGCACAACTTTTGGATGTAGCGAATAGCCATGTTCAGGCCAAACCAAATGGGAGAGTGATTTCCTAATCCCAGGAAATGCAGAAGTTTCAGTCGTGAGCTTCTGGAAGAGGGACAGATTTTGCTACTAGAGTAAGAAGAATAGCAGGCCTCCTGGCTTTCTGGTTAAATAGCTGAAGGCCCAGAGCGGGGCTCCTCCCCACTGCCAGTTCCCTTCCAACTCTTTTTTTTTCAGAGGGTGGAGGCAGACCAAGCTTGAACAGTTAGGCCATTTCTTATTTTTCCTCTTTTTTTTTTTCTGGCTTTGGGAATTAAACCCAGGGCCTCACACATGCTAAGCTTGTGCTCTACCACTGAGCTACACCCCCAGCCCAGTTCCTAAATTTTGATGGTTCTGCCACCACCAGGAATAGACTTGAAATGTTGTTCTGACTGCAAGGAACTCTGTGACTGTCTCTGGTAGTCAGAACCGGCTCCCTAATTTGTAGGGTGCAGCACAAATCCTGTTCAGGAATCATTGTGACTTTCAAAATGGTGCTGGCAAAACGGGCCATCAAACACGTTAGAGGAGCAGAGCTGGTGGGTGGCTCAAGCTGGCCTTTCAGTGTCTGTGTTGCCCACATCCTCAGAGGGCCTTTTTTTAATGTCACAGTATATATAGGAGGCAGTAAATATTGACAAAAGGCTTGGGAGACTCATGGCATCGTTGGAGGAATGAAAGTGACAGATTTGACCCAACATCCAAGGGGCTGGCAATGACTGCAACTCATAAATCTCTCAGGATAGCATGCCTGCCATTCTTACAAATGTCCCTGCACGTTCGGCATCCGTAGCACAGTGCCAGGGCCAGAGGTATGTCCCTCCATAACCTTGCTGATTTCTGTCATCATCATCCTCCTCCTCTTCTTCCTTCTGCCCTGGAGATGAGGCAAACGACCTCTGTACTGAGCTACATCTCCACCCTATTTTTTATTTTTGATTTTGAGGCAGGATCTCACCAAGCCACCAACTTATCCAGATTGGGTTCAAACTTGTGGACCTTCCTGCCTTAGCCTCCCAGAGAGCTGGGATAATAGGCCTGTACCACTAGGCCAGCCTAGTTGACTTCTCTACTCTCAGTGGCTGAGGGCTTGCTGATTTCTGTACTCATTGGGCAAGCATCCTGGTCTCTGTTGTAACCACACTCTTCCGTCATGGTTGGGTGGACCTTGGGCCACTCCTGCTCCCTGTCCTCAGGGCAAGCGCCATCCTTTCCTACCCCTCCATGTCCCACCCTTCAGCCACACATGGCACAGAACACTGCAGAAGCAGTGCCAGGGGAACAGGAGGGTCACACTCTCCTGTGCCTTCCCTACACTGATGCAATTCCCAGCAAGGAGACTGGAGCCTGAGTCCGGGCCTGCTAATAATGCATCGCAGTTTTGTAAGAGACAGACGGGGGTGGCTGCTTCCCACCAAGGACCCTGAAGAACTCTGAAGGACAAGATGGCTGGCACTGTCTCAGCATGGGGTTAGGACCCTGGGAGGGATAAGGCAGGTGTATAATGCAAGGACCACGGCAAAGCTGGGGGTGGAAGGGATGTAGGAGGAAGGGATTGAAGATCAGTGCCTCGGGGTGCCCAAGTGCCCCATGGTAGGGACTATGTGACAACTGGCTGGGAAAATAAATAAATGTTCTGCATTTTACCCTGGATTCTACACATACACATCTAATAGGGAGACTTCCTTCCGGGTAAAATGCTGCAAGAAGTTCTATCCCAGACTTGGTGGCATTTCTGGGAGGCTGAAGCATCTATCCTAAGTGGTAGCCAAAATAAATGTCATCCCAGGATTGAAATTTGGCAGCACAACTGTGAAGGATGGGGGATCCCACCCTGTGCCCAAGGTGTGTGTTTGTCCCCCAAGTTAATGTTAAAAAGCAAATTGAGTCAGTATGGCTGGGCTGTGCCCTCCCCAGGAAGAGGAACAGAGCAGAGGTTTCAACACAAATGTGAACAAAGTAAACATGGCCCGAGGGACAAGCCGGTAGCTGCTTCCCGTCAACAGGAAACCTTCCCTTTTGGTATGTCTGACCCAGAAGCGGCTGTGTTTGCTGAACGTGTTTTGCCCTGATTTTTCTTTTCCTGGGATAGAATAAAAATAACCAGAAAGCCTGTGTTCGTGGAAAACCAAAGAATATGAAGAAAGACCCAGAGTTCCTCCCCATGCCAGCTCCTGATGGTGATTTCGCCTCAATGGTTTTAGGATGCCCAGGAGACCACCATCACCAGCATTTCTAGGGAATGTTCTAGAAATGCAGCCTCTCAGGCCTTACCCCAGGCTTGCACAGTAGCAGTCTGCATTTCTATAAGAGGCCTCATGAGGGGCTAGAGGAATGGCACAGCAGTTAGAGCGGCTTGCCTAGTAAGCACGGGTGTGGTGGCAACACCTGTGGTCCCAACACTGGGGGGGCTAGGGTGGGGGTACTGCCATGGTTTGAAGCCACCGTGGGCTCCATGGAAAGTGTGGGACCAGCTGAACTATCAAGCCAGACCCTGTCTCCAAAGAAACAAAAACAAAAAGTAACAACAAAGAAGCCCCATGCTTTAAGTGTACAGTAACATCTGAGACATGCAAGTTCAAAAAGACCTGGCCATGTGACCTTGGTACAGCAGAGGGCCTCACTAAGCCTCTCGTGCATGTATGTAAAATGGGTTTAAAAAGAGAATCTGTCATGTAGCATCACCTTCCGAGTTAAGTGATCTATGTATGGCTCTTGACACAAGGTCTCCAGGAAGTCCCTTAAGTGTCCTCACTATGAGCCAGGTTGTTAGCACCTAGCCCTGTGATCTCAGGCCTGCCACACTGTCTTGTATTTGGGATGGGAGGCCTCAGCGAAGGGGACTATTTCCAAAGATTTTGTAATAAGTTCTTGCTTTATCATAAGCTGTTTCCCTTGACTCCGTCGTTAGTAAGCTCACAAGCTAGGAAAGCTTGAGCTAGGAAACAACTTGAGGTGTTCTGATGGATCTGTTGACTTCCCACTCAGGGGCTTATGGTTCTGAATTCCCTACCAAGTAGCTCTGTGCCATGGGTACAATGACACACACTAGCATGTGTGCCTTGGGCACCCTCTGGGTGCGAGCCCTGGGCTCAGGGGTTATCAGTGGAAGGATCTCCTTTAACCTGTGGGACAATTATCCATGTCAGAGGTCCAGAACCAGAAGCTCTTTGGGTTCACTACTGTGCCCAAGACTGTGGAGCCACCCACGGACAGCAGGGGAGGTCACTGGCTTGTGTGGACATCCATTGTGTACCTCAGATTCTGCATACTCACACCTTAAAGACTGCAAAGGATTAGGAAGGGGATTGTGCATGTGTTTGACTCCTGCGCCAGGCAGAACAGAGGGGGCTTGGGCTTGGAGTGAGCAAGAAAGTCCAGCCAGCAGTAGCTGGGCATCTGCCCTGAGGTCAGCACCCTGACGCAGGACCAGCTGAGCTACGCCTGGCAGGGACTGGGGGGCATGGGGCAGAGAGGGTGGAGCATATAGCAGTGGGGAAAGGGGCTAATTTTTTTTCTAAAACCAGTCTGTAAAGAAAATTAATTTTCTTTTATTTCACCCATCTTGAGTTAGGATAGGTGTTTCAGTTTCTTTTCTTTCATGTGTATTATGGTTTGGATCTGAAATGTCTCCCGAAGTCTCATGTATCCAGATATTGTGGAATATCTGTAGATCCCATGTGCTGCTAAGAGGTCAGAAGAGGCAATCATCGCTAGCTTTTCCTTTTTCCGCTCAGTCTGTTTCCTGTTGTGATGCTATAAACAGCTTTTCTCCAGCTGGGCCTCTGCCGTGTGCATCCACCGCTGCTCACAAATGGACTGAGACCTTCTGAAACTGTGAGCTACAATAAACCTTTCCTTCTGAAAGTGTGAATGTTGGATATGAGAAAGTAGCTAAGACAACAGGTTTCCTAAGATATCAGAGGGGACGAAATACCATGTGTTGATGGCAGGATGATGGTGATAGTGGAAACCTGGATACTACCTAAAAGTCCAGTGGGAGAAACTGAGGTCCAGCAGCAGAAGGGAGGGAGCTGTGGGGGAGAACCCTATCCAGGGCTTCAAGCCGATGCCATGTCGTACCCATCGGGGCTGGTTTCCCAGTGGCTGGTGCCTCCATATGACAGAGGGTCATTAACAGCATTTAACATGGTGAGGTACTGGTCATAACAAAGACAGTCACTACTGCTGGGGCTCTTTTTGGGGGGTGCTGGCTGTGCATGGCGACACAGGACACTTTTTCAAGGTGCAGCCCCATTCGGCAGCAAGGACAAAGCAAAGTTTGGACAGGGGAAGTCCGGTGGGCAGCCTGCCATCGCGGAGATGGGGAGGACATCCGTGGTAACTTCAGTTTAAACAGCAGCTTGTACCAGAGGGTGTGTGGTAGAATTTCATTTTTACACACAGTATCCGACAACAGGGGCCTGGTGACAGTAGATCCAGATGACAGTAAGCTGAGCAGCCTTGCACACAGAGGTGAGGGTCCCCAGTAACTGTCAGAGTAAGAGCTCATGGCATGGCCAACTTAAAATTGCTTTTTAATTTAAAAGGACAGCATTGACAGTATGATTCCATTCTGTAACTACGGTGGTTCTTAAATTGAGGGTGATTCTGCCATCAGGGTCATTTGGCAAAATCTGGAGACAGTTTTGAGTGTCATGAATATGGGGAAGAGGAAGCTCCTGGCACCGAGTGGACAGAGAACCAGGGTGCTGCTGACCATCCTGCAGGGCACAGGGCAACCCCACAGTAAAGGGGCCATCCAAGTGCAACCCCGCAGGCCTGAGAAACCCACGTATTCGTGTGCCTGTGTTGCTATGTGTGTGGAATTTTTAATTATAGCTGTGCATTTTTTTCCATACTACACTTATGTTCCTTTTTGAAAAAAATTAGGAAAAGGAGATGTGAAAAAAAATTTTCACCAAAAATTCAAAGATAACCCTAGCTGACATTCAGAAATATTCCTTCTAAACTTCACACACACACACACACACACACACACACACACACACACACACACACACACACACACGGAGGAATACTATAGAATGCTAGTAGATGTCTTTGTGTGTACTGTAGATTTTTTTTCATCTATTTTTCTTTTTTTTTCAATAAGGAGCATGAGTGAGTGTTGGGGGAAAAGAGATTGTAGTGACCCTCACCTTAGACACGGTTCCATTAGAGCTGAGCAGCCGAGAGGAGGGATGTCGGGGAGAGGGTTTTCCAGGGTTCATGTCAAGCCCAGTGGAGGGGTTTCTCTGTTCTGAAGCTTGGGTAAGAGCCATCCAGGAAGTGATCTGTGCCCGTGGTGACAACCCCTGGGACCCTGTGGGGTCTGAGATGCAGCTCCGAAGCCTGTACTAATGGCGGCTTCCATGCGGCTCACCTGCTCCTCGTGCTGTTTCATGGCTGTTCGCTCCCTGTCCTTTTCTAGTCCAACAATGCTGCAGCTCTGTAGCCACCTGGTCACGGCTCCTTATGAGAAATAACGAGAAGGACAATAGTGTCCCATGGTAAAACAGACCCCAGACATAAATAGTGCCTACCTCCCAGCCACCTCCGCAACCTGCTTCCCAGTAGGGACGGGTGGGCTTGTTACTAAGAGTCCCAACATCTGAACCAGACTGAAGGTTTCTAGGCCTGGGTGTTGGCCAAAGGCCTGCCCTTTCCCTTCTCCCACTCCCTAGACCATCCGCCTTCCCCCTAATATCCCATCCTATTTTGGATCTGACCACCCTCAGAGCAAGCTGGAGGATCCCTCTCTGACCCGAACTCTTCCCTGCAGAGCCTGTGTCAGAACAAGCAGGTTGCTGGACATGTGGCCCCGGGTGGAGGACAGCAAGCAGCTTCCCAGTCCCATGCCAGCTCTGAATGGGCAGGCAGCTGTCTGGTACACAGTATTGAGAGGCTCCCAGCAGGAAGAGGCTGCGACTGCTAAGCTCTGTCCCTAGGGGCACATGTGTGAGGTTCTACCTGTCCACCCACTCCTCCCTTGGCTCTGCTTGGACCGGCTTTTTCCTTCTTAGTTGCGCTGCAGTGTCTGAGGCTGCCTGTCCAGCGGCAATTGCCCTGACCATTGAAGTGGCAGTATTTTCACACACCACCAGCATCAGAGTAACTGTGGGGACCTGTTCAAAATGTAGAATCCCAAACCCCAGTACTGGAATTAGGACACCCCAAGGAACTTATCAGAAATGTCCATTTCTGCCAGGTGGGGTGGCACACGTTTATAATCCCAGCTCTCTAGCAGGCTGAGGCAGGAAAATCCGAACTTCAAGCCCAACCTGAGCAACTTAGCAAAACCCAGTTTCAAAATAAAAAGGGCTGAGGGCTGAGGCTTAGGAATGCCATCCATCTGAGCTGTCTGTGGAGCCGCTAATGTAGAACATTTGCAATTTAGGCACAGGAATATTTACTGTCACCCTTAACCCAGAAATCCTATTCCTACCTGGGCTATCACACCTGAGGAGATTCTTAAACTACTCTTTTAGATTGGATGCCAGTGGTTTAGAAATATGTCCAATTTTTTGTTTATTTGTTATTTCTCCCTCCAAAGTGTGGAGGTAGATTACCTCTCTAAGTGTGAGCTGGACCTAACGGCTCACAGTAAGCAGAATATAGAAGCTGGGTCAGTGTGTGACATTCAGGACTCGGGCATGAAGGCGTTGTGCTGTCCCCACGCTGTCTCTTAGATTCCTTGCTCTGTGGGAAATCAGATTTCTGAGGGTTCTGGTACAGTCCTGGGCAGAGGCACAAGGGAGAGAAGCAGAGGCCCCTTGACAATAGCCAGGTGGCACATGGCCTCCAGGCGACTCTAGCCCCAGGAGGGATCCTGTGCCACCAGTGCTTAGCTAAACAGCTCCCAATTTCCCACTCCCAGAGACTGTGAGATAATAAATGTGTAGGGCTAGGGCATCTCTTAAGTTTTGGGTGATTTGCAGCAACAGGTAACTGACAAGTTTTTTCCATAGATTCCGCACAGGCCTGCTGTGTTAACTACAAGGTGTGATTAAAAACTATGACAATTCCTTACATTTTAAAAATTCATAAGGGAAAAGACATAGTGCTACTAACTTCCCTCCCGGTACTTCCTCTCACTCTGAACATGCTTCCCCGTCTTCTGCACTGCTTACTGGGGCAGCCCTGGAAGTCCTGTTCTGTGAGTCTGTTCAGTTGCACTGTCATGGCCGCCTCAAAAATGCTGATCCTTCATGGTGATTTTGACTTTGGGGAAGAGCCAGAAGTCACATGGTTACAGATCTGGTGATAAATGGATGAGGACAGGCCATAGGGTTTCTGTGAGCCTGCCTTCTGTACTGCCTCAGGCAGTGGCCAGAACAGTGGGCCGAGCGCGTATGAAACAAGGGGGAGGGTGTTGAGGGGGCGAACGGCAATGTGTCTTTTACTATGATCGATTTAAAAATTCAAACATTTATCATATATTTCAGTCTCGCCCCATAGCTCACCATTCCTGGAAGCCTGGAGCCCAGCTTCTCCACCAAGCAGCTTTATTTCCCTCAGCCAGACCTCTGCACAGCTGCAGGGAACAGGCAGCAGGCCTGGGCCAGGCCACCTGAGACCCTGCCAGGCAGTGGCTCCTGCATGAGGCCTAGGGCCGTGTTTGCCCAGAGAGCTGTGTTTGAAGTCCCACCTGTGTGTATATGCCCTTTGCCCTGCTCCCAGCATGGCTCCAAGCGCTCCACAAAGCTCATAAACCCTGGAAAATGCCGCCACTGTCTCTTTCCCACCTTGTGTTCGCCACCCAACCTCACTCTGAGCTCTGCTTCCCCAGCCTCAGCCCCTCCTGGCTCTGCACACTCCCAGCCCTCCTGTGCCCCAGCTGCCCTACGAAGCCCTGCACCTGCTCCTCCAGGCTACTGTGGCTGCCCGCATGCCTTCTGAGCAAGATGGGTGGCTTTCCCCTTCCCGTCACCCCACTGCACTGTTCAGGGAGGATGGAAACCTGTTTTATGTAGCTGGTTCTGGTTGCAGTGCAGATGAGTGCTCTCTTCTAGGAGAAGGGTTTAAGTGCCCAGATATAAGTGCATCAAATTTCTCTTTGTTTCTTCCAGTCCACATCACTGGTTCTCATATAGTAGATTGCTAAGAGTTCCAACACAAGGGGACACCCCCAATCTGACTTAATACGCAGTGTTGAGTTCTACACCCAATTGAGAGGCTTGAGGCAGTCTTGGCTTTCATGATTTGTGCCTTCCTGCCTGCGCCGAGAACCTTGAAGTTCACTTATGCCTGCAGTTCTGGAACTGGGGCATTACGCACTCTTTTTATAATATAAAAACTATGGACATGCCTACTAGAAAATTTAGCGCACTTGCAACTCCTATATGAATTCCAGATTTAAAATAGAATCACTATCAGTTTTATCCCATCTTATAGATGAGGAAAATAAAGCCCAGAGAAGGGGGGTGGACTGGTCCAGGTCTCAGACCCCTCTTGTGGTGGTGTTGGGACTAGAACAAGGGTCCCATTATTGCTGTGCCATCTCAGTTGCTTCCTTTCTATGGCATTCTCACCCGAGCCAGTCTAGCTTCTGCTTGGTGACATCCAGCAACACACAGTCTGTATTTCACAACTCCAGCCAGCCCCGCACTGTGCCCACATTTGAGGTGCTGAGCAGAAGCCTCTGTTGTAGGGTCACATCCTCACTCTGAGGGGTCCGGTGGTAGGAACACAGACCTTTGTAGCGGATTCCAAGCCCCAGGTGGTGGGTTCCAGGCTGAGGCTTGCAACTGAACTCACATTGGCATCACTCCTAGCCTAAGACTCGTGAGGAGGGAGCTCAGATCAAAGCTGGAGGCCGAAGAAGAGCAGAGAGCAAAGGGATCAGGGCTGAAGGAAAGCAGGAAGCCCAATCCCCCATGAGGCCACGGTCAAACCAGGACACCAGGAGCTGTGTGGCTGACTGTGGGGAGGGGAGCTATGTGAGGACAGAGACGCCAGAGCAGGTGACCTAGGAAGGCACCCTGTAGAGAAGATTGGCACCTCTGCCTTTTTGAATAGGTAGAGTGCGCCTGGAGTGATGGATGGCATCTGCCCTAAAATCACAGGAGGATTCCAAGTCCGAGTCCTGCCTGTTTGAGCAGTGCCGGATATACTTCCTGCCAGGAGGTCATTTGTCTTGCTTTTTTTCTCTCCTTTCCTGCTTGGAAGATGGTAATCAAATTTTGTGCTCAATGGAGGTGATTCCCTTTAACCAAGATTTTATATCTTTTTGGTGTGTGTGCGACAGGGTCTTGCTAAGTTGCTGAGGTGCCCCAGCTGAGCTCAAATTTGCAATCCTCCTGCCTCAGCTTCCCAAAGCACTGGGGATTGCAGTCCGTTGCCACCAGGCCCAGCTATCTTACTGAATAGCACCATGATTTCTCTATCTTGCAGAGACCATTCTAGAACTTGTCTCCTTGTGGGACATCAGATGCAGGGAGGGGCTTTCTCTGTGCTTTCTTCTCTGCCTAAAGAGGGATCCTTCTAGAAGAGCTTCACCATCCGGAATCCCATCCCCAGGAATGTCGCAAACCAGGGGATCGCCTTGGGCCACAGAGTAAGAAACTGGAGGTTTACATCCACACCCACACCTCGGTCACAAGCGATCACCTGTTCTTCAAATCCTTCACTCTCCCTTAGGTGGTGTGTTGCCCCCCTGCATGAGGAAGCTGTAGAAGCTTCCAGATCTCACTGGGGCTTTAGGAATCTGCTTTTTGTTTTCAATATGATGCCTGCATCCCGCCGCCCGGTGCACTTAGCTTTCATCCTGTTAGTCTGCCTGTTGGCGGTTTCGTCAGGTTACTGAGCCCCAGTGTAGAGAGTGAGACTTCAAGCCCCTCGGCAGCCATGGTGCTGTTCCCTCCCCTCCGTCCACGTCCACTCCGCAGGGGTCCTGCAGAGGACGTTCACAGCCATCTTTTGTGCTCACCTTGCTCTCTGGTCTCCTGACAGGACCTCCCAAATTGCATCTTGCCCTGCTCCCCCAGCCCCTGCGCCCATGTGATACGGTTCATGGCTACCTGCATGCAGTTCTAGCTGGTGAGTTCAGAATCTTCCAGTGTGAAGTCCCGAGCACCTGTCGTCTGTCCTATTTGGCTCCCGTCGTCTGAGCCACACCGCAGCAGGCCCCCTCTCTCCTGTCTCCAGGAAGCCGTGCACACGGCTTCTTCTTTGCCCTCAACATTCCTCATTGCACCTGGCTCCTCTGCCGGGCAGCTGCTGCAGTCATTCACTAATGCTAGCTAGGTTCCTACGCCCACCGTGGCTGGCTTTCCTCCAGTGAGTCTCCTACCACACGAGTGGGCAGGTCACCCTCTTTATCTATCCAACTCTAAACCACCAACCTCAGGCGGGTAGGTCCACATCTAGTGGCTGTCACATGGCAGGACCAGCATAGTGCAGACTTTCCCTGCGTATTTGTTAAAATAACACATAAATACACAAACTACCTTCGGGTCTGGCAGTCTCACCTTGTTGCCCCCGTGATCTGTGGCCTGGTCCCCCTGCTTAGCGTTGTGCATTTCTTTTGCCCTAGGACAACCTGCAGACTGTCACAAAATGACCCCGATGTCCCTTCCCTTGCTGCGAATCCTGGCAACGAGGCCTAGCTAGAGGTGGGACCTTCTTCCTCACCCCTTGGGCCAACGTGGGATAATACGCATGCGTGTACAATTGAGGTACACTTTATCTTTCGGTCCTCCGCGACAGATTTGGAGTATAAACCTTAAGATGTTGGAGAAACGAGGATCAAACTTATTCTAATCATTTTAAAATTTATTTTTGTGGTACTGAAGGTAGAACCTAGGGCTTTCACTCTGCACTACATCCCTGGTCTGTTTTTTCACTTTTTGACTTGAACCTAGGTCTCACGAAGTCAATAAGTTGCCCAGGGTGGGCTTGGACTTGCAGTCCTCCTGCCTCAGCCTCCCAGAGAGCTGGGATTCCGGCCTATGCCACTGGGCCTGGCTGATTCTAACCTTCTGAGTAGGCATGTCCAGTGTGTAGCTGTCATTTTTTTGGCCCTTGTTCTTCTGAGTGAAGAGGAACGTGTTGGAACACACATAAAATGCACAACAAAGTTCAGGTGCGTATATGTAAGTACTAAAACTTCCTTGTAAAATCCTTTCATTATAACATTTAAAATCTCCAGCAAGCCGCAGGGTAGACACACCTGCCTTAGCGCCCGCAAAGTGTATCAACCTATGGCAGCGTCACCGGTGGCCAGCAACCAGGAAATGTGGTTGGTTGAGGTCAGCTGCCTTTGCGTCAGCCGACGTCTGTCCTCTCCTGTGGGACTGCACTGCTGCAGGTGAACAAGCCTGAGCTGGACTGCTGAGTGGGAGATGTGGGTTCCAGGCACTGCCCTGGGCTGGCCAACAGCCCACAGTAGGCTGTCATGTAAGTGACACGCTTAGGCCAGGCAGCCCCAGGCAGCCATCCTGACGCCCGAGCGAGCCCTGGGGAGACCAACCCAGGCTGGCCTTCACCAAGACCGCCCTTGCTCTGACACACAGCCTGGAGAACAGGAATAAAGCCTTATTGTCTTAAGCTCTGCATAGTAAGGTGATTCCCTACTGTGAACCCCAGTTTCTTTCCCAATCACTTCCTCTCAGGTTGGTACCTCAGAGTTTACAGTGAAGGTTGTCCAATCCAACACCCATGCAGACAAGATAGACTTGAACACAGCCCAACATAAAATCATAAACTTTCCTGGAACACTCTGAGAGTTTTTTTGTAACTTGATTGCATTCACTACATTAGCTTTACACATAGCCCAAGAGAATTCCTCTTCATGCTGTGCGGACCACAGAAACCAAAATTGGACAAAAAAAATGTCCAATCGGTGGCTATTACAGCCTCGCAAAGACGCTACGGCAGTAGGTCTGTGGTGGCCACCTCCTCACATGCATCTCTAAGGATGCTGATGCTGTCAAGTGTGTGACCAGAGGGGTTGGTGACACTGGCTCAAACCAAATATCCTGTCGTGGCAGTTGGGCTATGGTGGGAGTGGAGCATGGAAGCTTCTAAAAAGATAGATACCCCTTCCCCACTGTGATTGAGGGCAGAATGGAAAACCACAGGGGGCTCTGGGTAGAAGAATTGTATAGCTTGTCATCCCAGCTAAAACACATTTCAGGGTAAAAACCATCCCAGGTGAGAACCACACCAGCCGAGCAGGTATAGACAAGAATTATCAAAGGCAAATCTGAATATGTGGTCAGTTTGACTCTAGCTTAGTGGACCAAGCCCCACCCCCAGCCTCAGAGGTGCTTGTGGGTTTTTCTGTTGTTGTTTTATTTTCAAGTGCTTTTTGGTACTGGCGATCCGAGACCAGGTCCTTAACACTGAGATCCAACCTTAGCCTGTTTATATGTTTGATTTTGAGACTAGGTCTCCAAAGTTGCTAAGTTGCCCAAGGAGGGATCTTCCTGCCTCAGTCTCCCAGAGTGCTAGGATTACAGGCCTGCGCCACCGGGCCCGGCTACTATTATACATGTGAAACATGGCTCCCAGGCTGCTGACTCCCACCTCAGCTCTTGCCCTTCTTCCTTGTAACCTCAATGACTCAGTCTGTGAAATGGGAATAAGAATGTCTATCATGTCAGCCCGAAGCTAGGGGACAGGATACGAAAGGGTCGTACTCTCAGCGAGCAGCTCCGCGGACCTGGGAGGCATTCACATTACTGTGAGTCTGTGGTTACCAGGGACAGCCAGGATCTACCCATCCTGAGCGAGAGTGACCACAGCTATTCGAATAATAAATAATGTATGTGGCTAATTAGCCGAAATAACCTTGACTAAGTGGCAAAGTGGAGAGAAAGGATCCAGACAGGCACCGAGTAGACCGGAGCGCCCTTCCCTGGGTCCAGGCTGCACGAGGTGGAGGCAGGTTTTTCTGGAAGAGGGGAGATAGGAATCTCTGAGTGGCCCACAGCTACGCAGCAATCAATAGTGTTGTCTCTAAAAATAGCAGAGGTCCCAGGATACAGAAATAGAAGTGTGGCTGTGAAACCTATGAGGTCACCCCGTCCCTTGGGGCCCCTCGGGTCAGAGGATGGATGAGCATGAAGAAGGGCAGAAGCCAGGCCCGGTGGCACAGGCCTGAATCCCAGCCCTCTGAGAGGCTGAGGCAGGAGGATTGCAAGTTCAAGCCCAGCTTGAACAACTTTGTGACTTAGCCGGACCCTATCTCAGAAGCAAAAAGTAAAAATGGGCTAGCGATGTAGCTCAGTGTGAAGGCCCTGAGTTTGATCCACAAAAGAAGAAGGAGGAGGAGGAGGAGGAGGAGGAGGAGGAGGAGGAGGAGGAGGAGGAGGAGGAGGAGGAGAAGAAGAAGAAGAAGAAGAAGAAGAAGAAGAAGAAGAAGAAGAAGAGAGAGAAAGTAGGAGGCAGAGCTGGCATTGGAATTGAAACTGTGAAGCAAGGGAGGGAGAATGGCATCTTTTCTCACCGGCGCGTTTTGCAGATGAAAACACAAAGGCCCAGCAACCCTGAATGAGTGGACGGTGTCCAGTGCTTTGCTGTGGGACCGAGACTGAACACAGGGTCTTGGAGCAATCCTTCCAAACTCTTCCCTGTGCAGTGATGCACAAAGGAATACTGGTCACAACTTAATGATAATGACATGCCGTGACAGTAGCCACCCAAATTAACAATCATCCTCCACAGTACCTCATATTCCCTCTCCATCCCCTGCCCCATCTTGAAAATATATATATATATATATTTGGCTTGTTCAAGTCAAAATCAAAATTTCTGTCCCTACTGAATTTTGTTGGCAGATCTCTTATGTTCTGTTTTGGTTTGGTTTGTTTTTTTCCTTCCATTCCTGGGAATTGAACTTAGGACCTTTCCATTGAGTATTTCCCCAGCCCATATCATATATATATATATATATATATATATATATATATATATATATATGCATATATATAATTTTTTTGAGATAGGGTCTGTTTTACAGTGGTTTTATATTTAGACTGCAGGGTGGTCAATTCTGATTCCTTCCATGGCTGCTGGAAGGCTGTGGAACAGAGGCATACAAACACTCAGGTTTTTTTTCAAAGGCCAAGACCTTCCCTCATGTACTGCTAATATTCGCTAACAATAATAGCTAATACTTTGGAATCCCTTCCTGTGTCCAGGCGTGGTGTTGTGTGTGTTGCAGGCGCTATCATGTATTCTCCTGACAACTCCTGGAGCAGGTGGTCCTATGACCTCACAGGGCTAGGACCAATGAGGCATGGCAGGGTTATAGGTGAGACCTAAACTGTTGTCCCAAAGTATCCTGTGTTTGGAAGGTGACTAGGTCATGGGACCCTGTGCTCATCCTTGGATTCATCCATTGCTGTAGGAGATGGGACCTGGCTGAGGGGATGGGTCACTGGGACTGTGACCTGGAGGAAGGGGTTCTTTCTTTCTTTCCTTCCTTCCTTCCTTCCTTCCTTCCTTCCTTCCTTCCTTCCTCTCTCTCTCTCTCTCTCTCTCTCTTTCTTTCTTTCTTTCTTTCTTTCGACTTGCTCTGTACTCCAGGCTGGTCCTGAAGTCATTATGTAGTCCAAGCTAGCCTAAAACTCATGGCAATCATCCAACCTCAGCCTCCCAAGTGCTGAGGCTCCAGGTGGCTGTCCTAATGCCCGGCTATTACGTGGTGCTGGGGGATCAAACCACGTGCCTTGCTTTCTCTAGGCAAATGCTCTAGTCATTGATTTATGCCCCCAGCCATGGCGGGTTATAATCTTGTCTTTGGCTTCTCCTTTTCTCCCTGCTTCCTGGCTGCCATGAGTGAACAGCTGTCCTCCATCTGGGGCCTTCCCACTCTTCCGTTACTGCCTTGGAACCAGTTGACTATGGACTGAATCTTGCAGAAACCATGAGCCAAAATAAAACTTCTTCTCCTTTAAGTTGTGGGTTTTGGGTATTATGTTCCAGTGATGGAAAGTGGCTCAGACAATCAGGGAGCATGTTAGTTAGTTCTTCATCAGTGACCAAAATGTCTGACATGAAAAACTTAGGGGATGCAGGCTGACTTCAGCTCATGGTTTGTGTGATTTCAGTCCATGGTTGACTTCAAGGTAGAAACACCACGGGTGGAGGGCATGGTGTGGGAAAGCTGATTAAGCATGGCAGCCAGGCAGCTGAGGAAAGGAAACAGCCAGACATGAGAGGGCAGAGAATCAGATATTTTCCAGGCAATGGCATGACATGCGGTGTCCCATGTCCTCCCAGTAGGCCCTGCCCTCTGGCAGCCCACCCAGCTGAACTTATCCATGGGTGACTTATTCTAGGGGAACTCCCTTGAGAGGTTACACCCTTCTCCATCCAGTCACCTGTCTGTGCACCTCTTAATCCAATCAAGATGACAATCAAGGCAGACCTTGCTAGGGAGGGAAAGCCACTGCCAGGGACATGCTCAAGATTGGAACCCCAGGGCCACACTGTCCCCACTGTGCTCTTTGCCTCCGTGCAAGCGGCCCTGGGAGAAGGACAACCCCTAACTCCTGAAACATTTTTACACTCAGTTGTTGGGTTGCAGAGGAAGAACAGACTCTTAGGAGGGATTTGGTCAGGACACTTCTCACCCCTGGAAGCTTCCCCTTCCCTCATGGTGTCTGTTCCCAGCTGTGTCCACAGGGGAGCTGGGAAGGATAGCGGCCAGGACAGGAGAAGGAGGGGAGCCCAGGAGGTCTCCATGCGCTGGGCTGAATGAGAGGGTTTCAATACAATGCCACACACACACACACACGCATGCACGCACGCACGCACGCACGCACGCATGCACGCACGCACCTCCCTCCCCTTCCATCCCCTCCCTTTCCCTTCCCTCCCCTGTAAGGTGGATTGAACCAAGGGCCTTTGCTCTGACCTAAGCTACATCCCCAGCCCATTTAAAAAATTGTTTAAGACAGGTCTCTGTAAGTTACTAAGTTGCTCAGGGTAGGTTTAAACTTGCAATCCTCCTGCCTCAGCCTCTCAGAATGCTAAGATTTCAGGCTTGTATCACCAAGCCTGGCTATTCTGCTGGTCCAGGACCCCTTGATTCCATTAGTGTCGCCTATGGGTCCTCACCTGGTAAGTGGAGACCACATTAACCTCCCTCTCGGCAGCCACACTTTCAAGCTGAGCCACTTTCTGTCCGTTACTCTCGAGGGGTGCTTTGCAGACACAAGCCTTATTGTTTAGGGCGTTTGCTCAGGTATCTTCACCTTCCAAAAAAATTGGAAAATTGGCTGCTGGAGTGGAGAAATGTGCCCGGGGGGTGTGGGGGAGTAGGGCTCAAGGGAGTGCAGGGAGGCGCCCCCATCAGGGCAGCAATCCAACCCATGTGTGTTGATGATGCATTGTTAAACTTGGTATTTGTCTACACAGATTTGTTTGCACACGTCACAACTTTTAAAAGTTTCCAAAAATGGTAAAAGTGAACCTCCCAGGGTAGGTGGCATGTTCTCTGAGACATGCATTTGACACTCGTGGCTGCACACAGTGGGGTTCACTGCCTTGTCCCTGGCCATGATCCCCCCAAGGGAGGGACCAGAGTGTGCTCAAATCTTGGCTGTGAGAAGCCCTCAGAAGAGAAGAGTGACTGGGAGCGGCAGTCCAGGCCTGTAGTCACAGCACTCTGGGAGGCTGAGGCAGGAGGATCACGGGTTGGAGCCCAGAAACTTCACAAGACCCTGTGTCAAAATTTAAAAAATAAGAATGGGAGGGAAGGGTGGATTGAGATGTAGTTAAGTGCAATGATCCTGGGCTCGATTTCCAGGACCCATCAAAAACTAAAAAAAAAAAGCAATGGAGACTGCCCCCCTCCCCCCGCCCACCTTGCCCACAGTGGGTGCTCAGCAGGGAAGTTCTCACCTTGCCCTGTGTCCACTTGCTAGAAGAAGCACAGTGTCCGCCATGTTCATTAGAAGTGGGTGATCGCTTTGACCAAGCGTGCCAGCCCTCTCTTTTGGAGCAAGAGTGACCTTTGGAGTTACGTCACCTCCACTCTCCTACCAGGACCCCTGTGTGGATAAAGCATCAGGGAAGTCCATTTTTTTCTTTTTCAGTGTCTATACTAAAATGCCTTAGGCTGGGTAATTTATAAAGACAGAAATGTATTCCTTGTAGTTCTGGAGGCTCGAATTCCATGACCAAAGGGCCAGCATATCTGGGGTCTGGTGAGGGTTGGTCCGTCATCGCGCTCAGGATGTCACACTGGCCCTGCATCCTGCATTGGGGGTGGTGCTGTGTCTCACGTGATGGAAGGGACCATAGGCGGAGGGCTAGCTGCCCTTCTATTCCTCCTACACCCTTCCTTTCACAAGGTCACCTACCACATTCACAAGGGCTTTGCTCTCCTAACTCCTGACTCCCAAATGCCCTGCTTTTTAACACAATCACACTTGAGATAATTGAGTTTCAGCGTAGGAGTTTGGGAATACATGTTGGGACTATAAAATTGGCCAGCCCTGAAAGGTGACCGGGCTGACTGTCAGGGAGCTAAGGACGACAAGTGTCAGGGAGACGGAGGAGGCACTCAGTTTCACAGTGTGCAGGTCCTGTGGGGCTTGGCGAGGTGCCTTGTGAGGAAGCAGGAACTCAAAATAGTGGCTGTTGGTGAGCTCCGAGGCACTTCTCTTTAGTTTTCTTTCATTTCCAGAATCAGGATGGACTGAGGAATTAAGAATCATATTTACATGGTACTCTGCACTACTGAAACCTGAAACTCTTAAGTGTCTCTTTGATTTGTGGCCAACATTCAACTTTCTGGCTGATGAAAGGCTTAGTTTTGAAAAGGGAAATAGAGTCATCCCTCATTATCCACAGAGGATGGTTCCAGGACATCCCACAGACACCAGAACGCTGACTTACGAGCACAAGTCCTTACAGTAAAATGGGGGAGCATTTTCATATGCTTCAAATCATCTCTAGATTATCTGTAATCCCTAATATAATATGTAAATAGCTGTGGTACCGTATTGCATGGGTTAGAGGAACAAGAAGAAAATTCTGTACATATTATTTTTTCTGAGTATTTTCCCATTTTCCATCTAAAATGGGTTGAATCCAATCATCCACCGATAGAGGGTGATTGTATCACTGTTTTCTTGTTTGGCTAGGATGATATTAAGAGAATGAGGCTCATGTGAGGAGACAATGCAAATTCATAGTCCTCTGCCTTTCCCTAGAAATGTTGATTTGATAGGAGTATCAGTCAGCTTCTGCTTGGCTCCAGTATCAAGAGTCCCCAAATCTTGGGGCTGGAGGGATGGCTCAGCAGTTAAAGTACTAGCCTGCCAAGCACTAAGTACCCAAGTTCAGTTCCCCAGCACCACATAAACTGGGTGTGGTGGTGGCACAGGCCTGTATTCCCAGCACTTCGGAGGCTGAGGCAGGAGGATTGTTGAGGGTTCAAGGCTAGTCTGCGCTCCATAGTGAATTCAGGACCAGCCTGGGCTATAGAGCAAGACCTTGTCTCAAGAAAAAAAAAAGAGAGTCCCCAAATGTCAGTGACACAGTGTAAAAAAAGCATCATTTATCGTCCTATGCTATGTCTGTTGTGTGTCAACTTCACCACATTTTCATCACCTAAAACCGTGGAGGAAAGGAACAGCCGCCATGGAAACAGGCACTCTTGCATCTAAGCTATGTAACCTGTAGGAAATGTTTCGGTCATTGTCCTGCTGCTGGAACACCACACTCAACACCCTCAATTTAAAGGAGGGGAGGCTGGTTTTAGCTCACAGTTCCGATGTCATGGTCCATACATGGTCAACACCTTCAAGGCAGCAAAGGCAACCCTGACAAGGTTCAGTGTAGAGGAGAGCCACTCGCTGTGCCGCAGCCCAGCGGTAGAAAGATGGAGCGGCTGCGGACCAGAATATGCACTTCAAGTCATGACCCCAGAGACACACCCCTCTCACCAGGTCCCCCTGCCTCTTAATAGCAGGTGAAATCATCCCCGAATGAATCCACTGAGAAGCACAGCGCCCCTACAACCCAAGCACCTTCCAAACAAAGACTTTTGGAAGTTTGGAAGGTGTCACCTTTAGAGAGATTATGTCAGTTTGAGACAATCAGGAACCATGCCTGGATTAGGGAATTAGGAACCAGTCTCGATCAAAGTATAAGTGCTTTGTGGGTCAGTGAATGAGGGAAGGATGCTCACTCCAATGTGGAAAGCCCAAGTGGGAACTCCTTTTTAGGAAGAATGAAGAAAGCTGGTTACAGCATTTTCCTCTGGGAAAGCTCTCTCGTTTGCAATTGTCTGCTGATGCTATCTTGCTACATGTCACAGATCTTCATAACAGATTCGCTCCAGTCTTGACTTGCGTCTGTTTACTTATCCCCGATCTTCAGTCTCCAGTCTTTGCTATTGTTCTTCGAACAACCAAGATCCCCAGCAGGCTCTCCCTGGCTGTCCTGCAGTCACAGATAGGTGTTCTGCCTCACAGCTGAGCAGCCATCGGACCCTCCAGCTCTTGTACGTACAGGCCACCATCTTGGACTAACTCTATCCTCAGACCTGTAAGCCTTCCAAATAGATCCTTTTTATTGTAATTTCTGTAAAGTCTGCCTTTTTTAAGAACCCAAACTAATACAGGAGGCATTTTAGATTTAACGGAAAGAAAATCCAAACGATTGGAACTGGTAAACCCTGCCTACGCTAAGAGGTTTGCCACAGGACCTAGGGTTAAGCACTTTTCATAGGAAATGCAGCTGACACATCTGTAAGAGCTCTGAGGGTCACACGTTGGGGATCTCTGGGCTACCCTGTGTCAGGGTAAAGTGCGACACTCATCCGACTGGCTTCTTGTGTACAAGGTCGGGCATTTCCTGCCTGTGGGCTGACACCCAGTCTTCCACTGCTCTTTGCCTTTGCCAAGGTCTTGAGGACCCCTAGGGCACGAGTGCTTGCATCACAGATCCTCCTCCAGCATCCCTAGCTTTGTTTTATGCTAAGCAGCACAGATAATCGAGTTTCAAAACTACATGAGTGTTAAGGGGCAGACTCGCGTTGACGTCCTCCCTCCGCCTGAGTAGGGACGTGCGTTTTAACCAGACTGTTTTTCTGACCCAGGACTCATGGCATGATGAGCAACATGGGCACCCTAAGCAGCAGTAGTGGGGGGTGATATTAAGAGAGTCCGTCTGTCCAGCCTCCATCCCACACTAACAGCTCCTAGCTCATCTCCGAGTGCTTAGCTCTGGCACTGAGTTAGCCACCTGAGGTCATAGTAGTCTGTTCGTGTCAGTCTCCCTTGCTAGATTCAGAGGTTCTTCAGGGGTCTTCTCTGTCTGCAAACATGTTGAGGAATAAAATTGTTTGTTATCTGGATACTGTTGCAACCCCTCTTGGGGTATTTAAAAATTGAGTTATTTGTTGATTTTTTTGCTCCTGTCCTGGAAACCTCTATTTTCTCAGAATTATAGTAGTCAGGACAGCAGCCATTAGCAACCTGTGCTACTTAAGTCTTAGAATCAAGACGTGCCCAGTCCACCAGGACCAGAAGGAATCTTCCCTGCAGATCTGTTGCTGATACAAACGATGCTTTAGCCCAGCGGTGGCCAATGTATGGCCCAACATCTTTTTGATTTAAAAAATGTTAATGAAACAATTTAAAGAGGAAGTTTTAGTACTTAAAATATACATTAACTTTTTTTTATTTGCCTCAAAGAGAGTTCCTCTTCCCTCAAACACACAAGGGCAGAAGAACAGCAGGCCATAGGTAGGGCTGAATGGTTGGAATTTGCCAGTTGATGCGTTTCTCCCTTTTTCTGGGGAGAAATCAGCAGGGAAGGGGCACTGTTGGAGGACAGAGTGGCTGGCTTGGTGAAGTGGTTTGGATCTTGAGTGTCTCTCAAAAGCCTCGTGTGTCATCAAGAGGTAGAACTGTCTGGAAGGAGGGGATGCTTGAAGTTTGGTGGAAAGATTGTATCAAAGTTGTTGAGACTGGGGGTTGCCTAGGGCAGAAAGCAGGCTTTCAGGTACCTGTTGTTTACTTAAAGGGCAGGAAGTAGGGGAGAAGCACCCACCCTGGGTGGTAACTTAAAGTAATTAAGGTAAGGATGAAGACATATTGTTGCAGTTTCTTCTGTGGCAGCGCTTCCTTTGTCTGAGGGTCTAGATACTGGCTTTGCTCTGGCTTCCCTTGGCTTCCCTCGGCAGGGGGGTAAGCAGCCCTCCAGCCTGGGCAGTGTGCTTTCCGCCATGGTGTGCTGATCCCCAGGGAACGAGACTGAAATCTTTCCTCCAGTAAATGGTGGATGTTAGGTGTTACTTCACGGCAACAAATAAGTAACACACCTGGATTGATGCACAGAAACTGAAAATATAAAACCATAATGTTCAGCTACATGTCGTGGCATGCACCTGTAATCCCACCTACTCAGGAGGCTGAGGTGGAGGATCTCAGATTCAAGCCCAGATTAGGCAATTTCGTGAAACTGTCACAATTTTAAAAATAAATAAAAGGCATGAGGATGTAGCTTAATGCAGAGGCTCTGGGTTCAGCCCCCAACACTAAAGGAAAAAAATAACCTAGAAGAAACAAAACCAAACCGTATCATAGCTCAGAGACTTAGTGCTTTAAAAAGATACTTCAATGAATTTAAATTTTCTTGTTAATATCTCACCTATCAGTTTATGTTGGTTATAGACTAAAAGAATATTGTAGATACATTATATTAAGCAAAATATTATTAAAATTAAATTGCTCTTTAATATTTCATTATGAAAGCTATTAAAAGCCTATTTCCTCTTCCTGCTTTAAATGTAGTCACCAGAAGTTAAAAATTGTGGGATGTGTCCTGGGCTGTGTTTGTCTTAGCTGCCTTGCCTCCCTTAGGGAGTCTTCCCCCAGGCCTGGAACCAGGGGCCTGTGCCAGGGGACAGAGGCGTGCTTGACAGTAGCCTTACTTCTCGGCTCCTTCAATTCCCTTGGATAGAGTTTTCTTCCTTCCAATTTCCCTAGCCACGGAAGCATCAACCAGCAAATTCCAGTGATTCAATTCTATTTGAGCCAAAACAACGTTTCTGTCAGCACCCAGCCTGCAGCGAAGGGTCTTTCCGGTCCCGGGTGGCTGAGCAGGTCTTGTTCCAAAGTCTGTAGTCCTCATTCTGGGACAACTTTATAAGTGGAACCGACAGGCATGACCGGGTTGCAGGAAGAAGGAGCAGGGCTGAAAGCGGGGAGAATGGGCCCTAGGGCGGGGCTTGGGAGGACCCAGTGCCACCAGGGAGCAGGAATAGTGGGATGGATGGATTCACTGATTGACTTAATACGGAATTGGAATTGAAATTGGGGCCTTTGCACTGAGCCACACGCCCAGACCCTTTTTTTTTTTTTAACCTCTTTGAGTTAGGATCTCCCTAAATCACTGGATTGTTCTCTGGACATAATCTTGCAATCCTGCCTCAGCCTCCCAGAATACTGGGATTATAGGAGAGGGAGAGATTTTTGCTCTGGGTGCTGATTATGTGGGTGCAGTCGCTTCAGGGGTAGTTGTCAAACCATGCAGGCTTATGATTTGTGCTGTCTGTTGTGGTGCATCATATTTTTTTACAGAAGGGTGGAGGGACTATCACAGCTGTAGGGTATTTACCTTGCAAGCACCAGGCCCGGAGTTCAAATCTGCAGCACCACGTAAGCTGAGCCAAACGTGGTGGTATGCCCCCGTCTTCCCCTCCGGAGACTGAGGCGGGAGGACTGCTGTGAGTACAAGGCCAGCCTGGGCTACAGGGTGAATTCAAGACCAGCCTGGACTACAGGCCAAGACCCTGTCTCAATAAATGAATAAATAGCAAGGCAAATAGAACATGAAAGTCACAAAGTATGAGAGGAAATAAGAGTTCTGTGAAAGTAAGTCTCCTAGACCAAATGTGATTTTTTAAAAAAAAAAGTCTCTTGTTTCTTGTCTTAACTGTGCCAGATATACTAAATAAAACTGAATGCAGCCTTAAGGACAGAGCTTGAGATGGACTCCATGAGCCACCGGCAGCTGGGCCCTTATGTGACCCTCCCTCCCCTGATGGTGGGTGGGGCTTGTGACTTCCTTCTAACCAATCGAATGCAGCTCAGGGGACAGCTGTATGTGCTTATGTGAGCCTGATTACATTATGTAAGATGCCGCTGCAGTCTGTGTCCCTTGCTGGCTTTGAGGAAGCAAGCATCTGTGTTGGAGAGCCTTATGTGACAAGGACACCCTGTGTAGTGTCCCCCAGAGCTGAGCGGTGGCCTCTGGTTCATAGTGGGCAAAAAAATGAAGTATTTAATTCCTAATGCCAGTAACTGAGTTCTGCCGATGACCGGAGGGCCCTTAAAAACAGGGCTGTCCCCAGTCAAGCCCCAATGGGACCCAGCCTGGCTGGCACCTGACTATAACTGGGGGGGGGGGGCACTCAACACAGTGGGCACTGCGAGCAGGGCCCATGACACATGGGAAGTGTGGGACAGCAAAGGTGTGTTGGGGTAATTTGGAAAGTGTACAGTAAGTTTATGAGATAGCAATCAGACACAGCCCTCACAAAAGTGCAGCTCCGTACCCGCTGCTTAATGGGCTGTCCACACAAGGTGACCAAGCAAATGACACATGGAGGCTCTCAAGGTCTCTCTTCCTGTTACGGCTTGGATCTGGAATATCCCATGAAAGCTTCATGGGGGTGGGGGGGAATCTGTTGTGGGATACCTATGGAGCTGAATGCTATTAAGAGGTGGAGCCTAGTTAGGAGGAAGGGACTGGGGACATGTAGCAGATTGTGGTCCTGTGGAACCTTCCTGGGCATGTGACCCTGACGGGCAGATCACTGAGGCCTAATCCAGGAGGGGTGGAACACAGAGGCTTGACCCAGAGAGGCCTATCAGTGGAGCATGAGCTGGACGAATAGGTGCTGTTTCTGCCTTTCTTGATCGCTTGGCTTCCTGTGCACCATGTTGTAAGCAGTTCTCCGGCCTCTGCCATATGCTTGCACTGTTGCCAGCCACTATGAATGGGCTGAGGCCACCTGAAACTGTGAGCTACATGAATCTCTCCTCCCGTAAGTTGTGGATGTCAGGCATTGTGTCCTAGCAGCAAGAATGTAACTAAGGCTCACTTGGTCTCTTTCTCTTTCCCTCCCTCTCTCTCTCTCTCTCTCTCTCTCTCTCTCTCTCTCTCTCTCTCTCTCACACACACACACACACACACACACACACACACACACCTCAAACATGTATTTGTGACTTAATGTGTTTGGAGAAAATATTTTTGAAGCCAGCCATGAGGATACACAACTGTAATCTTAGCACTCCAGGAGGCAGAGGAAGATCACCAGTTGGATCTCAACTTGGGCAACTTAGTGATTTAGACAGACTTGTCTCAGAAATTAAAAAAAAAAATTCAAAAAAGAGCTAGGAAGATAGCTCAGTGTGAAAGCCCTGGGCTCAATTCCCAGTACTACAGTAAATACATCAACCTTTGAAAACATACAATGAATATAAATTTTAGAGTAAACAGGCTAGCAAAAAGGATAGAAAACTGATTTTCGCTGAATATACATTAATCTTGAAATATTCTTAAGTAATTATTATTGTATACCATATTGATTTTGAGAGTTTATGAGAATACGACTTGTTCATTGTACTAAGTCTGAAAAACATAGAAACATAAAATGAAACTCAAAGTCACCAGTAATCCTGCTTACAAGAAGCCACCCTGTTACCCTAGAGTGTGGCCGTCTGCATCGTATGTGTGTCCATCAGCTGAGCACCTTCCTGACATGCCGTGGAAGAGATGCCTTAAATTCTAGATGCTGGAAGTCTGAGTCAAAGGCAATGGCGTGGGCATGTTCTGATGAAGTCTCTCTTCCTGACTTGCAAAAGGCCACTTTGTCCCTATGTCCCCACATGGCACACTGCCGGGGGTGGGGAGTGAGCTCCTCCAATGGGGTCACAAATCCTACTTCCTCAGGCCCCACCCTCATGACTTCATTTAATCCAAAGTGCCTCCCTGTCGGCCCTATTTTCAGATACAGTCACTTCAGGGGTTGACACTTGAGCATATGCATTTTGGGAAGAACACAATTCAGTTCACAGCAGCATGCATGTCATTAAAAGGAGAATTCTGTTCTATTTCTCCCCACCACTCAGTAATCTTCTACATTATTTTTACTGGCTGCATAATATTCTTATACAAAAGCTATATAATAGCTGTATGAACATAACCATTAGTCATTTTATTAATCCTGTGCAATTGTGTGAATATGTTTACATGGTTTGCAACACTTTGCCACTGTAAATGCGGGATTCAAAGTGATAAACTGTTACATACTTCGTGTATATGGTGACTTTCTGTGGGATAGACAGAGGTACTATCTTGAAGAAATTGTCAGAAAGCAGCCCCAGAATCCTTGCATGAACACAAAGGCAGAGGGCAGCTGGATGCCCCCACAGCTCTAGGAGCCTTTGGACCCACGGAAGCAGTGCAAGTAGGGGCCAAGAGCTACTTGGGAGCCTCCGTTCTTCCAGAAGTCACTTAACGTGTGTGTGTTTTGCTCTGAGGCAGGGTTGGGGGCAGCCTGCAGCCCTCTGGGACAGATGTCAAGGAGCTGGTGTCAGCGTACACAGTGGAGGCGACGTGGACAAGGGTGTGCTCGTCCCACTCACTCCCGTCTGTCTAGTCAGAGGAGACTCCGGGGGCCAACAGAAGCCTTCCCACAGGAGCGAGGCCAGAACCAGGGACGGGGATGGAGGGGTCACAGCTGGCCCTTTTTTCCTTTCTTCCTCTTTCCCTTTCTTTCTTTCTTTCTTGCTTTTTTGTGGCTTCTATCTACACTGAGCTACATTCCCAGACCCTTGTTTATTTTTAAATTTAAGATAGGGTCTTGTTAAATCGCTGAATTTCCCAGGCTGAGTTCAAATTTGTAATCCTCCTACCTCAGCCTACCCCAGTGCTGAGATCCCACGCCGTTTTTGGTCAGGGCATCGGCACACTCCATCTTGTTTTAGACCCTTCTATGGGGAAGAAGAAGTGTGGAAAGATTGAGCTAAGCAACAGTTCTGCCCTGACCAGCAGCCGTCCCTTTGGTGACAGGACCCCAGCTGTCCTGTGGAGACCAGCCCTGGCCTGCCTGTACCAGTGGTGGCTGCAGAGCATAGACCTGAGCCGTCCAGCCCAGCCCTGGCCAGTGGAGGCCTCCCAGGGTCCTCGCTGGACCTGGGGACAGAAGGGCTGTGCCTTTCTGACAGGAACAGGGTGGGTGCGACCGGAGCCTCTGGTTGTGGCCTTCCACTTAGGAGTGGGGGACCAAGGAGAGTGAGGGTGACCAGCCATCCTGCGTCCAGCCTCAGTAGAAGCCTCTGAAGGATGCACACCCACCTCTCCTCTCTCACCTTTTTGCTTTTTTATGTTGAGACAGGATCACACTATATAGCTGCCTACTTAGGTTTTGTTGCTGTGACTCAGTACCCGACATCCACAAAGTTAGGGGAGGAAAGGTTTATTTTAGCTCACAGTTCAGAAGGTCACAGTCCACTCAGGGGCGGCTGGCAGCAGTGGAAGGACATGGCAGACACAGAGGTGGAGGCAGCTCCTCATGACATCGCACACAGGAAGCCAAGTCAAGGCAAGTTGAGACCAGTCCTCCAAAGAAGGCAGGAAGCCGCTTATACATCCTTCCAGGTCTCCTCCCAGTGATCAGCCCCTCCTGGATCCAGGTGTGGAAGGTGTGGTAAGCTCCACTACACATCTGTAATCCAATTTACATGCCTATAATGTAATTTATATGCCTGTAATCTACCCCTCCAGACCAGATGCCAATCTCCCAATAGCACAAGGTTCCACAAACAATCCATAACATTCAAATACATATCTGGGGACACTCCAGATCCAAACCACAATAGTAGCTCATGGCCTCAAACTTGGGATTCTCCTGCCTCGGCCTCCTGAGTGCTGCCATTATAGGCCTACACTACCACACCTGGCTTCTCTCTTTATAAGCCAATTTAATTAGTTTATTTATTTACCTTGTTGGCAACTAAGAGTCCTGGATGAGACAGGTTTTTATCTGACTGCATCTCCGATGCAAACTTCAGTCAAGTGGCACTGCAGGACCGTATTACCTGAGCTCGGGAGACACCGTGCCCAAGAGTCAAATGGCCTGAATATGGATTTCCTGTCTTATTACTACAAGGAGAGGAAAGGAAAGAACCTATCCATCAGAGAGGAGAGGACGGGAAGGAGAGGAGAGGAGAAAACAGGAGAGAAAGGGAGGGTGGAAAAGAGAGAAAAGGAGAGAAGAGGAGAGAGAAATACAGAGGCAGAGACAGGCGAACACAGGTGATTTAAGTAAAGTGAGGGTGTGGGTGACCCCAGGTGGGAGAGGTCCTATCAGGCAGAGCTGGCTGGTGGCCTTGCTCCGTACATGTCTACATAACACACAGAGCCAGCCTCATGTCCCCAGCTCTGAGCTCCATGAGCTTCTCTCTGCCTTTGGAGGGAAACCACTCAACATTTAACCTCCATGTGTGCTTCATGAGAGGAGTGGAAGGTCACCAGCTCTGCTCAGCCACCATGCTCTGTGGCAAGAAGCCAGTGCAGAATATGGGTCAGGCCGCGTCAGCAATCCTGTGCCCAGCCACTCTGTCACCTATTCAAGTGGTGCTGCCTGGGCAGGCAACACTGGCCTGCTGTGATATGGTCCTCAGCCCTCCCCTGTCCTGTCCTGCCTCCCTCCCACCTCTCCTTCTTTATCCTTACTCCCCATGGCCCCGAAGAGAAAGTGCCACACTGAACATGGCTGCAGCCTGCTTGGACTCCTCTCCTGGCCACAGCCTTCACTCCCATCCTCCTCCTCTCTGCTTCCAGGGCCCCTCTTGTCTCCAGATGATGGTCTGGGAGCAGCAGGTCTAGTCAGGCTATGATCAGGCTGGTGGGGATGAGACGTGGCCACATGACCCAACCAGTGGCCCCTCAAAACGGGGCCACACTTGGTTTCTTACCTCTGAGCAGAAAATCCCAAGTTGGTTCCCTTTGCCCCACCCAAGTTGAAAGAATGTGTAACATATAAATGCATCTGTGTGCGTCGGAGAGTGCGTGTGGGTGTGCAGGTGTGTGGGTGTGCAGGTGTGCGGGAAGGCAGGGCATCGGATGCTGTACTTTTCTCCCTGTTTTCACACCCCTCCCTTGTCAGGTCACCTTTGATGTATGAGCTGGGGTGCCCCCAGGCTACAGCTGTTTCAGATGGTGTCAGCCCTCTTCTGCCACCACACACAGGCCTGGAGGATGGCAGCAGCAGCAGTGAGCCCATACCTCGTTTTTTTTTTTTCTTTTTCTTTTCTTTTTTGTGACAGAGGCTTGCTCTGTAGACCAGGCTGGTCCTGAACTCAGTATGGAGGCTAGCCTTGAATACATCAGTCCCCCTGCCTCGGCCTCCTGAGTGCTGAGGTTATAGGCATGAGCCATCATGCCCTGCTATTATGTAGTGCTGGGGAATTAAACCCAAGGCCTTGTGCTTGGCAGGCAAATGCTTTAAACACTGAGCCATACCCACAGCCCTCCAGACCACCGACCTGCAGAAGTAGCCTTCCCGTATTTTTCCGGGAATTAGTATCCTTGATTAGGATGTCTTTGTCATACTTGATCAGCACCTTTATCTCGGGGAATTGGAACATAGACATATCTATCCTAAGCATTTTTACTTCCTGTGTCTGCCCTCCCACCCCCCCACCACATCCCCACACCCCCTTTCCATCTCCACAAGGTACACCTCCCTGTCTCCTATTACCTACCTTTTACGTTCCTCTTTGAATTATTTACTCAAAGTCCAGAGGGACACACCTGTAATCCCACCATTGGGGAAGGCTGAGGCAGGAGGATTGCAAATTTGACCCCAGCCTTAGCAACTTAGCCTTGGGCTCTATCTCCAGGTGTATAATTAATTTGTTTATTTACTTATATTTTGGGTGTCTCATATAAGAGAAACCACCCAATATTTCACCTTCTGTGTCTAATTTCACTTATCATTACAGTCTCCAGATACATCTGTGCCTTAGTTACTTTTTTGTTGCTGTGACTCCACACCTGACAGCCACAAATTAGGGGAGGAAAGGTTGATTTTTAGCTCATAGTTTCAGAAGGTCACAGGCCATTCAGAGGCAGCCAGCAACAGTGGACGCACACGGCAGAGGCAACGGTGGAGGCAGCTCCTCACGACATTTCTAACAGGAAGCCAAGTCAAGGCGAGTCAAGTCTCATTCCATCAGGAAGGCAGGAAACAGCTTATATGTCTTTCCAGGCCCATCCCAGTGATCTGCCCATGGTCCAGCCTCCCAGTGTTCTGCCCCCTCCAGGTATGGAAGATGTGGTAAGGTCTCACCACATGCCTGTAATCCAATCTACATGCCTGCAATCCATCCCTCCAGTCCAGGCTCCAGTGTCCCAACAGCACATGGTTCCATAGACAATCTATAACACCCAAATACATGAGACTTTTGGTGGATGTCCCAGATCCAAACCACAATAATCTGTCTTTCTACAAATGACTCAAATGTATCCTTCTTTATGACAAAGTAGTACTCTGTTATGTATATATACCACATTTTCTGTATTCATTCATTCATCTGTTAATGGCAAGTCCTTCCCTCCTCCACATCTGCTATGATAGATCCTGGAAAGAGCCACATCTTACCCCAGGTTTGGAAAAATGATTCCAGTTCAATCTAATTCACCTTTTGAGTTAATCTCTCTTGCTGTGCTTGTGGAGCTGGCTCTCAAAGTGTGATCTGGAACAGCAACTTGTCAAGCACATTTTCATTCGGGCCCCACAGTTCAGTGGATTGGAGGTTCTGGGGCAATCCTGGCAATGTGGGCTTTATCCGGCCCTCCTGGTGAAGCAGATGCCTAGCAGGGGCTGAGAACCAGTAATTGGTGGCAGGTAGACACAGAGTGGGAGTTTGTGGAGTGGAGCAGGGGTCCTCAACCCTGGAGCCACGGACTGGTACTGTCCACAGGCCTTGGAAGGACCGGGACAGATGTGCTGCCTGCAAGTGAGCTGTGGCTAAAGCCCCGCCCCCTTCCAGCACACTCCAGTCAGGTTCTAATGCAGCTGCTGATAGACAGGAGTGGAACTTGCTCCCTGCCCCTCTCCTGCTGCTACTGCCTTTTCAAAGCTGTCTTCCAACAGCAACTGGGGCTACACTGATCCCTGGTGTCCAAAAGGTTGGCGACAACTACAGTGGAGTATCCTCCACAGCTGGTGGTAACTGAGGCTGGCTGTCCTGGGCTCTGAGCCTGGTGCCCACCTAACCACTTTGCATGCCACCTGGCCAACATACTCTCATGTGACTGCACATGGGGATCATTGAGGACCTTCTGGAAAATCCAAATGTGTTGGTTCAACTCCAGACAAACAGAATCCAGGCCTGGTGAGGACCCACGCAGCAGTTATTTTTAGAAACTCCCTGGATGATTCTGATGAGCAGGGAGGGTCAAGACGCACTTGTGGGCCTGGAGGAATGGCTCAGCTGTTAAAGTGCTTGCCCAGCAAGTGCTAAGTCAAGCTCTAAGTACTCAGCACCATGTAAACCAGGCATGGTGGCTCACACCTGTAATCCCAACACTCTGGAAGCTGAGGCAGGAGGATTGCCATGAGTCCAAGGCCAGCCTGGGTTCCATAGTGAGTTCAGGACCAGCCTTGGCTACCGAGAAAGACTATATCTGGAGAGAGAGAAAGAGAGAGAGAGAGAGAGAGAGAGACTCATCTAGCACCACCTCTGACACCTGTACCTCTGCAGGTGTGGAGGTCTGGTGGTCCTCCTGGTCTTGGTTTCTCCAACAGCAAAATGGGCATGATGACTCCTACTCTGTCACCTCCCAACATTGTTGTGTGGAATAAGTGAAATTAAAAATGTGATATTATAACTACTCTTCAAATTGTAAAGAAAAATGATCTTGAACCCCTGGCTCCAGTACCGTGAGACACTCTTGTTCAAATTTACAGAGAGCCGTTGTTTTAGACCTGAGTTTTTGCACCATGCAGGCTAAAAACCAAAACGGAGTCACTGACACTCAGGTCCACCCAGGTAAAATTCCGCTACTGATCTGATCCCTCAAGAAATTAGAATGGGAGGGGGAATAGCCAGATTTCCCAAACCACCTCCGTTCGACTGATACTCAAGTTTCCTGTTTTCAGTCCTTACGTAAAAGTAGTCTGAAATCACCTGGTGTCAACCAGTTACTTTCCTGTAACGACTGGTTGGTCTGTGATCTTAGTTCCTGATTTCTTCAGCTGGTTCTATGTGTAAGACCAGGCGCATCTGCTCAGCCCCGGGAACTCTTCTTTCTCTTCCTCCTCTTCCTCCTGTCTTTCTTCATCTGTTTTATTCTTTCAGTATTGGGGGTGGAACCCAGGGCCTTCACACTGAGCTAAACCTCCAGCCCATTTTTTGATTTTTGAGACAGAGTCTCTCTAAGTCAGTACATTGCCCCAGCTGGGCTCAAACTTGCAATCTTCCTGCCTCAGCCTCCCGGAGAGTGCTGGGGTGACAGACATGCACCACAGGGCCAGGCTGGAATATGTCTATGTAATGGCATGAAACATTGCTTTACCCTGTAGCTGGAAATGAAGCCTCTGGAGGTCTCTGCTGCTTGCTTCCCGGCGTCCCCCTCAGGAGGAAGGCAGGAGGCTGCCCCCTCACAGCCTGCACTCTGACTCTCCTGCAGACTTTTTTCTCTTGCTACTCCGCCCGTTCTTCCCAGGCTCCCAGTTTACCTAGTCTCCTCTCTCTCCTATCCCCAAGCTCTTGCTCACACCCGGCTGTGGGTGTAACCACCTCGGCTGAGGGACGCAGATGACACCAAATGCTCCTGGCACAGAGAGCCGATGCTTTGAAACTGTTGTGCCTCCCTGTGTCCCCCACCCGTTCAACTGATGCAGTCACAGCATACTCAGAGACCGCCACAGGGCCAGGGACAGGCAGAATCCCGGGCCGTTACTTGCTGCTCATCAAAAGCATGATTTATGTTTTCTTCTGAGACAGCAAGGGGCATAACAATTTGTGGCTCCAGTCCCCTCTCAGCTCTGCATACCGTGTGTGGATCATTTAGAGTGTGTCTGGGAGGTGGTGGGACACTGCTGATTAGCCCTGACATTAGGTAGCCTCATCCTTCTTCAAGACTGAGGACACAGGAAGCTCTATTTGCAGAGTGCTGTCTGTAATCCCAGCACTCTGAGAGACTGAGGCAGGAGGATCACAAGTTTGAGTTCAGTCTAGGCAACTGAGTGATTCAGTGAGACCCCATCTCAAAATGAAAACCAATTTTTAAAACTCCTGAGGATGTAGCTCAGAGTGAATGCCCGGAGTTCCATTCCAAGCCTCACAAAAAATGAATAATACCCACTAGTGCATAATAGATGATTCCTGATGCTCTTGGCCCTTTGAAGGACTGTTTCCCCTGATGTGGTCCAGGAGCCAGCAGCACCAGCAGCACCTAGAGCCTGTTGCAAGGTGCTCAAGGCAGCCCCAGACCGGCTGCACTGCGGCTCTAACGGGTCCCCTGGCAAATCATCTGCTTTTGAACAGACTAGACATCCTGTCTGCACCTCTCTGAACCTCAGTTTCTCAGTCTGTAAAGGGAGTTAATACTGGAAGGCCATGCTAATCCCATGGTGGGATGTGTGCAGATACTCACGTGATGTCTTAAAGGAGCTCCTGGGTCAAAGGGAAACCCGTATTCTTAGCTGCAGGCCTGTAGAAGCTCTCTGCCTTCCCTAGGATGGGCACCCCAGCCTACCTAGATGTCTGAGAGTGTGGGCCCTCTCTGGAAGGTGCCCGCTGTATGCTGAGGTAGGACCTAGGGGTAAGGAAGCTCTGAGGTTTGGTAACTTAGAATGAGGGGAGGGCGACAATTGCCTGGTAGCTGCTAAGCTGTGTTTAGACTCTGCATATTTCTTGTGGCAAAAGATGCAGTCAATGGATCAAGACTTTGTGTCATCTTGGTGTGACATGTTTACTCGTGACAAATAACAGGAAGTATCATTTACATGTTAAAATGGACAGAAGACACGCAGTGTGGGCCACTTATTACGAGGCTCTGGACAAACCAAACTGAGCAAAGGTGATGGGACTGTGGTTGCTTGTTGCAGGGTGGGAGAATTAACTGCAAAGTTTTAAGGGACAGGTAGCGGATAGTCCTTATTAGGGTGGTGGCAGCATTTGTCCAAATGCAGTGAGCTATACACCATAATGAATTAGCCAAACTTAATTCATTTTATAAGAAGTTGGGCCAGGCCTAGTGGTGGGAGCCTGTAATCCCAGAACTCAGGGAAACCGAGGCAGGAGAATGTCAAGTTTGAGGCCATCCTGGGCAACTTTGTGATTTGGTGAAAACCTGTCTCAACAACAACAAAGAAAGGAAAAGAAATGGGTCAGGGATATATCTCAGAGCGAAGGCCCTAGACTAGATCTCTAGCACCACAAATAAAAAAATAAGCTGTGGGTAGAAACGAGTGGCCACAGATCTTTTTCTTCATTTTCACAGTCCAGGAATTAACTCTGCCTCCAACAGTGCTGGGCCCTAAGCCCGGGGTGCACCTTTGATCTGCAGACTACAGCACTGTTGAAAGTCATGGGTTACACTCCCCAGGGCCAAAGGGACTGGCCACACAGGACTCTGGCTCATGTGTATCAGGGGGAAGACATTCTAGGCGGTGTCTGCTGGGACATCTGTGCACCCGGCCCCGGCATGCTGTAGCTTCCATGGACCCCAGGGGCTCTGGGAAAGCCCGCCTCGGGTCTCCTGGAGTTTCTCAGAGCATGGCAACAGCCCCCTTGGGCACAGTCCCTGCTGCTCTCTCTGACTGTTAGCCTTGCCCCATTACCTTGTGAGCTAGGTGGCCAGGCCAGGCCATCTTCCCACCCACACCGTGGTCACTAGAAGAGAGCAGCAAGCATAACTCCCCACCTTCTCCGTTGCCCTGAACCTCAGTCAGGCCACTGGCCGCACGCTCAGGCCAGGCCTCTGTCACCTTGTGCTCTCAGCCATGAAAAGAGAGCAAGTTCTCTGAGATTCATCTTTATTTCCCACCTCAAGATTAGCTTTTTCCCAGGAGGCTTCACAGCAGGGTTATATGTTGTTTCAGGGGGAACTCCAAGTCTTCCCTCAGCAGGAAAACCCCGGAAGGAGGGTAGGTTCTTCAGACCACAAACAACCACACGGCACACACCCGCATGCACACGTGGCAAAACGCGCCCAGAAAGAGGAAGTCACTTCTACTCAGTGAATAAAGGCACCGCTGCCGCCAGGACACAGGTCTCCTGGCTCTCCAGCTAATGCTGGAGTCCTGGAGGTGGAGTTGAATTCGCTCTCCATGAGAGAAGTCACAGTGTCTGCGAGTTGGCCGCAGGATCCCGGCAAGCTGCTTAATGTGTGTGCAGATCAGCTTCTTGACAGTAATTGGGGACGATAATTTACCTACTTCGTGCGGCTATTCAGCGGCTCAGTTAGTGAAAGCCTCTGAAGTACTTGAGTCCCGTTATCAGCTGTAACAGAACCCTGTGCCCGTGTTGGCTGAGGTGCTGGCTCTTAGTGGGAAATGCTGGATCCGAGGGAGACTCAGGCAGACAAGCTCCGGGAGCTGGGAAACCAGGAACAGAGTCCTGGCCCCCGGTGTAGCAAGGCCTCCTGTCATGAACAAAAAAAACAAAGATGTCACAGGGAGTACTCAGACGGGAGAGTTGTGTGTCACAGTGATCCTCGAGTTTACAGCTGGGGACACACCATCGAAGTGACTCATCGTGCACATGGGGTCATGACAGGGTTAGGAAGGCACTGCCTACCTTAGGTACGGGGCAGTAAAATGCGTTTAGAGTTGCCCAGGTGAAATGCATACCCAGGGCTGTCAGTCATCTGTCCTATCAGCATGCAGGGTAAGGTGCTACAACAGAGTTCTGCCTGCAGTGATGGCTCACTGCAGTGGCACTGGGCTGTCATCCCAGCACCCCAGGAGGCTGAGGCAGGAGGATTGCAAGTTCAAGCCTGGCTTGGGCCATTTAGGGGCTTAGTAAGACTGTCTCAAAAATAAAAAATGTGAAGAGCTGGGGATACAGCCCAGTGGGAAGGCTTTGCGTTTGATTTCAAAATAAAAAGTTCTGAAGCAACTGAAACTTAGACTAAGTTGCAAATTATTTCTTATTTCATAGCCCAGAAGTAGAAGTTCAGGGCTGATCGGGTCACCCAGTTCTTACCACATGGCTTCTTGTGGGCTTGCGTCTCGTCATCTCTGAACCAGTAGTAATCTCAGGATCTTCGCTGAATCTAGTATTTTGATGGGTGTTTGCTAGATCCCATATTTTTGCTTTCTTCTTTCTTTTTGATACTGGGGATCGAACCTAAAGCCTTCACACTGAGCTACGTCCTTGGTCCTTTTTTATTATTATTATTTTGAGACCGAGTCTCATTAAATTGCTAACTTGTCCAGGCTGCACTTGAAGTCCTCCTGCCCCAGCCTCCCAGAGTGCTGGGATTGCAAACCTGCACCGTGGGTCTGGCAAAATACCATATTTTAATTATTCCTTCTTTAAGTACTAGCTAGACTACCTCAACAGTTAGAAGTATACCTTGCTCAAGTATTTATGATAACCTGAAGCACAGTTCACTTAGGAAAGATGGGATAGGTGCTTACTGCTTCCCTTTCACTTACTTGCGTTAGAGGTGTGTTCTGTCATCTTGCAAAGGAGCAGAGTTTGTTTGTGTTCCACTGTTCTGTGAGCTCATGCATTTTTACACGTACAACATGACTCAGTCTTCCTCATTGATTCTTATCAGCGCTCAGATGTCTCCCTTTTGGTCTGAGGGCTCCCACAGATTGACTCTTAGCCGTGTTGACGTGACCCTGGCAGCCCTTGACAGATTCCTTGCCTTCTTGCCTATGGCCTGAGTGAGTCACTTTCTTATCACTGCATGTCATGCTCAACACTTAACACCTTAAAGCAGAGGAAGTTTGGTTCACAGTTTCAGTGGGTTCAATCCACTGTAGGCCAGTTCCAGGGCAGGAGCAGAAGCTATTCATGTCATGACCACCATGAAGCAGGGGCAGGAATTCACTTTTTCGGGTCATGCCCTCATGGCCCATCTCCATCCAGGCCCCACATCCAGCTACTGACCTTACCAGTGGATGGACCTACCACTGAGTGTAGCACCCCCATGACCCAGTCATAGTGATACTTTTGCAGGCTTATTGTATACCTTTCTTCATTTACACTGAAGCAAGTTATTTCTCTAAAATCCATGGCTCTTCTCAGTCATAAGTGGTATTTATAGAACATGGTCTGGGCAGTTCAAACAGTTTTTATTCTATTTAATTGGAAAATACAGTTTAAGCATTACAAATGTGATTTTAATATCCAATTGGAAATGTTGAGCAAGAACATTCCAGGATAGCACTGTCCAGTATAACTGTGCAGTGATGGACACACCCATGTTTGAGCTATTCACCGCCATAGCTGCCAGCTACATGTGGCTGTGAAAAGTTTGTTTTACGGCCAGTGCAACTGAGGAGATGATTTTTCATTTTAGCTTTAAATGAATTTAATTATGTATGTAAATGGTCGCATGTGGCTACTGACTACCTTGTTGCATAATGCAAAAATCTAGAATCCAGCAGTTAATTTCCACAGCGGTGATTTTAGGTGCCACCCACGTGCATGAAATGCTGCAGGCACTGCAAGGTAGAGGACGGGTGGTGTGCTGTTGCTCCTGCAAGCATCTTTCAAGATACTGTGGGAAGGGAAATGAGACTCATCCCCCAAAAATTTGCATTTCAGTGTAACCAGAGTGCTGTCGGAAGATCTGCACTACAGTGAGGACTCTGAGCAAGGAGGGTATTTTAATAATGTAGCTGAGATGATGACATAGGTTCATGGAAAAGGTAAGATCAGGAGACCTTCCCCTCATTTTACTAAGGAACCATAGCTTTGATTTACTTTTATTTTAAGTTGTTTTGAAGCTTTTAAAAAACAGACTTTAGGAACCAGGCATGGTGGTACAGGCCTGTAATCCCAGCACTTGTGGAAGATGAGGCAGGAGGATTACAAATTTGAGTCCAGCCTGGGTAATTTAGTAACTTAATGAGACCCTGTCTTAAAAGAATTTTTTTTAAAAAATGGCTGAGTATGTAGCTCAGCACCAAGGCCCTGGATTCAGTCCCTATTAGCACACACACACACACACACTCACACACACACACACACACACACACACACACACACACATTACTTTAGGGCTGTTCAGGTCCTTGGGTCTGATCCCCAGCGCCATTACCGTAATAACAAAAATTATGAAATTTAGTACAGAATGATAAATTTTACATTTTAGAGCAGTTTTAGGCTCACCACAAAATTGAGGGAAAGTGCAGAGTTCCCATATTCTCCCCACACACGCGCCCAGCCCCCACTATCCACACCCCCGCCACTGTGGTCCAGGTGTCACGATTGATGACTCTGGGTTGGCATGCCGTTGCCCCCCAAGGCCCACAGTCTCTGTGGAGTCGCCCCCGTTGACGTGCACCCCAGGCCTTTGGACCATGTCTGATGACCTCTGCCTGTCACTGGGCCGTCTTAGGGAAGCAGGGCACTGCCACGAAGTCCTTTGTGCTCTGCCTCGTCTCACCCTCCTTCCAGTAGCTAACAGTGCTCATCTGCTTTCTCTCTCCACAGCTTTGCCTTTTCCAGAATGGCATAAGCTGGGGTCACAGACATGCGGCCATTTTAGACTGGCTTCTTTCGCTCACAGATACGCACTGTTTCCTCCCCGTCTTTTCGTAGTAGTCTTTTCAGGGCTGAATAATAGTCCACAGGCTGGAAGCCATTCTTATTGATTGCTTCCCAGCACTGGCAATTAGGAGTAAGCTGCTATAAACATCCATGTGCAGGTCTCGAGGGACCTAAGTTTCTACTTCTTTGAGTAAATACCAAGGAACACAACTGTTGGGTCATGTGGTTAGAATGTGTTTGTAGAAGGATAGATTTGTAGAAGCTTCTAAGCTACAGAGGACAAAGAAATGCATGTTCAGGGACGCCTCACCCATGCCACACACAATGCCTACCACCCTCTCAAACAGATCGTGGTCTTGAGTCCAGCCTAGGCAAGTTAGCAAATCATCTATTCACTAATTGCCATTTAGGAGTAGGATCTTTTCCCTTGGGGTACTGGGGAATGAACTCAGGGTCTTCACACTGAGCTACATCCTCAGATCAGTTTATTATTTATTTATCTTTTGAGGTAGGGTCTCGCTAAGTCCCTAAATGGCCCAAATTGGGGTGATCCTTCTGCCCCAGCCTCCCAGGGTGCTGGGATGACAGGCGTGCATCCCCGTGCCCAGCTAGAAATGTCTATCTTAATCATTAACTCAGTTATCCCACAGTAACACTTATGTTCTCTCTTCCTCACCTTACCAGTGAAGCAACTGTAGTCCTAGCTTTGTAACCTGCGCCAGACCACACCCTTGGCAGGGACCTCAAAGCCGGGGAGCCAAGCTGGGCAGCCTAGCGAAGGGCCCCAGGGAAGAAGGCTGGCCGGGAGCAGCTGCACGGTCTTCTGCGCTGCCTGTTCTCAGTCACAGGAAGGGGATATATTCCCAAAAGGCTGCTGGCAAAGCGTTTTGAGGCTTTGGCCTGCCTGAAATAACCGACCCACTTAGAGATTTCGAGACCGGGCAGCAGAGGCTAAATAAGGCCACGTGTCCATCAAGAGCAGAGGTCCGAGAAGAAAATGCAGTATTCTCAACTCAGGCTGCGTCATGTTTTTCCTTACCAAAGGCTCTTTACAAAGTGTACTATCGCGGCCTGACCTTAGAATACAGAAATTCCGACACCAGGCCAGATGTTTGGTTTATGATACACAGCTATGCACTTTCGGAAAAAGTTGGTTTAACACACACAGTTTTCGAAAATGACCTTGAGTTGTGAGCCAAAGCTTTCTGTCCAGATTGTGGGTAGAGGGGTTTAGGAATTTTACCAATGGAATATTAATTTTTTAGTCATAACAGTAACTGTGACTCCATGCTTGTGTGCCAGGAACTGCACTGTGCAGTTCCCTTGTGTGTTTGTACTTGCCTCTCGCAACAGCTCTGTTTCCTTTTTTTGTTATTTAATGAAGAAATAGAGGTTCAGAGAGATGAAGTAGCTGACCTGTGCCTCACGGGTCTTCAGTGGCCAAGCCAGGTCTGAGCCCAGGCTAGAGACTGTTAGCTCACCCAGGAAGGAAGAGGTCAGCTGTATGTGCACATGAGTTATCTGGCACCCAGAACGGGCCCCACCATTGTGAGCGCTCAGTAAAGCCAGGTCTAAGGAATAAATGAACCAATGGATGGATAAATGAATGAAGAGTTATAAGTGCGGCGCGCCCAGCCACGCTGCCCCAATCTGCCCCGCATTTTGCTACCATTCTGCTGGCGTCGTGCTCTGAAGGACTCGGAGCGCTAGGCCTGAGGCTCTATAAGGGAAGTAGCCTAAGCCTGATCCCATCACATGCTCCTTGTCCTTGTGATGGACTCGGGATGAGACTGTGGCAAAGCCACGGCTGGGCTTGTGTATCTGGACAGCTGTGTGTCCAGCAGGCAGGGTGGAGGTGTGGGGGAGCAGGGCAGGTCTCCGCAGCCGGCAGCTCACACATGGCCAGGCTGCTGTGGTCGAGGAAACCCAAGTTCCTTCGTGGTGCCTCGTGATCGTTCCTCAAAGCTAAGCGGAAACTCAGGCACGGGGAGGCATAGAGCTTAGGCTGAGCTGGAAGTCAGACGTGGGGTCCAGCCCTGGCTCTGCCGCTGCCAAAGATGATCCATTTCTCTGCTCCGGGCTTCAGAAAAAACATGTTAGGCCAAAGCCCAGCGTTAGAGCGTGCAGACCTGTGGGTGTGTTGGGAAGGTGGATTTCTGGTGTTCCGTGGCTGGTGAGTGATATTCCGTGTGTACACGGGGTGGGCTGCAGTGAGCAGGGATGCGGAACGTGTGCAGGACCACACAATGGGAAACTGTCCCACGTAGAATTCAGGGTGATAATCTGAAAAGCTCTTCCTAAAGAGTTAAATTCTGTGATCTGATCCTAGCCACCCTGAACAGGATCATCCCAGTCCCATGATGAAAAAATTAAACTCTGCCAAAAAAAAAAAAAAGACTCAAAGGCAGAGGGTCTGATGTGTTTTCTAGTGCTTCCCAGTGTGCCTTGCTCCTGTCCTGCTGACACGGTTTCAGCCCCACAGCCCTTCTCCCAAGATCGTGCCCGGCTGTGGGCCGGCCCTGGCCTCACCGGGGAAGTGTCACAGGCTGTGGCTGTCAAGCAGATAAGGCAAGCAAGAGTTGAGCATGGGGGTCCAAGCCTGTAATCCTAGCACTTGGGTAGGCTGAGGCAGGAGAGTTGCAAGTTCGAGGCCACTTAGCACCTTGGCAAGACCCTGCATCAAAATTTTAAAAATGAATTGGGGATGTGAAAGCCCTGGGTTCAATCCTTAGTGCTAAGAAGAAGGCAAGAAAGAGTGAGAGAGAAGAGGAGTAAAGGAAACATGGACCAGGAAGCGCCTTGGGCACCGGGTGGCTCGGTGGGCTGGGTGGGCCGGGCAGGATGGCTGAGAGGCTCCAGGGCGGCTGGCCTGAGATTCAGGCCCTCCTAGTCAGAGGCAGTGACCCGGAACTTCCGGTATCTTGGTTTGGCATTGCTTTCCCTGAATGCCTGTCCACATGCCATGATGGGACACTCGTGCATTCAGGAGCCCAGGCCCGGGCAGAGAAGCACCTTAGCAGTGGGGCTTTGCGCCGATAGGGCGAGGTGCCTACAAGCCATGCACCGGGCAGAAGGTTCCCAAAGGCAGCCAGTGGCCTCCCGCACAAGAGCAGCTCCTGCCCCAGCACCAGGCAAGCTAGCTTGTCCCCAGCCCGTGATGCCAATTCCATCGGGGCTGCTGTTCTGCCGAGCCAGAGCAGACGCGCAGCCAAGGTGCTAACTGGCCCCGGGAATGTCCCTGCGCAGCGACGCCCACGTGCCTGCTGCCCAGCTCAGGAGGCCAACCAAGCGGCCCCAGAAGGCTCCGTGTGCTTCCTCCCAGCCAGCACCCGCTGCTGAGGACCAGCCACTTTGCCACCTTGACCCCGTGGGAGCTTTGAGTTTCACGGAAGTGAAATCAGTGTGCTGTCCTTGTCTGGCTTTCTTGGGTTATCTGGGCCTGGAGATGCATCCACGCCGCGGGTCGCTGTTAATGTCTCCCTGTCCCCGGTAGGATGCTGCAGTTCGTTCTTGCAACATGGAGTGTTTCCACAGGTGTCTTTTTTTTTTTTTTTTTTTAATGTTATGAGGGTTGCAACCTTCATGCTGAGCTGCTCCCCAGGACTTTATCTTTCCTATTGAGACAGGGTCCCGCTGAGTCACTAAATTAGCCAGAGTGGGTGGCAACTTGTCATCCTCCTGCCTTGGCCTCCTGGAAACCTGAGATTACCGGTGTGTGTCACCACACCTGGATAACATCATCTTTACAAAAGCATAAAGCAAGGAACCCTCTTAAGATCCAAGAGGCAGTCCCCTCAGAGAACGTGAACTGTGACTACCAGGAGGAGACTTCCTAAGCCAGTAGACGTCCAGTCGCCTCTGTTTGTCAACTTTATGTTTTCCCCACCAGCAGCAAGAATGGGGACTCCAGAGCTGAGAGAGATCAGTTAACGGAAAGTTTGGGTTGACTTGGTTTGGCTTGATTTGTTTATGGTGGCCTCCCCAGGGCCTTTGCACCCACCTATATGTGTTTATTCATGCATTCATTCGTTCTTTCTTTCATTTATTTTTTGAGACACATTCTTATTAAATTGCTAAGTTGCCAAGGCTGGACTCAAACTTGCCGTCCTCCTGCCTCAGCCTTCCAGGGCTTTGGGATTTCAAGCGCGCACCACCAGGCTTGGCTTAGAAGGTTTCTTTTGGTGTTTTTTTTTTTTTTTTTTTTTCACATTCAAATTTTGACCCTGCTCTATAGACAAGGAGCTATTGTGACTCTCTAATAAGAAGGACTGTGCACAGAGCTCCTACAGGCCTGTTCTGACAACAGCCCTGTTGTGGCCTTCCTATTAAAACGCCAGAAATCAGGAAGAGACTCCCTGGAGAGGGAGCTGGGCTAAACCAGGCTGAGGTCTGAGGGAGCCCTGTGGGGGGACAGGGAGCAGAAGTGGAGTGGGCGGAGCTGCGGTTGTCAAAGAAAACACCAGCCTCATTCAGAAAGGTGCACAATTAGTCACCCAGCAGGGGCTTGGGCTGTTCTGACTCTTCTGACTAATTTCAGCTTGTTTATCTTAAGAGAGATGGGTGGTGCCCGGAGAGGGTCTCAAATAATCTCTATGGCTTAGATGAAAAATGAGCCCAGGGTGAGAAAGTTCGAAGAAAGAGTTGGGGCTGGTTTGGCTTTAAGAAGAATGTACCACCCTTAGAAGGAGCATTTCAGTCGAGGAAGAAAGTGATCAAGCAGAGTGTGTGTGTGTGTGTGTGTGTGTGTGTGTGTGTGTGTGTGTGTGTGTGTGTGTGTGTTGTGATACAGGGGATTGCATCCAGGGCTTTCACTCTGAGCTACATGCTCTTTTTAATTTATTTTTTGAGGCAAGGTCTCGCTAAGTTGCCCAGGCTGGGTGCATATTTGCAATCCTCAGCTTCCTAGAGTGCTGAGATTATGGGCATGTACCAGATTGTGTACTTTTCTGGAACCTTGGTTTGGCATCGCTTTTCCTGGATGCCTGTCTACATGACGTGATGGAACGGAAAAGATGCGCCCAGAGGACAGTTTTGTACCGTCTCCCCTGTGCCCTAAGGGTATTCCCAACACTCCCTTCCTGCTGGGCACACAGTGGAAATGCAGCGTCTGCCTGCATGAAGACAGGCACAGCCACGTGACTTGCTTTGGCCTGTGACATGTGAGCAGAAGTGAGGTTCACAAAGCAGGAGTGTCAAGGCCCATGTGATTTTCCTGCAGAGGTGTGTCCGCCCTGCAGTGGTTCCCGGCAGCAGCTGCTCCCACAGATGTGGCTCTGGAGGCAGCAAGAGCCTCGGCCAGCCCCGCTTAGATGTATCCATCATAAGATGGAGGTGGCATCAAGCCATGGGGATCCCAGATTAGTTTGGTATCACAGCACAATCTATCATATCTTAAATGATTGGTTAACCTACTTGCCAAAGCCTCTGAAAATGGTCCTCTAATGTAGCCTATGACCACAGCCCACTGTCCCCCAAGGTAGGCTAAGTGATGGGCCCATCATCTCCCACCAAAGACCAGCATCAAATCTTTCTCACTACCTTGAACTCTAAGAACTACAGAGCCCGTTGGCCCCTCTGTGGCAGGCGCCACAGCTGAGAGGTACTGGAGGGCCCTGGGGATTGGAGCGTAGAGGACAGACTACTGGGTGTTACAGATTAGATCTAAAATGTACCCCAGAGTCTTGTGTTCAGACATGGGCTTTTGGAAAATGACTGGGTCATGGGAGGGCTCTAATTAGTGGATTAGTTCAGGGGCAAGTTCATGGCTAGTGGGCTGTTAGGAGGCCTGATGGGAAGAAGTTACCACAGGGGTGATGACCTGGAAGGGTGTGCTCTTGCTCCCAATTTTTCCCATCTCTCTCTACTGCCTGACCACAATGATGTGAGTAGCTTGCCTCTGCCGTGTCCATCCACCATGATGCTCCTGCCTGGGAACCAGATGACCATGGACTGAGTTCTCTAAAACAGCCAATATTCTCCTCCTTTAACTTGGGTGTGTTGATTATTTTGCACCTGTGACTAGTAGAGGTGGGAGGAGTGGCAAGAGGAGGAACTTGAGGAAAAGAAGCAGGAAGGAGAGCCCGTCTCCATGTATCCCTTGGTCTGTGGGGCTGGGTGCGTAGCTCAGTGGTTAAAGTGCTTGCTTAACAAGCACAAGGCCTTGGGTTCAATTCCCCACCACCCCATAAGTGGTAATGCATGAGTGTAATCTCAGCACTCAGGAGGTAGAGGCAAGAAGATTGCTATGTGTTTGAAGCCAGCCGGGGCTACGTTGTGAATTCAGGACTAGGCTGGACTACAAAGTAAGATCCTGTGTTGAAATAAAAAAATCTCTGAGTACCTACAGTTTTAAGTTTTGGTCTTGAATTTACTAAGTCCAACTGGTACCCACAATATAGAAATATTTTTTCCCCAAATGAAAGAAGATAGAGACTGAGTCCATCATGAAATTTTTAAGAGTTGTCAGATAAGAGCCCCATAAAATTTTGTTTCTCTTTTAAAACAACAGCAAAGCAGGAATGCACATAGGGATTTTGACTTAATAAGCAAAATTCACCCAGGATTATGATTCAGAGACAATCAGCTGTCTCAGGGGATTATCCCAGGGAAAGGAGATCCCCAAGCAACGGCTGGAGTTGCTTGTCCTCTAAAGTGGAAAACAAGCCAGGCCCGGTGGCGCAGGCCTGATTCCAACACTGGGAGGCTGAGGCAGGAGGATGGCAAGTTTGAGCCCAGCCTGGGGAGCTCAGTAACTTATCAAGACCCTGTCTCAAAACCAAAAACTAAAAAAATAGGCTAGGGATGTAGCTCATCATAAAGGCCCTGGGTTGGGTCTTTAGCATTGCAAGTAAGTAAATAAATATACAATTTTCTAAATAAAGAGCGCAAGCCTAATCCAGTCACAGTGAGTGCAAGGCCAAGTTGTGCGGATGCCTGAGGCTCGCTGCAGGAGCCTGGGCTGTTGGCCGAGACACCTGACCACGTAAAAGAGGAGGGGTGAGTTTAACCCGTGCTTTGGGGGACTCAACCGTGGATCCGTGACCATGGCACCGTAGGGTGGAGGAAACCTGCTTAGTTCATGATGGCTGGGCAGCAGAGAGAAAGGGCTGTGGGACCAGACTGAGCCCCACTCCCATGGCTGCCCAGACACAGCCAGAAGCATGAACCTGCTAGGCATTTCTTTTCCTTTGTTTTTCTTTTTCTTTTCCTTTTTCTGTTTTGTTTTGGTGATGCTGGTTATAGAGCCCAGGGCCTTGACTTGACCTGCATCCCAAGGCTGTTTTTGTTTTGTTTTGTTGTTTTGAGTCAGAGTCCTGCTAAATTGTGGGGAGGAGAGGATACTAGGCTAGACCTTGGCCTCCCAGAGTGCTGGGATTACAGGCCTGCTCTACCAGGCCTAGCTTGCTAGGTATTTCTTCATGCCATGACACTGACATATCAGGATTAACAGTCACAGGTTCCACATGAAAACACGGTTCCTTTCACCCCTGGGCACTAGGGGCAGCATCTGAGGTCAGCACCCAAGACAAAAATCGGCACTTTGCGTGGCCTTGTTTCATTATCCCAGTGAGCCATAGGGTCGTGGCCACTCTCCAGTTGCCTTCCGTAAAGAGTGAGACACTCCACAGCCCAGGGAGCAAGAGGCTCCTGCTATGAGCCATTCCCTGCCACCACGACTTTGCACCACTGTCCTTGGTCACCTTGCTGCTCTGAGTGTGTGGGGACAGGCCATCACCATCCTGCAGGTGTGTATCCCCACTTGGCCAGGTGCTTAGTTCTTTTAATGATTAAAAGTAGTTTATAACCAGGTATGGTAGTGTACACCTATAATCCCAGCACTCTGGGAGGCCGAGGCAGGAGGATCACAGGTTGAAGCCTTGTATGGGCAACTTAGCAACTTAGGAAGATCATGTCTTGAAATAAAAACTAAAAACAGCTGAGCATACATCTCAGTGTGAAGGCCCTGGGTGCCATCCTCAGTACTGGGAGGTGCGGGGGAAATGACTCAGGCTTGACATCACTGTCACGTGGCATCTTAAAAAGTTGACCTGCAGAAGACAGGCCAAGAATGGTCCTGGAGGAAGAGGAGACATTTGTCAAAGAATACACAATCACATTTAGACAGGAGGAGTAGGCAAAAAGGGTGTCCAGAACAGAGTCAGATACAAAGGTGAAAACTAGATGGGCGGTTGCCTGGGTTTCTAGGAACCAGACACACAGCTAGATGGGTGGGAAGAAACGGAACGGTCTGCCAAGGGCTGAAGAGTTGCCCCTCCCTCTCGCTCTCTCTCCAGCACTGGACCCTGAGCCCACGCTAGCCAGCACTCTACTACTGAACTGTGAACCCTGCCTCTCCTACCATTTTAAAAAATTTGGGTGTTTGGAGCATAGCCCAGTGGTTAAAATGCTTGCCTAACATGTCAAAGGCTCTGGGTTTGATTCCCCAGCACCACATAACAAATTAGTTAGGTATGATGGTACACACCTGTAATCCCTCACTATGTGAGCGGTGTCCCACATGCTCTTGCCACGTCATGACGCAGCCAGAAGTCCTCACCAGATGAGGCCTCCGGATCTCAGGCTGTCTACCTCTAGAGTTGGGAACTCAGAAAACCTCTTTACTTCATCAAGTACCCAGCACCAAGTACTTTGTTACAGCAACATAAAACAGACCAAGACAATAACACGTGAACATTTTGTCTATCTGTAATATGGCTGGTATACTTGGGTTCTACCAACTTTTAGCTATAGTGAAGCTAAGAACTGTTGTAAATATAGGTTGCATAAGGCTTTTCTGTTTTTTATTTATTTTTAAAATTTACCTGTCACATCCTGTTCCCACCCCCTCAACCTCCCACACTTCCTCTTTGCATGAATTTTTAAAGATTGTCATGTTTTTCTCAGAATTTATTACCTGGATTCACACTTGAATAACTGCTTTTATTCCCATCTTAAATGAATGCTGTGATGCTATTCAGCTAGGAATTATTTTACATCACCTTAGAGAAGTACTGCACTAAGTATGGTGTAGCAATGTTTACTCACAGTTCTTTTTTGGGGGGGTGGGAGGGTCTCACTCTGTAGTCCAGGCAAGTCCTAAACTCATTATGTAGCCTAGGCTAGCCTCAAACTTGTGATAATCCTCCTGCCTCAGCCTTCTGAGTGCTGAAATTACAGGTATGCGCCAGCACACCTTCTTTATATGGTGCTGGAGAATCGAACCCATGACCTCGCACATGCTAGGCAAGCCTTCTAACCACTGAACCATGCCTCCAGCCCCTGCTCACAGCTCTTGTCTCACTGATCACTTGAAAAACAACCAATCCTCAGTTTAACCTAACCCTGGAGAAAGTTCCATTTGGTCAACAGTTGGATGATAAGAGTTAAGAAGAAAGATTTTTAAAAGATGTGGATGAAAAGTCATTTTCTTTTTTCATACTCTGGTACAGCCTGAGTTAGCAACAGTCATGTGTCCCTTTCCTGATTAAAGTCAGAAAACAATGAAAAAGAAAACAACACAGTTTTCTTCTCGGTTGGTGTTCAGAACAAAACTGTGCGCGAATACATTTTCTCCTAAAAGAGAAGCCAGCGAACGTCTTCTCGGGGCCAGACAGCAAATATTTTAGGCTCTCTGAGCCATATGGTCTCTGTTAGAACTACTCAACTCTGCTTCTGTGGCCCAAAACCAGGCAGCGACCAGCATAAACAATGGGTGTGGCTGTGCTCCAACTAAACTGTATTTATTGGTGCTAAAATGTGAATTTCAGATACTGCCCATTTTTTTAAATCCTTACAAAAAGTGACTTACAACCTGTAGCCAGCGCCAAAGCAGACGACAGGTCACATGTGGCCCATGGGTCATCACATGCCAATCTTTGCTCTGAAACATTAAAAGAGAATCGATACACTGTCCCCTTGAGATCTGCATCAATTTCCGGCCTCTCCATGCCTTGTCTTGTGTGAAGATTTACTTTTTTTTTTTTTCTTTTTTCTGGGACAGAGGTAGGATGGGGCTTTGCCATATTAGCCAGGCTGGCATTGAACCCACAGTTTTCCTACTTCATCCTCCCACGTAGCTGGAATTACAGGTGTGTGCCACAGTGCCCTGTTTGACTACTTTTAAATGGAGAATTTCAGACAAAAGCAAAGAAAAGTAATGTATGATTCTCCCCTTCCAGTTTCAACATTGACCAACCCAGGTCAAATGTGGGACATCTGCGCCCGCCCACCCACCTGTCACCTCCGCCCACATCGTCACCTTCCTCCAGACAGCATACAGATCCATAAATACTTATTCATAATTATTACTTTGTCATAAATCCTATTTAATTTGCCTGTATTAATTAGAGCCATTTATCTTATTTACCCATAAATACTTTAGCAGGCATTTCTAAAAGAGAATACCTCATTTTAACAAATCATTATCACACTTAAAATGACAGTAGTTAACAACATGCTAGAAACATAATCCCAAAAGACCTTCCATAGCGAGCCTTACCCTGGACCTTCTGGACTTGGTTATAGCCTAAGGTTCAGCGCAGTGTGATTCTCCGCGAGACAGCCTGTCCTCAAAGTGTGATGCTTTCACCCAGGAGTTAGCTGTGTGGCACAGGGAAAGGTTCTCAACCTCTCTGTTCCTTATCTGCAAAAGTGAGGTTATTAGAAGTATGAACCTCACAGTGTCAATACGAGACCTGAGCTCATTAATATGCGCAACATTCCTGTTAAGGTCCCGGTGACCACAAGTCCAGGAGCACCCTGGACAAGTCCAGGTGGAAGGTGTACGTGGCCGATTGTTTCCTTGTCTACAGGGTTTCACAGGTGCCCAAACCAGGGTCAGCCAGCCTGGAAAGGGAACACTGGAAAGGCAAAACCCCACATACGTGTGTGTGTGTGTGTGTGTGTGTGTGTGTGTGTGTGTGTGTGTGTATGTGTGTACACCTATATATTCATATATGTATTTTTTGAGACAGAGTCTTGCACTGTAGTCCAGCCTAGTCCTGAACTCACTATGTGACTCAGAGAAGCATCAAATATATGGCAGTCCTCCTGCCTTCACCTCCCCAGTGCTGAGATGACAGTGTACACCACCACGTCCAGTACGCCTGGCTGATGCTGTGCTCCCCAGTCAAACTTAGGGCCTTGCACTTGCTAAGCAAGCACTTTAACCACTGAGCTGGGCCACCAGCCCCACAGACCCAGAGATAATGTGGAGCTGGCCCCTCCTTCCATGGCCCGCTTTCTGTCTCTCAAGTCTCTCCTTTTGCCACTCCTGGGATTACAGGTGTGTGTCAGCACACCCAGCTCTTGTGTGGTGCTGGGGGATTGGAACTCAAGATCCTGCCTGCTCTCACTGCGGTGCCCTTCCTCCACAGCCCTCACCCGTTCCTCTCGCAGTTGACTTTTCTATTTAAACTCTGCTCTTAGGAGAATGAGATGTGCAGGATGGCACCTGCCACCCCAGAACTCTGGGAGGCTGGTGCAGGAGAATAGCCCAAGCTGTACAAGTTAGCAGATTGGCAAGGACCTGTCTCAAAATACAAAACAAAAATTGTGTTGGGTTTGTAGCTTTGTGCAAAGGCCTTGGATTCAATTCCTGTACTTTAAAATAATTCAACATAGGAATGGTTAAAGAATCACAAGTTCCAATTCGAAGGAACCTGAATTTGTGGGAGTTCACAGGGCTACCTCAGTAACTTAGGCATATACTTTCAAGTAACTGGAACACAGTGTCTGATGTCCACAACTGAAGGGAGGAAAGGGTTATCGTAGCTCACTGTCCAGAGCTCTCAGTCTGTTCCTGTTCTATGGGCAGTGGCAGCAGGGTGGTTGTGGTGGAGAGCAGCTGCTCAGGACAGCACAAGAGGAAGGAGAATGTGTGAAAGATAGAACTAGCAAGGAAGGTATATCCTTCCAGGTGATGCCCCCAGTGACCCGCCCCTTCTGGGTCATGCCCCCAATGACCCACCCCTTCTGGGTCATGCTCCAATGACCTACCCCTTCCAGTCAGGCTCTACCTCTTACTAGCCCCGGAAATCAATGAATAAACTCCCATGATTGACTCAATTTACCAGCACATGAGGCTTTGGGGGACATTCCAGGTCCAAACTGAAACAGCCAGAAAAGAGTTATCCTTCTCCCTATGGGATTGTGACCCTCACAAAGTCACAGGCCCATGGTATCACTCCCTAGGGAAGGAATGAAGGTCAGACTGTAATTTGGATCAAGAAATGAAGTTAGACAATCTCTCTTGGGATATATCACCCACTATTTACAAAGGTACAAATTAAAGGAAGAAGGTGCCCACAGAAGAAAGACCACTTACAAGGTTCAACCTAAACAGAATGCCCCGAGTGGCACAGTGTGCCCAGCGCATATGTGAAGTTTGCATCTGGCGGATACTGAGGAACTGGGTTGTGTGATTTCCTCATGGAGTGGGAAACAAGGCAGCATTGAAGGACCCATTTAAATCTGTATCGGAGAGTGCTGTAAGGTCTGGCTTTTTTTTTTTTTTCTGAGAAGTGTCTTGCTCTATAGTCCCGGCTGGTCCTGAACTCCCTGTGTAGTACAGATTGGCTCCAACTCACAGCAGTCCTCCTGCATCTGCCTCCCCAGTGCTGGGAGTACAGGTGTGTGCCACCACACCCAGCTCACTACGGTTTTAAATTACAAGTGTAATAGCAATTGTTAGGCTTCTGGGGCATCCAGCCTCTCAAACAGCTGTCTTATGTTTGCAGAATTTCTCATCCAAACTCACTTTACAGCCCTCACATGTAAGTAAATGTGTTAAGCAGAGTTCTCCCAGAAAGACAGGACCAATAGGATATGTGTATATACAGAGAGGTTTATTTTTAGGCATTGGCTCACAGAAATATGCAGGGCAGGAAGAGCCAACTGCACAGCTCAAGTCCAAACTAGCCTGCTAGCAATATTCCACTTGCTTGGAGGAGATCAGTCTTTGCTTTGTGAAGCCTTCAACTGATTAGATATGGCCCACCCTCATGAGGAAACACTGTCTACTCAAAACCCTCAACCTAAACATTAATCTCATCCAAACACATACAAAATTTTAAAATAATAATTGACTAAATATCTGGATCCCCTGGCCCTACCAAGTCGACACGTGAAATTAATCCATTGCTGCCGAATCTAGACACATGGCCTGATGTTTTCACTAGGCCTTTATGTGGAAGCATCACATGGAATGATTTTTTGACAAGAGTGGGGACAAGCAGCTTACAAAGGCCACACGGTGCCAGAGTGAGTGGGAGGGTCTGTCCCTAGCCGTGGGAGGAGCAAGGGAGAGGAGTCTCTGCAGGTCTCAGGCCTTTGCATCTCCAGTACTCACCTTGCAGTGCCTCAGTTCTGTGAACTCCCCATTCCTTTAGTCTTTGGTGTGCTGAGAACATGAAGTAAGTGTTTTAAAAACCATTAAAGTTAAACGCTTTGAATTAGTTCAGGATGTCAAGGCAGCCGGAGCAACCCGTCTGGAGATGCAGAGGGGTCTCCGCAGCTGCTGCGAAAGCCAGTGGGGGGTGTGGGACAGCTTGCTTGAGGCCGGGGGGCTCTCTGATGGGGATTAATGGCAACGTGCTTCGTACTACAATGGTAACTTTTTCGTTTTGAATTTTCATTTGTTTATTTTATTTTTAGGTAGTTTTTATGTAAATATTCACACTTTTTAACGACATCTCGTGTGTTCCTTATCTGTGTAAACTAACTAAAACGGATGCTGTTGTTTGCAGCTGAAATCCCTGAAATTCAAGAAGCATGCTGTATTAATTATACATCACTGCGTAGCAAGTTTTCCCCAAAGGGAGTGACTGAAAGCAGCGACAAACACGTATGATGTCACTTTAGAGGAGTCATCAGCCTGGCTATGTGGTTCTGGCTTGGGGCTTCCTGCAGGCTGCATGCAACTTGTCAGTGCAAGCTGGGGTCCCCTGCAGGCCTGGCCTGGGCAGGTGGCAGCACTTGGGTGGCCGCATCTCCCATGGCTGGCCAGTCAGTGCTTTCTCCTGATGTGCTAAGGCTACAGCACTCGGAGCAGCAGCTCTGTGAGAGGGGGGGAGGAAGTCCCAGAGGCGTGGGCACAGAGCCGTCATGCCAGTCTCTGGGAGGCTGAGACAGGAGGGTCACAAGTTTCAGCCCAGCTTGCACACTTAGTGACTTAGTGAGACCCTGTCTCAAAATCAAAACTAAATACTGGGCTGGAGATACAGGTCAATGTGAATGCCCTGGGGTGGATCCCCAGTACCAGAAAGAGACGGGGGGAGGGAGGGAGGGAGAGAGAGAAAGAGAGAGAGAGAGAGAGAGAGAGAGAGAGAGAGAGAGAACCCAGGCAGAAAGCCAAACAACCCAGAAACCACCCAGAGAAGCAGCTCTGGGAGGAGGAGGAGGAGGAGGTCATCAGGTGACCAGATCTCTGCCTCCTGCCTCGCCACAGGCCCAGAGCAGCAAGGCCAATCTGTCATGATCTGAGAACCTCACAACTGTGCGTCCAGCCTGGCGGCACAGGCCTGTAATCCCAGTGCTCTGGGAGGCTGAGCCAGAAGCATTGCAAGGACAAGCCCAGCCTGGGCAACTTGACAGCTTGGCTTGGGATGTAGACCAGAGCAAAAGTCCTGGGCTCAATCTCTAGTACAAAAACCCAAACCAAAACACCAAAGCACAACATACCTGTGGGTCAAAATAAACCTTTTCTCTGTTTGAGTTGATTGACCTGAGGTATTTGTTGCAGTAAAGGAACACTAGCCCAGCTTCTCCTGGGTTGTAACAGGATTTCAGCTGCTCACTCCCCTCTTGATCCAGCAGAGCTTCTCCCATGCCTCGTGAGACCTGCCAACCCTGTCCGTCCTTTACCCCCCTTGCTACCCTGTGGCCTTTCCTTTCTCTGGTGATTTCATCTTCATCTTCCACTAATGGCCTTGGCATCACCGGCCCAGTTTCCATCACCCCCAGGGGCTGCCCTGGGTAGAGTTTTCTAAGTAGATGGTTTGAACTACCGTGTCGTTCGTGACCCTTGTGGAGCACACACACACACTTGGGAGAGCTCATGGATGTTTTATAGTGACTGATCACACTGAAATTTTAATTGTTTAAACCAGGCACTGTGGTGCATGCTTGTAATCCCAGCTACTCAGGAGGCAGAGGCAGGAGGATCACAAGTTTGAGTTCAGTGTGGGCAATTTCATGTGGCCCTTGCCTTAAAATAAAAATGCATTAAGAAGGTACGTAGGGTATTGATTGATTACTTGCCTAAGCATGTGGAAGGCCCTGGGGCCAATCCCCCGCACCAAAGAAAAAAGAAAAAAAAATGGCAGTTTAGCATGGTAAGAGAGGCACAGTCTTGTAAATCTAGTGAACCAGTTGTAATGCTTGTTCCCTGAGCTCCTGCAACTCATCCGACTCCTCCTGACCTCTTGCTCCTCCTTCACAAAATGGTGACGGTAATACCTCCCTCATGAGGGTCTCAGGAGCTCAGGGGTAAAAGGCATGCTCAGCACCGAGCTCACGGACTCCTCATTGAAGGGAGCATCATAGTCCTTTATCGATGTTAGTAGAACCAAAGCACACTCTTCCCTCCACATACTCTGCCCCCTGGGTTTCCTGTGGCTCTTGGTGCTCCAGTCCATCCTGAAATCTCCAACCCCTGAAGTGTGACCTCACTAAGAAACCTTGGCGGTGTGTGTGTGGGGGGGGGGTATTATCCCAAATGGCCCTGGATTCATACACAGGGTTAGTTAGTAAGATGGCTGGTTGAGATAGGAGGTTGCAACCCAGGACAAGGTATACTGTAGACAAAAATGTATCTTACTTCCCTAGGTACAAGGGAGGCTTTTCAGAAGATAGGAAAGGCAAAGACAGTGAAGCTCTCATTAGATTAAGGGACACCGAGCAGATTACTAGAGCACACCCCCAGGTGTGTCTGGGTAGGTCCTGCGGTGTGACTTCAGGTCCCGTACGTGGTCCCTCTTGTCTCCGGCACAGTTCTGTTTCCTGTTCTGCTTCTGGTCACCATGAGCTGATCAGCTTTGCTCTACTGTGTACTTCCACCATGATGTTCCTGCTTCGGAGCCAGCTGAGCAGGGACTGAACCCTCTGAAAGCATGAGCCAGGCCAGACCAGTGGGAGGTCCCAGGGACCCAGAAGGATTGCAAGTTTGAGCTCAACCTACGTAACTTACTGAGATCCTGACTTAAAATAAAAGTGTATAAGACAAGCTGGAGTGGTGGCTGTATGTGAAGTTCCTGGACTCAGTCCCTAGTACTGGAAGAGGAAGGAGGGGGGGAGGGTGAGAGAGAGAGAGACAGAGACAGGGAGAGAGACAGAGAGAGACAGACAGAGACAGAGACAGTGACAGAGACAGAGAGAGACAGAGAGGGGGGAGAAGAAAGAAAAAAGAGAAAAGATATTTTGGAGAGATACTCTGTTTTTCCTTATCGCTGAAGATGATTGCCAAGCAGAGGTAGATGACTAATCCACTGAGATAACTCACCTCAGATGGAATCAGGATTCTAATTTGGAAATAATAAAAATCCAATTCAACTACCAGAGAAAAAACATAACCGCTCCCTTATTTGGTGAGCCCAGATATGGAGCTAACCTCTGGCACTCAGAGTATTTAAATGCTGTCATCAGGCGTTGTTCTGTCTTCTTTATGTCTCTGTGGCTGTCATGGCTTCTCCTGGTGGCTTCGTTCTTTCCTACCACAGAGATCCTGTCCTTGGCTTGCATGGCCAGAGACTACCCAGCAAGTCTTCATCCTCATCTAATGGCCCTGCAAGTAACCCAGGGCATCCAGGCCTAATCCCAGGGAAGATTCTCATTGGCTATGCCTGGTCCTGATGCCTGGGGCTGGACCAGTCCCCATGGCTGGGGAAATAGGGCACTGTGATTGGATGAGAGACCTTTGGCCATGACTAGCTTGTTTTCCATAGTGTAGTCTATGGACTAGCATCTCAGGGCTTGTTTGGAATGTCCGATCTTAGACCCTCTTTCAACCTCTCTGAGTCAGGATTTGTATTTTGATAAGATCCTCTCATGATCTGTATGGACATTAAAATTTGAGATTCACCACTGTATCTCCAGCAAAAAGTAATTGCTCCTTCTTGTCTTTTATGTGAGCTCACACACACACACACACACACACGCGCGCGCGCGCGCGCGCACACCCCTTTGGTAGAGAACTTGCCTCTTTTAACCCCTTATGCATTGTTTTGTGTGCACCTCTTAACCACTCTCACTACTTTTGGGGAATTAGAATCCAAGGTCTGGTGAACATGTTCTTTTCGATGAAATGGGGACAATCCTGTTCACCTTCTTATATGGTTTGTATTTTTTTCCCCTCCAAATTGATGTGCTGGAAACTTAATCCTCATTTGCAGCAGTGTTGGTAGGTGGGGCCTCGTGAAGGGATTAGTGCTGCTGTGTAAAGGGCTGGCATGGCGGCACATCCTGTCATCCTACCCTCTGGGAGGCGGAGGCGGGAGGATTGCAAGCTTGTGCCCAATCTGGAAAGTTAGGGCCTCAAAATAAAATATTTAAAAATGGACTAGCTCCACGTGAAGGCTCCAGGCTCCATCCCCACTACCATACAAAGAGAAAAGCTGTGGGACCAGGTGCAGGTGGTAGATCACACCTGTAGTCCCAGCCCTTAGGAGGCTGAGTCAGGAAGATCACAAGTATGAGACCAGACTGGGCAATTTAGTGAGATGACTCTGTCTGAAAACCAAAAGGAAAAAAAAGGGCAGGCTGTGGAGTCGCATCTCTCTCTTCTGCTGTGCTCCCCTGTAGGGTACGCTGTCCCTTTCCAGAGGAGGTGGTGTCGAGGCATCATCTTGTCCTCGCCTGACAGCAAACCTGCTGGTGCCTTGAGCTTGGTTTTCCGGCCTCTGCACAGTGAGAAACCTGCTGTCGTATCAGAAGCGCGTAATGGTAACCGCTAGGACTGAGCCCCTGCAGTCACCACCACCGCCTGAGAGTCTGCCACATGCTAATCCGGGTGCGGCCCTTTAGGAAGGGTTCTTGCTGAATCTCCCCGGGTGGGTCACAAGGCTAACAGGGAACATGACCCCTCTCTTAGAGACCAAGGGCTGGCGTAAAGATCACACTATTAGTAAATAAGAGAGTTGGATTTGAACCCAGAACTGTTTGCTCCTTAGCCTAATTCTTTCTTTCTTTCTTTCTTTCTTTCTTTCTTTCTTTCTTTCTTTCTTTCTTTCCTGTATTTCTTTCCTCTTTCTTTTTAAAGAAAGGGTCTTGCAAAACCCCTAAATTGCCCAGTCTGGGCTCAAACATACGATCCTCGTGCCTCAACCTCCCCTAGTACTAAGATTACAAGTGTACATCTCCCCATCCTGGTGGGTCTGTTTGTGTGTGTGTGGGGGGAGGGGCATGTGTATGGTGCTTGGGACTGAGCCCAGAGCCTCCATGTTGATCTATATCCCTAGAGCACATTTTTTTTTTTTTTTTGAGACAGGGTCTTTCTAAGTTGCTAAATTGCCTAGGCTGGGCTCAAACTTGTAATCCTCCCGCTTCAGCCTACCAGGGACTGGGATTACCGAACTAAGCCACCAGGCCCAGGATAAGCCTGATTGTTAATAGCTCCAATGTAGCAGACTGCAAAATGAAGTCCTACAGCCTCTGCTGGTCAAATCTGTGAGAGGAATGAAAGCTGTGGGCCTTTTAACTCAGGGTCCTAAACTCCAGCCCACCAGGGCCACGGCAGGGCCACGGAGACTCAGAGGGCATGCCGGGAAAAGTCTCTTTGCTCCTTATTGTAGGGTACTTTTTCTGCCAAGAGTCATTTGGATATTTATGACGTCATTTGTGGACCATAAAAAAATTATCAACTTTATAATTGACCTGTTGCTAGGCACGGTGGCACACGCCTGTAATCCTGACACTCTGAGGGGCTGCGGCAGAAGGATTGCAGCTTTGTGCCCAGCCTAGACAAGTAAGCAACTTAGTGAGACCACGTCTCAAGATCAAAAATTAAAATGAGTGAATGCCCTGGGTTCAGTCCTTTGTATGGTGGGGGGAGGGGGAAGCTGGTTATAGTTGATAAGATAATAAATTGACTCACCCGTAGTGCAACATTTGTGTGGCCAGGCTGGACCACATGGCCTGCAGGACAGCCATTCCCCACCTGGGCTGTGAGAGGACCGAGTGAGCAGGACGATGTGACAAGGGACCTTCACCTCTGTGTCCAGGGGGCGGAGGGGCTGATGGAGGCACCAGGAGCCGCAGAGCATGCACCCTGTGTCAGGGGTAGAGGTCTGCTGCTCCAGGCAGTTCCCAGGCGTGGGCACTCGGGCTCTTCCTCGGTCAGCACCCGGCCACACGGTGAGAAGGAATCCGACGCTGACCGTGGGGAGGCTGGCCCAGAGTCATCGGTTCTGATTTTTCAAATAAGGCCAGAATTCTGGACTTTCATGTGAAATCTTTGATTTTTCAGTGTTGGTGAATAATTTCTGTTTTTTAAATGTACATGGGCCTGACTTGTGGGTGGGGTGAGGTCAGTAACCAGGTTAGAACCTCCGATCTCAAGTGTGGATGGAAGCCTTGACTATTTTCTGATTTGTGTTTGTTTGCTGAAATACTACAAAAACAAATTAGAAAAGGGTTCCGTGATGTAGTCCTCTAACTGTAGCACTCTGGGAGGCTGAGGCAGGAGGATTCCAAGTTTGAGCCTAGACTAGACAACTTAATCACTTAGCCATTCTTTGACTCAAAATCAAAACTAAACATGGACTGGGGATGTAACTCAGTGGAAAGAAGAGACAGAGAAAAAGGGGGAAAGAAGACAGGCAGTTCACGTGACTGCTGGAGTGTCATGCTGTGAGGAAGGCCGGAAACAGACCCCACCTCCAGCGGGTCTCAAGAGCCAGAGCCTCCGACGGGGTCCCTCCGTCCTCCCAGTTCCACCAAGGGCCAACACAGCTAATCAACTTTTTATTTCACTTTTTCAAATCACCTTGGAGGTCCTCTCTGCCTTTGTTCGGCTGTAATCGTTCTCAATTAGATAACTGGAATAATCACCCAATGCAGTGGTTCCCCCTGCCCCTCCCAAGCCCCCAATCCAGCCGGCTTCTCGTTTGCACAGACTCTGCTCCACGACTCGGGCCGGGCCTGAACAGGTTACAAGCTGTCGTCTTTCCTCTTCCCAGATTCCTGGTTCAGCGCACAGTAGCTCCAGCTCCGGCTCGGTCCTGTGGCTTCGGTGGCCGCTGGCAGGAGTGCAGCCGGGCCCCAGGCTGCAGACCCATGGGGACCTGAATCCCCGCAGTTGCTCCCTGATTCGAGGACTGGACCACCACCTGATAGCGACCTCTGGCCTTGATGTTTCAGCGTGGGCTCGAGGTTTAAGCCAGGTCATGGAAGGTAGGTCGTCCGCCCTTGCTCAAAACCTAGCGAGCTCGCATTATGCAAGGTTTTCAACTTTGCAAAGTTATGCATTCTTTTTTCAGTACTGGGGATTGAACCCAGGGTCTTTGCACTGAGCACATTCATAGCCCCCCACCCCCTTATTTTTTTACTTTTGAGACAGAGTCTCCTCAGGTTGCTGTGTTGCTGAGTGAGGCTGGGCTCATACTTACCATCCTCCTGCCTCAGCCTCCCAGAGTGCTGAGATCTCAGGCCTTGGGCACCAGGCCCACCCAGCATCATTAATTTGTTGTAGTAATGGGGGGTGAGAGAGAGAGAGAGAGAGAGAGAGAGAGAGAGAGAGAGTCATAGAGATGTACAAAACATAAGTAGTTGGGGACATCTTTTGACTTTGGACCGTTTCTTTGGAATATGCTTGTTAATCTAGTTTCTCCACCCTGTCTCCCCTCTGGGTAACTCTAAAGCCACGTAGAGACAGCAGGTGCAGTGGATTTTCTGTAAATGAAGTGTTAGGTCACGTCCTTTCTGTGCCCACCAGAAGGAAAGGTCCATGTGGGCAGAGCTCTGGCATCCCGGGGCGGGTCGTGGTGTCCTTGGGGATTTACCAAGGAATAGATGATTATGTGAAGTAAGTGTTATGCGTGAACACCTATCCGGACGCGGTGGCATGTCCCTATAATCCCATGGCCTTGGGAAGCTGAGGCAGTAGGATTCAACTTCAAGCCCAGGCTGGACAATTTTTTTTCTTTTATTACCATCTATTTGCAGTACACAATAATAACAATCAGGGCTGGAGGAATAGCACAGCGGTTGGAGCACTTGCTTAGCAAGCACAAGGTCCTGGGTTTGATTCTACATTACCACATAAAGTGGAAGTGGTGATGCATGCCTGCAGTCCCAGCACTTGGGAAGCTGAGGCAGGAGGATTGCTGTGAGTTAGAGGCCTGTCTGGACTACATGGTGAATTCATCCTGGACTACATACCCTGCCTGAAAAAAGAAAGAAAACCCACTCAAGAGATGGTTGCGTTTCCCCCATGCATCGTGAAGACCTTTCCTTCTCGTCCCACCCCTCACGTCCCCTCACATCCCCTTCCTTCTACACAGTGTCCGCATTCTCACTCTCTTCCATTGCCCTTCACTTTTTTTTCGTTCTTTTTTCATATTAGAGAAATCATATGATATTTAACCTGTGTCTGACTCATTTCATGAGGCATAATGGTCTCAAGGTACAGCCATTCCATCCACTTTTCCATCATCTTTCTTGATGGTAGGGTATATAGATATATTGTATCTTTTTATCCATTCATCAATTGATGGACATATCAACAGCTTCCAAAATTTAACTTTTTTTTTTTTTTTGGACACAGGCTCTCATTTTGTAGTTTAGGCTAGTCTTAAACTCACTATACAGCCCAGACTGGCATAGAATTCACAGCAATCCTTCTGCCTCAGCCTCCTAAGTGCTGGGATTATAGGTGCGTACTACCACGCCCATCTATTATGTGGTGCTAGGGGATCAAGGCCAGGCCTGGAGCTTCATAGGCAAGCCCTCTAATAACTGAGCTATGCTCCAGCCAAGATTTTGCTATTATAAATTGTACAGCTATACACATGGCTATACATGTATCGATCTGTTTCTGTTCGTTTTGAGACAGGGTCTCACTCTGTAATCCAAGCGCCTGTGGAGCCCAGGCTGACCTTGAACTCAAGGCAATCCTCCTGTTTCAGCGTCCTGAGTGTTGGGTTTACAGGCATGTGCCACCATGCTCAGTTTATGTGGTGCTGGGGAATTGAACCTAGGGCTTTGGGCTTACGAGGCAACTGATTAAATCACTCTGCTATTCCTCCAGCTACATGTGTCACTCTGGTATGATGCCTTTAACTCTTCTAGAAAGATCCCCAGAAGAGGAATAGCTGCGTCAAAAGGGATATTGATTTTCAGTTGTCTGATGGATCTCCATACTGCTCTCCATAGTGACTGTGCCAGCTTATAGTCCCACTAGCAATGTAGAAGGGCTCCCGTCCACTCCACAGACGTACCAGCATTTGAGTTCTTGACACCACCCATTCTTACTAGAGTTGGATGGAACCTCGGTGTTGTTTTGATTTGCATTTCTCTGAAGGATAAAGATGCTGAACATTTTTTCATTTATTTGTTAGCCAATTGGACTTCTTCTGAGAACTGTGTATTCATTTCAGTTGGCTGCATTTTGATTGGATCTTTTATTTTAGGGGGTGTCTCATTTTTTTCAGTTATTTGTGTATTCTAGATAATAGTCCTCTGTCTGAGGAGTAACTGGCAAAATTTCTTTCCCCTCTTGTCACTCTTCCTTTTCGCTCTGTTGATTGTTTCCTGCGCTGTGTAGAAGCTTTTTAATTTGATATAATCCCATTCGTTGATTCGTGGTGTTATCTCATGTGCATTGTGTTTTTTACTAAGACAGTCTCTGCTTCCCCCTTCAAGCATTTTACCCATTTTTTTTCTTCCAACAGGTCAGTGTTTCCATTTCAATGTCTAGGTCTTCAGTCTGTTTTTATCTGATTTTGTTATGTGGCAAAAGATGTGGGTCTAGTTTCATTCTTCTGCATGTGGCTGGCCAGTTTTCCTAGCACTATTTGCTAAAGAGGTTGGCCCCTTTGTCAAAGATCAAGTGGTTTGGGGTTGTCTGCACCCTCAGTTCTGTCCCATTAATCCACCTGTCTGTTTCTGTGCCAATACTATTATACTTTTTTTTTTTTTTTTGAGACACGGTCTTATACCCTAGAGTGGTCTTGAACTCACTATGTGGCCTTGGAGTCACGGCAATCCTTCTGCCTCAGCCTCCCAAGTGCTGGGATTACGAGCATGTGCCACCACGCCCAGCTTTATGTGGTACTGTGGAATCCAAGTCAGGCTGTGCCATTCCTCCAGCCACCAATACTACTTTTCTTTTAATCACTGTTATTTTGTAATATAAATTGATTCCCAGTACTGTGATGCTTCTTTCTTGCTTTTGTTCTGTTGCTTAGGATTGTTTTAAGGGTATCTTTCTTTTTGGCCTCTTCTTGTTCAGCCTGGACAATTTCTCAAAATGAGATTAAGAAGGCTGTGGATGTTGTTCAGGGTTAGGCTGAGTCCTTGCCCACCTAACATGAAACTCTGGGGTCTGGGATCAATCCAGAGTGCTGCAAAGAAATAAATTTAAAATTTAAAATACAGATCAAAAGTAAAAGGACAACTGAGACAGTTTCAAGAGACAACACTGACAATATTTTTAAAGATATAAAGTGTCATGGACACATTAATGACTTGTCGAGAACACTCTAGAAAGGGCTGGCATCCTCAGGATCACAGTAAAAAAAAAGCAATTGTGACAAGCCAGGCACGGTTGCACACACCTGTCACCCCAACATTCCAGGAGGCTGAAGCAGGAGGATCCCATGTTCTACCCTGGCATGGGCAACTGAGCAACTTAGCAAGACTTGGTCTGAAAATTTAAATAAAAATAAGCTGAGTCTAGTGGTGCAGGCCTGAAATCCCAGCAGTCTGGGAGGCTGAGGCAGTAAGATCACAAGTTTGAGCCTCCCCTGGGCATTTTAGTCATGTAGCAGGATCTTGTATCAAATTCAAAAATAAAAATGGCCCTGGGGATAGAGCTCAGTGCAGAGGCCTTGGTTACAATTCTCAGTGCTTAAAAAAAAAAAAAAAAAAAAAATTGTTTGTGACACCAAAGTCCAAGTGACCTAAACTGCCCAGAACGCTGCTCTTGCTCCTTAGAGCCCAGTGTTCAGAACAGGTAGACCTGATGCTTGGCCTGCCTGCAGCTCAGTCCTCAGTGGTGCCACCTGCTTCCAGAACTCAGCACCACCCCCAAGTGAGTACAGGCGGTTTGGGTACTGGAAGGCGACGATAGCTGCTCTGCACACAGTGTATTTCTTTTAACGCTTTGTAATCTTTTCAAAAGTCTGCAAGCCATGCATTCATTTATTTATTTATTGAGACAGAGTCTCACTTTGTGGCCCAGGCTGGTCCTGAGCTCACTGTGGAGCCCAGGTTGGCCTTGTACTCAAGGCAATACTCCTGCCTCAGCCTTCCTAGTGCAGGGATTACAGGTGTGTATCACTAGGCCCAGTTTATGTGGTGCTGGGGAATCGAACTCGGGTACTTAACCTTGGCTTAGCGCTTAGCTAGGCACAAGCGCTATAACTGCTGAGCCATTCCATGCAGCCATTTTTAAATGAGATAATTGCCTTTTAAAAAGAAAAATGACTAGAAAAGGCGTGTGTGTGTGTGTGTGTGTGTGTGTGTGTGTGTGTGTGTGTGTGTGTGTGTTACTGAGAACCAAGCCAACGTCTTCATATTGTGCTTCATCCTGGCCTATATTGTATGAGACAAGGCCTTACTGAGAGACTGAGTTGCCCAGGCTGAGCTCAAACTTGTGATCCTTCTGCCTCAGCCTCCCAGACTGCTGGGATTGCAGGGCTGCATCACCAGGCCCAGCTTGCTATTTTGTTTTTAAATGGTATTTTTCTTTTCTAGATTGTGCTTTTATAAAGTGCTCATATCAAACCCCCGGGGAAGGAAGCAGCGTGCCTTACGTGTTGTGTGTTGTATGCCTCTCATGCTAGGAACACTTTCTGGGTGCTTAGCTCTGGCCTTCAGAAGTGAGAAGGGCTTTGATGACTGGTTTCCTCGCTCGGTGTGGCGATACACACACCTGTAATCCAAGCACCTGGCCGGCCAAGGGAAGAGAATTGCCATGAGCTCAAGACCGGCCTGGGTTACATAGTGAGTTTAGGAGAAAGAACAGGAGATACAGTTCAGTGCAAAGGCCCTAGACTCTGTCCCCTGTGCTGAGAAGAGGAGAGGAATGATGAAAAGGAAGGAAAGAAAGAAAAGAGGAAGGGTAGACAAAAGATACTCAGACTTCCAAAGCTAAGCTATAAAAATCACATAATCCCAGCACTCTGGGAGACTGAGGCAGGAGGATTGCTAGTTCAGGCCAAGCCTGGAAAACTTAGGGGCTCAGTAAGACCCTGTCTGGAAGAAAGAAAGAAAGAAAGAAAGAAAGAAAGAAAGAAAGAAAGAAAGAAAGAGAAAGCAAGCAAGCAAGCAATAAAGGGCTGAGGATGTAAGTCAGCGGAGTCCGGCACCAGGTTGTAAAGCCACCAAGAGACACGAGAAGAGGCCTCCCGGGGAGGAGCTCCAGCTCCCAGTATCGCAGAAGCAGTGCTGGCCCTAGACAGGGCTCCCCATGAGCACAGCACTGGCCAGCTCCAGGCAGCTCCTGAGAAACCAGGACCCCCCACCACCATGGCCAATCCCTCACCCCTGCACACAGATCCTATGGGAGTGACAATTTGTTCCCAGCAATAGGTACACAGTGTGATCAAAGCCTGGGGTGAGTGTTTACAGTACACAGCTCGGACCCATCGCCAGGCCCCCTGGGAGTCCCCTCCCTTGGGTCTCGCTTACCCCTCACGGGAGCAGCTCCTCCAGGCCTCTTTCCCAGGAGTCCTCAGTGGCTTCAGCGTGGCGGCTTCATGTCCTGCAGACATCCAGAACGTTTGCCTGGCATGGTCCTTCACCTCTGGGGAAGAGCTGGCAGTGTCGGAGTCCGTGAGCAGGGCGGAGGGCACGGCCACATCTGTCCAAGCCTGCCTTCGTGTGGGTGGCCTCAGCAGAATTTCTGATACCACACTTCATCCAGGCTTGTGACAGAACTCCCAGAACTGCATCAGAAGGTACCAGGATCACGGAATAAGTATATGGGGGCGAGAGGTATTTTGAGAGGGATGAGTGACAATTTGTCTCCTACTGTGATAAATTTTCCTTTTTTTGTGGTCCTGGGGATGGAGCCCAGGGTCTTCCCACGAGGCCGCTGTCCCTGCCTGCTCATATTTTTAATTTTGAGACAGGGTCTTGCCAAGTCACTAAGTTGCCCAGGCTGGGGTGGAACATTTGATCCTCCTGCCTCAGCCTTCCAGAGTGCAGACATGACAGGCCTGCCCTGTCCCGTCCAGCTACTGTGATACATTTTTTCACTTTTTAAATTTAAACATTCACCACACTAGTTTTGATCGCACCTGTCTCCACCGGCTTCCTTTCCTCTCTAGCTCCCTTGGCCCCAGGCTCAGGTCAGGCTCTCCCTCCTGCTCGGCCTCCTCGCCCAGAGAGACCCCTCTGCACGGCACCTCTCCACATGCGCGTGCGCGCGCGCGCACACACACACACACACACACACACACACACACACACACACACACACATCTTCTTCAGCATCAGTGGCGCTGTGAGAAGGGCTGCTCAGCCCAACGCGGCAGCTGGGTGCCTTTATTAGCAAGCACCATGTAATCCGCCCTCCGTACAGATCTATTTCTCTAATGAAAGGCGTGCCGTTAGTAACGATTGTGGGGACCCATGGCATCTAGGAGGTCCGCGGGTGAGCCACAGTACCCAGTCCCATAGTCACCTGTGGGTAAAGGCGCGGACACCTCCGAGGTATGGAGCCAGAGGGAGAATTGTGTGGCCAGTTGCAGCTGCATTTGTGGATGATTGCAGCGTCTTTGTCTTGGTCTCTGTATCCTAGATCTTCCCCCAGGCAGGTTTCCTCCCAGCCAGAGGGTCAAGGGGAAAGGAGGTTTTTGTCAGCCTGCCAATTTAAACAATCTCTGAAATCATTCTGCCCTTCTAGAACTGAGTAGCGGGAGCACCGTGGAGACGCACCCCCACCTCAGCCTCTCATCCCCTGCACCTTTCGGAGATGGAGGAGAGGGGGCCCTTGTGGGCAGACAGGAAAGTGGAAGAGGAAATTGGATCCTCAAGGTCTGCTCTGGCAGTATAGCCCAGCATGGTGATGCACACCTGTAATCCCAGCACTGAAGGAGGCTGAGGCAGGAGGGTGGCAGCCTGTGTCCCCTCTAGGCAGTGCGTGAGACCCTGTGTCAAATGAAAAGAGCTGGGAATGTAGCTCAGTAGTAGAGCATTCCTGGGTTTGATCCCTAGAACTGCACAGAAAGAGAAAGAAGGATAGAACAAAAGGAAGGAAGGAAGGAAGGAGAGAAGCATAACTTGGTGGTTAAAGCACTTGCCTAGCATGCACAAGAGCCTAGGTCCATTTGTCCAACACAACATAAAAATCAGCTGAGTGTGGTAGCACACGCCTGTAATCCCAGCAGTGGGGAGGCTGACTCAGAGGATTGCTATGAGTTCAAGATCACCCTGGACTACGTAATGACTTCAGGACCAGCTTGGGCTACAGAGTGAAGCCCTGTCTCAAAAAAAAAAAAAAAAAAAAAATTTTTTTTTCAAAATTCAAAACGGCCTGGGGATAGAGCTCAATGTGAAGGTCCTGAGCTGGATCCCCAGTAACCACCCCCCTCCCCCGCACCACCACCACACACACACACAAGTGCATGCTTACAGTGTCAGCCACCACGGGATGGAAAGCCAGCAGGTGCTGTGCAGCCCGAGCTGGATGTATTTATGGGAGCTTGAGGGTAGAGGCTGTGGGACTTGCATATCCATGGAAACAGGATCCACTTGCCATGGAAGGCCCTGCCCCTCCCAGGGGTAGAGTAGCAGGCTGTTCTAGGCGACAGCCACTATGGTGGTGAGAGCAGGAAGGAACTGGGGTGTCTCTAAGGTGGGTGATCTCTGTGGAATTAGCCCACTTGGTGGGCAGTGCCAAGGACACCCCATTTGGTCACATGGAGGCTGATGTGTGCTAACCTCTATAGTGTAGCTTCCTGAGAATGGGGTGGTGGGAGGAGAGGAAGCATTTTAAGGCAGAAAGCCCGGGCCCAGAGCCCCCAGATCTTGCCTGTTGTCTTTTTTCTTTTTTAACAAGGTTTTTCTCTGTATCCCAGGCTGGTCCTAAACTCACTGTGTAGCCTAGGCTGGCCTTAAACACACAGCAATCCTCCTGCCTCAGTTTGCCAAGTGCTGGGATTACAGGTGTGTGCCACCACACCCAGCTTTATGAGGTCCTGAGGAATTGAACTCAGGGCTTTGTGCTTGCTAGACAAGTGCTTTTAACGCTGTGCTACTCCTCCAGCCTTCTACCTATTTTTATCCTTTCTAGCCTTCCTCAAGATGGCTGGCTGCCCTGGGGGCTCTGGAGCCCCACTGGGATCAGGGCCAGAAGATTAATAGGGTGCTGTTGGCTGCCCAGATCCTGCCAGGCTGCTCTGAGACAGAAGGGACACATGTCTGGGTATGCAGTCACTCTGAATGAGTAGACCCCTCAGAGCTTGTCGCCTGACCCCTGCTGCACGGGAGAAATACCTAGCCTGTAGAAAGCCTGGCTGCCCAGACCCTGGCCCCATGGCAGAGGTCAAGTCCTCAGCCTGGCGGCTCTAGGGCATATCAATGGCTCTTTCTTCTTGGCCCTTTCTCCTCCCTGGGACAATGGCCTCCTGGCTCAGCCCTAGAGCTGGGAAATGACCAGGAAGTACAGTTGAAAATGGGAAGCTGACGATAAGAGGGCCCACTCCACAGCCAAGATACAATCCCTGGGAGAGGGTACAGGTTTGAGGGGGGTGAGGAGACCCCAAGGGGACGGTGCCCATCGTGCCACTCATGGTTGCAAAACCACCTTCTAAGAGCCTGCCTGGCTCCTCCTAAAGCGCCTAAAACGTCTGGGCTTTGCAGAGTCGTTATACAAATAGGGAGGCCAGATTGGTGCCCCAGGCCAAAAGGTGAGAGGTCACTGGTCCTCTTTCCAGCCACAGAAGCCCCCAAAGCTACTGCTCAGTCAGTGCTGATGTTCAGCAGGGCGTGGTGCTGCACTCTGTCCTCCTGGCACACTGGGAGCTGGAGGCAGGATGGCAAATTGGATCTCAACTTGGGCGATTTAGTAAAACCTTATCCAAAAATACAAAAAAAAAAAATTCAAATGAGCTGGAGATGGAGCTCAGTGGAAAGGCTCTGGGTTCAACCCCCAGCCAGCGACCTCCCTACCCCACCCCACCTGCTACCCCTGCCCCCCAACCTGATCTGTAGATTAATTTGGTCTGTTCTTGACTTAATAGAAATGGACGCAACAGCAGGTACTTAGGGGTTTTTTTTTTTTTTTTTTTTTTTTTGCAACATTACATCTGTGATCCTCACCCACACACAGCTGCAGGCTTGCCCTTTTTCATGGTCATATAGTGTGCTGGGGACACCCCTGGATTTCCGGGCCCCTTGCTCCTTCAGCTGAACCAGATTCCAGCCGTCACACGTGATAAGTTGCTGTGACTTTCCCTTTCACACCTGCTTGTGGATGTCACTCATTTCGCCAACTCTGTGAGGTTTTTTCCTTTAACATTCTGGTTAAAATTTTACTGTTTGTTTCTGATAAATGGAATCTGTGCTCATTGTGAAAAGGACAAGGTTTTTAAAGTCATCATACATGTATATTGAGGTTGTTGTTGCTGTTTTTAATCTTGTTTCATATTGGTGGCACATGGGATCAAGCCTAGGGTATCCACACTGAGCTACATCCTCAGTCTGTTTTATGTTTTTGATTTTGAGACAGGATCTTGTCAGACCTGGTGGTACAGACTGACAATCTCAGAACTTTGGGATGCTGAGGCAGGAGGATCTCAAATTTTAGCTCAGCCTGGGCAATTGAGCAGTTTAGTAAGACTGTTTCAAAATCAAAACCAAAAATAAATAAATAAATAAATCGAACTGGAGATGTGTTCCAGTGGATCTCCTGTACCTCAAAGACCGAGATGGGGGAAGGGGTAGACAGGGCTCTCAAGGGTCACTAAATTGTTCAGGTTGTACACGGGCTTGCAACGCTCCTGCGTCAGCCTCCCAGAATGTACCCCAACGGAGGCTGGACCTCTGTTACTCCTTCTGGCCTCGATCCTCGTCCGGTCTTTCAGCTGACATTTCCAAGACTGAGGTTTTAGGAGCTGGCCACCTCTCCACGCAGCACAGCCCGCCAACAGGTGTGAACTGTCGGGTGTGAGAGAGTGCCTGCCTGGGCCGGAGGGCAGGTGCCTCCTCCCAGCACCGGAACTACCACAGGTGAGCCTTGAAAGTAGAAGGATGGGCTGCCAAGTGTCAAGTGTGGCCGTGAGATTTAAAAACAGAGATGGCGAAGAGGAAGCAAGTGGAGCCAGGACAGCCACTGAAATGTCTCCTGGGGTGGAGAATAGTGTGGTACAAGACCCTGGGTTAGATCCCTCAGCATCACAACAATATGTAACTAACTAACTAGTGTCTCGGACAGCTTGCCCTGCCAAAGCCACCGGCTGATAGTATCCCAAACAGGAAGCTGCAGGAGAGAGAGAAAGCCAATGACTTACCATTTCCTCCGATTTTTTTTTTCAAATATTGGCAGACTTTCCTCAATCTCTTATGTATGATTCCCCCACCCCCACCCCCCGGTTCTGGGGATTGAAACTCGAGCTTTCACATGGAGCTACATCACCAGCAGCCCTTTCTTTTGGTTTTTTGTTTGTTTGTTTGTTTGTTTTTGTTTTTGTTTTTGAGACAAAGTCTTGCTAAGTCCCTAAATTGCCTGGGATGAAACTTCCCATCCTCCTGCCTCAGCCTCCCTGTCCCGGGCCTCTCTACCTGGGCCCCACTGACAGGTGACTGCTGGGCTTTTTTCCCCCCCTGTCTATACAATGTTTCATTAGCATCCGTGGCCTGTACCCCTACGTGCCAGAGCGTTTTCCCCTAAGATGCCAGTCATAATGGTGCATACCTGTTCTTAGCATTTAAGAGGCTGGTGCAGGAAGGTTACAAGTTCAAGCCTAGGCTATTCAGCACGATCCTGTCTTAAATTTGAAAAAGGCTGAGGACGTAGATCAGGTCCTAGGCCCTGGCTTGCAAATCAAAACCTCCAGACATTGCCAAGTTTTCCCGTGTATGGGGCATATAACCCCCAGTTAAGAGTCACTGTAGGTACCTCCTGCTGACTGTGGAAGGTGCCTAGGATTGTATGTGAGACCACACAAGTGGTCAGGGTTTATGACCCTGGTCCACTTCACACACCTACTGTTTATTTGCGTCAGCACTTTTCCTTTTTGCATCTTAGCTTCTTTTCTGGAAGTGGCCCCCCTGCCCCACGCCCAGAGCTGTCTCTCTGTAGGTACAAGGGGCAGAAATAATCTTCAGAAGTACTGGCATTTACAAGTAGATTTGAAACCACTGAAGAATGTCACAGAAATGCAAATCATCCACAAGGACACCGCTTCTCCCAAAAGCTTTTGCAACCATTAACGCATTTAGCCACTGATCACGTGTGGGGGTTTGCTGTTTGCAGAAGGGCTAGGCTGGGGGGCCCGGTGGCTCCTGTCTGGCCGCCTCAAGGGAGGAGGAGGAGGATACTCTGTGAACAGGAAGTGCGCCGGGGGTGGGGGGGGAGGGTGACGGACAGGCTGAGGACCTGCTGATAGGTGTCAGGCCGTTGTGTTAGGAGGGAGAGGGGGAGAATTACAGGTCTGCAGCTGCTGAGACTGAGGGAATTAGGGAAGAGTCCTAACATCCCTTTCCTGCCACAGACGCCAGCAGCTGGGGCCCCTGAACTGGATTGTCCTCTAGACAAAAGCGCTGCGAGTAGTTTCAGATCACCCTGTGGCCAGACTTCCTTGCCACCAGCAGCGACAGAAAACACTAAGGTGTACGGATGGGTCGGACTTCTTGGGGTCTGCCAAGGCTCCTTCCGGTCCACGTGCTAACTGGATACTACCTACCACTGCCTTCGGTTCGGTTTCTGCCCCGACTGCCTAAGCAGGCCACAGTGGGTGTTGTCACCGAGATGAGGTTACAGGTTCCTCCTTAATTCACCCGTGGGCAGAAAGGCTGGCGGCCACGCCCACATTCTCCTAGCTACAGCCACGCCCGCTGCCCCTAGATACAGCCACACTCAGCGCCCTAGACATCGCCACGCCCACCACCCGGCTTGCAGCCACACCCTCCGCGCCAGTCTGCGGCTGGCTCCAGTAATACCCGCTGGGCCACACCCCTAGCGGCTGCCACCCTCCAGGACATTCCTTGTCACAGCTGCCTTCAGCCAAGTGACTGCCACCAAGTTCCTGAGAAATGACTCACAGGAGACTGCTCGCTCTGCGGGAAGTCTGCTGCTGCTGGCTGGGTTTTACTGCCCCAAAGGCGCAGGAGGGGAGAGGCCAGCAGACGGTGCCCCACTCGAGAGCTCTCAGGACTCTGCCCTCTGGGATCCCACGTCTCGTGGCCTGCCTGCTCCATGCAGATGCTTCCCTGGGCCGGCTGCCGGGTGGCCTGCTGTGAGGAGCTCCCCTGGGTTGGAAGCGTCAGCCGGGTGTTCGGGATGGCGCTCAATGGATCCCTGGCCCTCCAGATTTTCCTGAGCAGGCCAATACAACGTCATTCCCACTTCCATCCCTTTGGGATTCTTCAGAGCAAGTTAGGCCAGAGCCAGATCTGCGTCTTTTTTTGTTTTTGTTTTGTTTGTTTGAGGCAGGGTCTCCCTCTGTATTACAGGCTGGTCCTTAGTGCGGTCCTCCTGCCTCAGCTGTCCCAGGGCTGGGATTCCAGGTGCGCGCCACCACTACAACTGAGTAATTTTTATGTGGTGGTGGGGAATCGAACCCAGCGCCTTGGGAGTGCTTGGCTGCACCTCCAGCCCTAAAGGTCAGTTCTGTGGAGCAGTTTCAGCATCGGAGAAACATGGATAGAAGACAAGAAGGGATTATTTTGGTCTCTGTTGTCACAGCCTTACCATTTGGCTTTCATCATCCTCGAGCAATGGACCGATCCTCCTTGGGCTGCCTGGTGGAACGTGAGCCCAGCCAGTGAGTCCTTCCTCCCTGGCACATGACCACCCTGGGTCAGCGGGAGCTCCCTGTGAGACCTGAATCATGGGCCCTGGACCGAGCCAGAGCAGTCGGAGTGTTCTCATTTCAGCCATAGCAGCTGAGCAACAGCGTTGGTCATTTTCTGCTGCTAGGAACCTTCTGGAGGTGCTGCCTAGGGGCCTCAGGCCCAACCCCAGACTTCCCCCTGCTTTAGGGCACAGTCTCCAACATCCAAGATCCCCCGTCTCTGCCCCAGTCAATGAGTCCGTCTCTGTTGCTTGCGATCGAATCATCCTAGCATACAAGGCCAAAATAACACTTTAAGCTATCTTCAAATGTTTCACTGGTTTGGTGGTTCAGGTTTACAATCTCAGTACTCTTGGAGGCTGAGACAGGAGGACTGGAAGTTCAAGCCCAGCTGGGCAGTTTAGCAAGACCTTGTCTCATAATCAAAAATGCGAACGGGCTAGGGTTTTTAGCTCAGTGTGATGACCCTGAGCTTGGTCCCCACTGCCACAGAAATAAACACATAAACAAAACCAAAAAACAATAGGCTGGAGATACAGTTCAATGCAAAGGCCCAGGACTTGATCCCTAGTATCACAAAAAAAGTTTTTTCCAGACCCTGTGAGAGAGAGAGAGAGAGAGAGAGAGAGAGAGAGAGAGAGAGAGAGAGCGTGTGTGTGTGTGTGTGTGTGTGTGTGTGTGTGTGTGTGTGTTCTCACACCACTTTGCTACCTTGAAGCTGATCTCGTGGATATACCTGGAGTCCCTGGGGATCATAGGTGCTCAATTAATGGCCATGAAAAAGGTTGAGTAGCCAGCATCGGTGCTGACCTCCAGCCCTGGTCACTGCTTCTGTGCTCAAGGACTCATTCAATAGCCTTTAAGCACTAAAATAGCACCAGCTTTTAGGGCATGTAAGCCAGTAGTAGTAACTAATACATTCCTAACCTTGTCTTCTGGTTTCTTTCTCCTTACTTTTTCCCCCCCCAGTGCTAAAGTTTGAACCCAGGGCCTTCTTGCTCAGCCCTTTCTGATTCTGAGACAGGATCTCCCTAAGCTGCCACGTTGCCCATCCTGGGCTCAAACTTGTGATCCTCTTGCCTCAGTCTTCCAGAGTGCTGGGATTACAGGTGTACACCACCAAGCCTGGCTTTCTCTTCATTTTTAAAAAAAGCAACATGTTGAAGAAGGTCAGACTGGAGCACAACGTGTGTTCTTGTTTGATTAAAATATTCTCACTTAGCTGGACATGGTGGCATCCATTCACTGTCCTAGCAACTTGGGAGGCTGAAGCAGGAAAGGTTGAGCTCAGAAATTTAATTTAAGACTAGCCTGAACAATAAAACCTTACCAAAAAAAAAAAAAAAACCAAAACACTGTGTAAGCCTGTGGCCATTCCTATTAAGGCACTTCTCCCTCAGGAAAAGCAAGCTATGCCTGTTATAAAGGTGAAGACCCCATGCGATAGAGACAAGTTGTGGAATCTTACTTCAAATCTACCTGTGTGCCAGCTGTTCTTGGGCATATTACTTTTGAAAGCCTTAGTTTCCTCTTCTGTAAAAGGGGCATTTTTGTGGTACTACATGTACTGGGCCTTCACACTGAGCCATGTCCTCTGACCTTTTTATTTTCTTCTTAAAACAGTGTCTCACTAAAGTACTCAGTTGTTTGTACTGGGCTTGAATTTGCTATCCTCCTGTCTCAGCATCCCAGAGTACTTGGATCATAAGCCAGTGCCAGTAGGACCAGCTAAAGGCATGACATTAATGTCTCCCTCAGCGGGCTTTTGTAAGGATTACAGACAAGACAAAAGAAAGGCTAGCATTCTACCAATGCATATTTTGGCAAAGTATCCACAACGTTTTCAGTAGCTGATAAGCATGAGCTATTAAAACTCACTTTCTACCTAAGACTTCCACTCTCTAACACAGACTTTTAGAAAACATTTGATCTAATTACGATAAAAGATATTACACAGGGAAAAGACAAGATAAAATATACTACAGTGTGTGTGAGAGAGAGAGAGACTGAGGAGGAACCTAGGACCTTCACCCTGAGCTACATCCTCAGCCTATTTCATATTTTAGTTTTGATTTTGAGACAGGGTATCTGAGTTACTTGTTCATCACTTAATATCCACCATCCACAACTTCAGGGAGGAAAGATTTATTTTAGCTCAAAGTTTTGGAAGGTCACTATGTGTTCACTGGTGGGTGGCTGAAAATGGTTGAACCACATGGCAGGAGCAGAGCCAGTGACAAAGCTCCTCACGACATGGCAGAGCAGAGCCAAGTCAAAGAAGAAGGGCAGAACTAGCATACGCCCTCCCAGGTCCTGTCCCAGGGATCTGCCCCTGTTGGGTCCAGCCTCAATGTTCTGCCCCTTCCAGCTGCCTGTAATCTACCACATGCCTGCAATCTATAATGCACTGCACACCTGTTTGCCAGCACACACCTGTAATCCACCCTATTCCCATAATCCACCCATCCAGTCTAGGCTCCCATCTCCTAACAGCTCATGGTTCCATAGATAATCCATAACATCCAAATACATGTAACTTTTGGGGGATATTCCAGTTCCAAACCACAATAGAGGATTTCCCTAAGTCATTAAATTGTAATCCTTCTGCCTCAGCCTCCCGGGGTGCTGGGATGACAGACCTGTGTCCCAGGGCCAGGCTATGGTGCAGCAGTGTTTATGTTTGTGTACGGTGTGAATTGAGTATCTTTATTTTCTTTCAGCTCTGTTGATTTTACAGATTCTTTAACCCTTTAAAAGAGATTTAAAAAAAAACTGCAGCACACTGCAAGTCGATTCTGTAGGAACATTATGAAAAAAATCCCAGTTAGGGGGAAAAATGGTTGCTTTCTGGTCAGGAGCTGCTTGTTGGGAGGGAAATGACATCAATTTGGGTTTGCATCAGCTCCAGTGACAAATCATAATGTGAAATGAAAGCACCCTGGGGGTGGGGTGGGGCCGAGCCCTTCTGGGATTTTGCCTTTGAATCATCAAGCTAGAAATGACCTCAGGGGGTTGGGACCCCGCCCCTCGCCTCCCTGCGGAGGTGGATCTGTGGCTTTTTTGGCCCATGAGTAATGGGGCCGTTCCTAAGCCCTCTAGGAACCCAATGTACATGTGTAGTGCTTCCTTCCTCCTTACCACCGGGCAGGAGGCTTGGCCAGGCTCCGGTGTCAAGAGGAGCTGTCAACAAGGGATCTCCAGCTTAGTTCTCGTGCCTGAAAGTGGCCTGGGATTTGCCCCGATCCCTCCCACTTAACCCCAGTCCATGGGTCAAGCTGAATGCCCAGAAGCCAGTATGGCCCACTGTCAAGGAGAGACTGGGAGAAACCTGGGCTTATGTTTAACTGTCGCCATCATCTTGGTGGGAAAAGGGGAGACAGGTAGAGGTAGTTTGTCTGCAAATAGGGATCCAACTGGGTGTGTTCTTCTGGAGGCTGAGGCAGGAAGATCACAATTTTGAGCCCAGCCTGGACAACTCAGTGATTTATTGAGACTCTGTTTCAAAATATAAAAGTTAAAAAGGGCTGGGGGTGGGGGGAATGGCTCAGCGGTTAAAGTTCTTGTCTAGCAAGCACTAAGTACCCGAGTTCAATTCCCCAGCACCACATGAACAGTGCGTGGTGGCACATGCCTGTAATTCTAGCACTCGGGAGGCTGAGACAGGAGGATTGCCATGAGTCCAAGACCAGCCTGGACTCTATCCTGAGTTCAGGATCAGCCTTGGCTACAGAGTGAGACCCTGTCTCAAACAACAACAGCAACGACAAAAACGGCTGGGGATATAGGTTAGTGCCAAGGCCTTGGCTGGGTGCAATTCTCAGTAGAAAGACAGACTAATACACAGTCTGGGTCGTTGAGTGGGCCTGTGAGCAGCAAGCAGGGAATGCAGGAGTGAGAAGCAGCAGAAAGACTGAGAAAAACAACCAGAGAAAGGAGGCAGCCCAGGAGAACAAGGGTCAGCCAGCGCTGACGGGAAGGAAGAGCACTTCCAGTTAGAGCCACACACCAGAGCCCGAACATGGTGCTGCTCCCTGCTCTCTGTCGGCTTGGCCAGACTGTAATACCCCTCAATCAGATGTAGAATCCTTCTGGGAGCCAGGCCTAATCGCACTGGCCTAGGATCCCATCATTCTGAGAAGCTGAGGCAGGAGGATCACAAGTTCAAGCCCAAGCTGGGCAACTTAGTGACTTAACAAGACCCTGTTAAAAAAAAAAAAAAAGGTTGATGATGTAGCTCAGTACAAAGGTCCTAGGCTTGATATTTGACCCCTGGAGAGGGTGAGATCCCACAGAGTGTCAGAGAGGGGAGGGGACGCAGCCTCAGAGCCCAGGGGGAGGGCTAAGAGCTCGGTGAGAGTGGTGACCCAGGCTGCAGTCCCCACTGACCAAGCGCAGGTTTGCATTCCTGCAGAGTCCCTCAAGGCCAGGCGTGAAGGTCCCTCAGTGGGCGCAAATGCCATTTCCTTTGCTTGTTAAGGGAAAGATGATCACTGAGTTCAAGGAAGACGGGGGCTCTCCACGGGAGAGGTGTCGAGCCCAGGACATCCATCTGCGGTGTCACTGTGAGTATCCGCAGAGGAGGAAACCAGCTAGTGCTCCTGTTGGTATGGTACTGGCACTGGTCCGAGTCCATTAGTGCTGTCTCCGTGGCCAATACCACAGACAGGTTAGTTCACATATAACGGAAACTGCTTCTCACATTTCTCCAATCTGGAAAGCGCACATCAAGGTTCCACAGGCATGCTGTCTGGTTACGACCTGGTCTTTAAACTGGGCCTGGTGGGGCAGGCCTGTAATCCCAGCACTCTGGGAGGCTGAGGCAGGAGGACTCAGCCTGAGCAGTTTAGCAACTTAGTAAGGTCCTAGCTCAAAAAAAAAAAAGTATAAAAAGAGATGGAGTGAAGCAACTGAGTGTGAAGGCCCTCTTTAATCCCATGTGTCACCAAATAAATAAGTAAATAAAAATTAAAAATAAAAATTTTAAAAACCTGGTCTCTCCTTCCAAAATGGCACTCGAATCTGGCAGATGGATTTAAAAAGGCAAAAAGGAACATTGTCTCCACCAAGGTCTTTTATAATGACATTAATCTATTTAATTACCTTCCTTCTTTTTTTAGTACTGGGGACTGGACCCATGGCCTTCACACTGACCTACATCCCCAGCTATCTTTCTTATTTGTTTACTTATTCATTTATTTGTTAAAACAGGGATTTGCTGTATAGTCCAGGTTGATCCTGAACTCAACTGCGTAGCCCAGGTTGGCCTCGAACACACAGGCTCCGAGTGCTGGGATTATATGGCATGCCCTACTACTCCAGATTATATGGTGCTAGGGAATTAAACCCAGGGCCTTGAGATCACCAGGAAGGCCCTTTAATTGCTAAGCTATGCTCCCAGCCCCTTATTTTTTATTTTTGAAATAGGGTCTCACTAAATCACTAAGCTGCCCAGGCTGGCTTCAAACAGTTGCAATCCTCCCGACTCACTCGGCCTCACAGAATGCTGGGATTACAGGTGTGGGCCGCCATGCCCATCCCATCCCATGGAACCTGGGGATTGCTTTCAGGCCATAGCAGTCTCTGTGTCCTTTCCCATCCCTGCAGCCTCCATTATCCCCAGCCGCCACACTGAACCCTTGCCTGTTGACAGAGTGGCGCCTGGTGGCAGATTCAGAGTCCTCCCAGGGCAGAGACCCGCGGATTGCTCCTTGCCCATGGGCCGGGCCCCTTCATCTTGGAAGGAAATTAAATTGACTTACAATGAATTGCTTCTCCCGTGCTGGTCCCTAAGCCTTCCAGAAGCACTGCAAACCTGAAAGGGTGATCATAGTGCTGTAACACATTGTCCTTACAGGTAACAGCTGCAGTTTCTGCAGGACAGCCAAGTTGGAGTTGCCTCTGAATTTGGAGTCCGGATGTCATCTGGGAGCACGGTCTGGAGGCCTATAATCCCCGCATTCTGGGAGGCTGGGACGGGAGGAGCACAAGTTTGAACCCCAGCCTTGGCAATTTGGCAACTTAGTGAGACCCTGTCTCAAAATCAAAACCAAAGGAGAGAGAGAGCTGGGGATGTAGCTCAGTATGAAGGCTCTAGGTTCTATCCCCAGTGCTGCAAATATAAAAATATATAAAGTCTGCTGGGGCTGCAATCTTCTGAAGATTTGGAGCTGGAGAATTTGCTTCCAACGTGGCTTGTGCACATGGCTTGCATGTTAGTCTTTGTCACTGGTGCTGAGGACCCGCCCCAAAGGGCATGTGAGGATCCTGATGATGGGACAACGGCTTCCCCTGGAATGAGTGATCCAAGAGGCAGACAGCCATGTGTATGATGGCCCCATCTCAGACGCCACACTCTGTCCTGTCCACAGTATCTAACTGGTAACTGAGGCTGGCTCCTCTCCCTGGTGGGAGACCAACCAAGGTCATGAACACCCTAGGGGGTACGCACCCTGGGGCCATCTGGGGATATTCATGCTCCTCCAGCTGGCTGTGGGAATAATTAAAAGAACTTTGGCATTTGTGCACCAATTTTATCTCTTGAAATCTATTGCTGCCCCATGCTGCAGCTGGGAAAATGAAAAGGTGAGTTAGTTGCCCAAAATGCCAAGGGCAGAAGACATTTATTTATTTATATTTGCAGTACTAGTGATTGAGATTGACCTGGTGTCCTTACACTGAGCTGCATCTTGGCCTTTATTTATTTATTTATTTTTGCTTTGTGACAGTCTCATGAAGTCAACTGCCTAAGCTAGGCTCAAACTTGTAATCCTTCTGCCTCAGGCTTCCAGGGTGCTGAGATTACAGACCTGTGCCACCAAACCCAGCTCAGAGTTAGAAAGTTGTTCACAGAGCTGGGAACCGAACTTAAGTGAGGTAGCTGCCACCAATCCCCAGAGTCATCCTGTCCCTCCTTAACTTCTGGAGCCCAGGTGACTCAAACAGGCTTCTACAGTGTACCAAAGGGAATCTTTTTTTTTTTTTTTGTCTTAAAAATTTTTATTACACAGGTGACCTGTGCTCATTATGAAACAGCTACAAACTAGAAAAAAATTAAGGAGGAGATAAAAGGCAAACACAGCGCGTTCCCCTGTAGCTCTGCGCCCAGCTATCCGTGAGTTAGTAGGCAGCGCGTTCCGCAAACAAAGGAAGTGGATTCCAAATTCGCAACATAAATAGCATCTCCAGGGCCAGCTAGGAAGGAAACCCGTCCGGATGCGGCACGGGCGGGCGGTGTGTGCGTGCGTGGGCACACGTGCCAGCACGCACACTCCCGGTGCTTCTCTGCCCAGATGGAGTGGGGCTGGCACGCAGCCGCGTGCCCCCTCGGCAGCTGAGACGTCCTGCCTTCGCGGGGGCGGGGAGCTGGGGCCCAGCACGCGGAACTGGCTAGCCCTCTGCCCGAGTTCAAGTTCCCCTAGGCAGGGTACGGGTGACCGGGTTCAATTCAATCCATTTGGCCGTCTCAGCTCTTGCCGAGCGTGGGTCCCTGTGTGCTTCCAGGACACACCAGACCCCCTGTCGTGTGTGTGTGTATGTGTGTGTGTGGGGGGGGGGGCGGGTGTTGGGGATTACACCTCATGCTTTCACATTGAGCTGACCCCCAGTCCTTTTTACTCACCTGTGTTCCCAGTCCAGTGTTGCTTTTTGAACATTAGACTGGGTCTCACTAAGTTACTAACCCAGGTTGGGCTGATACTTGCAATCCTCCTGCCTCAGCCTCCCAGAGACCTGGGGTTTACAAAAAAGTCCACTCCTGTACCTGGCTGACACTGCCTTTCGTCACATTCCTTACACACGAAACATGGTCTCTGCGACCGCCCGCCGGTGGCTCCTCCACCAGGAAAACTGCAGAGGGGTCTCATCTGTCTGGTCCGCTGTGTCACCTCTTGGTTCCTTCAGTGCATTTGTCAAAACATTTGTGCATGGCTTGGCATGGCCACAAGCCCGATGCTAAGGGCACCTGTGATTTTCATGTAGAAGGAGGACCCTGGGGGTTGTCAGAGGCTGAGGCATCTACCTCAGGACCCCTAAAGCCAGGAGGCTACCTCCCAGACAGAAAAGCTGGAGCCACATCTTTTCCACCTGTCTGTTCCGAACAGGGAAAGGGGATGAATGCCCTGTTGGCTCAGTCTTGCTCCATTCTGGCGTCTGCAGATTCCCTACAGGGCTACCATCTGGGAGGCGCTGAGGGGCTGCTGTGGCTGCAAAGCAAGAACTGACCATCAAACCCCAGGACCTCTGCACTCCAACCTGCACTCCAGCAGTGCGAGCCTCAGACCCTCAGCTTTCTCATCTGTAAAGTGGGAGTTTCCCCCGTGGGAAGTTTGCAGCATGGGGGTGCTTAATTAAGTGACAGCAAGTCAAGAGCCATGATGAGGAAATAGTTATGTTTTCCTCTCTAGGAACACGTCCCTTACCCTTGTCCGTCCCCCCCCACATACACACACACAGGAGGGGTTTGGTGCTGAGCTGTGTTATCCCAACCTGGCTTTTTTTATTTCTGATTTTGAGACAGGGTCTCACCAAGTTGCTAAATTGCCCTGTCTGGCTTAGGACTTGCACTCCTGCCTTAGCCCTCAGAGTGCCGAGATTATAAACATGTACCTCTCTGCCTGGCTGAACCCTAAACTTCTGAAACCAGGCCAGCCATCTGTCCCTCAGGCCTTCACACTTCTTGAGAAGGAGGTTATCAAGTCTGCAGCTAACAGCTGTCCCTGAACACCCTCTGTATTCTGTGACTTAGAACCACTGTAACTCCAGCTGGCAGAGCCAGAGGGGCTACTGCGCAGTGTCAGAGCCAAGCTCCCTGTCAGGAATGGATAGAATCTGGGGTTCTGAGGGAGACTGGGCAGGGGACAGCTCCGTGCACTGTCCTAAGGGGCCCTTGACTCCTCACCTTGGCCTGGCTGGGCCTGGGGTTCTTCCCTGGGAGGCAACCAGGTTTCAGGGCCAAAGCTGAAACTGTAGGAAAGCCGAGGTTTCCGTGATAATCCAAAACCCAGACTCTGCCAGGGTTAGGCATCACCCTGTGCCTCCCTGCCAGGGTCCTGCTAGACTCCTTTCTTCCTGGCCTCATTGGCATCTTCCTGGTCATAGTGACCACCGGTGCTTGTGGTTTTCTTAGCATGGCAACCTCTGTTCCCACCCAGATTCACCCACCACACTTGGACAGTGTCCGACTGCTTCGCAGCCTAATTGCTGTGACATTCAGAGTGGAGTTACAGGGTCCACCCTCTGCAGTGTGTGACAATTTAGGATCGGTCGGGCTTTCTGAAGGGAGTGCCTGTGTTTTCTGGGCTGCAGAACTATTAATCAGTCCCTGTCCTGCCTCCAGGATTGAGTGTCTCTACACAGAGCACTCACAGGCTTACATATATGCCATCTCTGATTCAGACCAACACTCAGCCCCACATTACGGATGAGAAATCTAAGCTAGCTGGGTCAGGTGGCACATGTCTATAATCCTAGCACTCTGGAAGCTGAGGCAGGAGGACTGCAAGCTCAAGCTCAGGCTGGGGAATTTAGTGATTAAGTAAGACTGTCTTAAAAAAAAAAAAAAACAGTAAAGATGGAGTCGGGATGTAGATCAGTACACAGGCCCTGAGTTCAGTTCCCAGTGCCACAGAGAAGGGGAGGGGCAGAGAAGTAAGTTCTTCAGTCTTACAGAGACTGTGATGCAGAACCTGGCGGGTGGGGGTGGGCCACATCTCCGGTCCTCCATCCTACTGCCTGTCCCTCATTCCAGAACATTCCAACCCAAAATGTTATCTGTAGGTCAGCAGCCTGCATCCTATCTGGGAGCTTGTTAAAAATGCAAAACGTCAGCCCTACCCCAAGCCCTGCTGAAATAGAACCGCATTTTAACAAGGTCCCCAGCTGATTAGCACACATGTCATAATGGGGGAGCCGCTGCTCTGTTCCCCCACTCCGCTAGTTCCTTCCTTCCTTCAAACCCAAGGGTCACTGAATGGATCCCCTATGCTGAATATAGCCTGTGCCCCCACCCCACCCCCAGTACTGAAAAGGAAACCAGGGCCTTCACACTGAGCTGTATCTTTTTGTTGCCTTTTTTTTTTTTTTTTTGAGACAGGGTGTTGCTTTGTATCCCAGGCTGGGCCTGAATTCACTGGTATAGCCCAGACTGGCCTTGGACTCCGGACAATCTGTCTGCCTGAGCTTCCTGAGTGCTGGGATTACAGGCGGGTGCTACCATGCCCAGATGTATGTGGTGCAGGGAATCAAATTCAGGCCCTTGTGCTTGCAAAGCAAGCACTTTAACCACTGTGCCACTCCTTCAGCCCAAGTTGCATCTTTCTAATTAAATTTTTCTTAATGTATTAACTTTGAGACCAAGTCTCACTAAGTTCCAGGTACTATTCTTTCCTTGGGTGTCTGATATTGGTCCAATTCCTTGCTTCAAAAAATGAGAATGTAGTTAGGTGGTGGTGAATGCCTTACAGTCCTCAGCTACATGGGAGGCTGAGGCAGGAAGACTGCTTGAGCCCAAGAGTTGGAGGCCAGCTTGGACAACACAGTGGGACTGTACCTCAAAGAGAAAAAAAGAGAAAAGAGATGAAAAGGGAAGGGAGGGGAGTGGAGGAGAGGGAAGGGCTTCCCAAAATAAAAAATGAGCTGGGATGTAGCTTAGTGTAAAGGCCCTAACCCTAACCCTAACCCTAACCCAGCCCCAGGGGAAACAATGCTGAGGCACCCAGCTGAGCTACAGCAGGTTTCCTACACAAAGGGGTTGAAGAATAATTAATACTGGTTATACCACTGTTAGTCTTTAAATCTAAATTGTCCCCCAAAAGCTTCATGCATTTGAAAGGTGATTGGATTCACAAGGAGCTATATTTATCAGTAGATTCATCCATGGATGTTAGGTGGGGCCTGCTGGAGCCATGGGCCACAGGGCCTGGAAAGGTATATTCTTTTTTTGTTTGCTTGTTTACTTGCCTTTTCTTTCTTTCCTTTTTTTTTTTTTTGAGACTGGGCCTCACCCTGTAGCCCAGGCTGGTCCTGAACTCATTATGGAGCCCGGTCTGGCTTCGGACTCATAGCCATCCTGTGGGCTCAGCCTCCCAAGTGCTGGGATTACAGGCATGCACCACCACACCCAGTTTATGTGGTGTTCGGGAATCAAATTTGAGTGCTTAGCCCTTGATGTAGTGCTTGCTAGGCAAGTACTTTAACTGCTGGGCCATTCCTCCAGCCCCTTGCCATTTTTTGAGACAAGGTCTTGCTCTGTGGTCCAGGCTGGTCCTGAGCTCACTGTGTAGACCAGGCTGAGCTTGAACACACAACAATCCTCCTGCCTCAGCCTTCCGAGTGCTGGGATTACAGGTATGCCCCACCACGCCTGGTTTATGTGGTGCTGGGGAATCAAACTCGGGGCTTGCTGCTGGTAGGCAAGCACTCTAGCCACTGTGGTGTTCCTCCAGCCCCTGGAAGGGTGTGTGCTTGTCCTCGACATCGCCTTTTCTCTGTTTCCTGGCCATGATAGGACGAGCAGGGTTCTCCGCCATGCCCTTCCAACACTACTATCAAACCACAGTGGACTTAGACCTCTGAAACTGTGTGTATTTTACAGTCCTCACCTCCTAAAATTGTGGGTGCTGAGGGTTGCGTACCAGCAATGAGAAAGTAACTAAGCTGAGAAATTTCTTATGTGACAACAGGTAACTAATACACCCACCCAGGCAATTGGTTTAGGCAGGTTGCTGTACAGATCCTACAGAGCCCTGCTCGCTACAGCTATGCTTCTCAGAATATAAAAGTAGATGTGTTACCATAGGCCAGACAGTGAACTCCTCAAAATATCCACATGTCAAAGCTTGGAACCTGGGAGTATGCTATATCACATGGCAAAAGGACTTTGCAGACGTAACCAAGGTTACAGACTTTAAAACAGACTATTCTGGGTGATCCAAATGTGCCCAGTTGAGTCCCTGGAGCCCCTGATCTGTGGCCTGGGCAGGAGACTGGGAGGCAGGGGAGGACATGCAGGTCTGCAGGGTGAGCTGAGTTGCCGACCAATGTGGGTGCTGGTGGGTGAACTCTAGGAGCCAAGAACATTGACCAAGCCAAGTTCAGGGGTTTCAGGCCTGTCATCACAGTGCTCTGGGTGGCTGAAACAGGAGGATTCCCAGTTTGAAACTTAAGAGTCCAGTCTCATAATCAAAAATTCAGAATGGTCCTGGGGTGTAGCTCTATGTAAAGGCTCTGGGTATGATCCTCAGGACTACCAAAAAAAAAAAAAAAAAAAATAAGGCACTGTCCATTTTCCGTGGTGTTCAGATACTATTCATCAAGGACATGGGGACCCAAGTCCCTCATTCTAAGGAACTGAGTTTGGTCAACAACCTGAAAGACCTAGGAGGCAACTCATCCCCTGGGTCTCCAGAAAGGACGCACCTCTGCCGAACCCTGCACGTTGGGAAACCCAGAGAAGAGAAACTAGCGGAGCCGTGGGGTTTCAGACCTGCAGAGGTACGAGCCCTCGGCTTGAGGTAATTTGTTACAGCAGCAATAGAAAACTAATATAGGCATATATGTAGATGCTATTTATAGGCGTTCAGGACGTCCCAACTTGCCAGCGTTGCTGTGCCCTTGTGGCGCAGTGCGATTCATCACTGTCCACTTACCCCGCCGGAGCCATCACTCACTGTGGAGTCTGTGCTGCAGGCTTCCGTATTTCCTGTGCTGTCTTCCAGGCTCCCTGGGAAAGAGACTCCTGCTCGGGGAGGCTCGCATCTGGCTGGAGAAAGCCTGCGTGCCTGCTGTTGCTCTAAGGCACTAATCAATACAACCATTAGGAAGGCAGCTCCGTGCATCACTAAACTTTGACCTCTGTGCCCCCGAATGGTCCCCAGAGCCCTGTGGATGTGCAGCCACATACATATTCCATGGATACAATCCCTCTTTCATAGACTTTCCTCAATTAAATTTTAGAGGCTTTGGGCTGGGGGTGGAGCTCAGTGGTTACAGCGCTTGCCTAGCAAGTGCAAGGCCCTGGGTCGGATTCCACAGCATGACGTAAACTGGGCATGGTGACGCATGCTTGTAATCCCAGCACTCGGAGGCTGAGGCATGAGGACTGCTGTGAGCTGAAGGCCAGCCTGGGTTACACAGTAGCTCAGGACCAGCCTGGACTAGAGAGTGAGACCCTGTCTCAAAAAATAGAAAAATAAAATGATAAATTTTAGAGGCTTCGAGACTGGTGAAAAATGTTGTTAATGGATCAGCAAGCCCAGGATATTTACAAAATTTTACGGAGGGTGCTTGGATCAAAGGCATCGTGTTTATGTCCCCTCAGCCCCACCCCTGGAGATTGAACCCAAGGCCTCTGCGCTAAGCTGTAGCCCTAGTTCTGTTTATTTATTTTTATTTTGAGATAAGAGGGCTGGGGATGTAGTTCGGTGCTTACCTAGCGTGCACAAGGAAGACTGTGGATTTGATTCCCCAGCACCATATAAAAATTATCCAGGAGTGGTGGCAATTGCCTGTAATCCCAGCATTTGAGAGGCTGAGTCAAGAGGACTGAGAGGACTGCTATGAGTTCAAGATCAGTGTGGGCCACACAGTGAGCTGAGGACCAGCCCAGACTTAAAAACAAGACCCTATCTCCAAAAAAAAAAAAGGGGGGGCAGGGGGTGGCTAGGACCAACCTTGGCTATGGAGCTCTGTGTCCCCCGAAGCGTGTATTTTTCAGGGCCTCTCTCCAACGACTCCTCATCACATAACACTACAGTATTCCAGGTAAAAGGTGATTCTCCTGTTTTTCCGGATCAGTTCAAAGGAGATCCAGAGCCAAACAGCTGTTTGAACCAAAACCAAATGGTAAATTTAATCAGGCTTCGGAGAGGCAGTTATTTTGATTAAGGAGATCCTATCTAAAAGGCCTTTGGCAACTCCCTGGGTCCAATCAGGGCGGCCCACACACTCCTGCGGAGGGAGTCAGGGGGAAGAGCAGAAGAGAGGGTGCAAAAAGAGTCCCCGAACTTGGGAAGCACCGAGAGCCACTGGGAACAGAGCTCAGCCCCTCTGTAGCGCTTGCCCCGGAATCTGACTCCTGAGACCCGGAACTCCACCAGCCTCGAGTCCGCGCCACGTTCCAGCCCTGCTGGGCGCTATGCAGCTGGTGTCTGAATTTGAACCCACGGAAGCTTAAACTCACAGCAGAGGATTTGTTTGGCTCCCTAGGGTCACGTGTGTAGCTCTGATCCAATCAGCTGTATTAGGAGAAGTCGAGTCATGTGATGGGGTCAGGGGCTTCATTAAATGCAAGATGGACGGGGACAAAAAATAGAAATTCCGGAAAAGTTGTGGAGTTGATAGTCGCATGTTCGCGGATTCTTTCCTTACTGATGTGGGAACTCTTCGAGGGTCGAGGTCTTTTCGTTTATTCACCTTCGTTTATTTCCAGCATACTTAGTTCAGTGTCTCATCAGAGAAGATGCACCATTGAAAGGAAAAAATGTAGCCGGTGAAGATCTGGTAGCATAGCAAGGCCCCAGGCTCGATCCCTCGTCACCACCTAAAAATTAGCCAGGCATGGTGGCGCATGCCTATAATACCTGCACTCAGAAGGCTGAGGCAGGAGGATGGCTCTGAGCTCGTGGCCAGACTGGGCTACAGAGCAAGGCCACCTTGTCTTAAAAACAATCCCCCCTCCCCCCAAAAACCCTTGAGCCATTGGTGCAGGCCTAAAATCATAACACTCTGGGCGGCTGAGGGAGGAGGATCAAGTTTGAACTCAGCGTGGTCAACTTAGCCAAATCCTGGCACAAAATCAAAAAAGGAGGGGGGACAGAGCTGGGGCATGTAGGTCAGTATGAAGGCCCTGGGTTCCATTCCCAGTAACATAAACCACACACACACACACACACACACACACACACACACCCCAAACATGCCTGCTTCCAATTAAATCTACTAATGCTGACTAGAACCCGGCAGGTGTGGACTTGTAACAGAAGGTCTCAGACAGACTGACCATCTGGACTTCTAGCTCAGCTTTTCCGTGGGGTAGCACTATGCACCTTGTTGTCTAAGTCACTATCCCATTTACTCTCAACAGCAGTTCTGTAAGGGAAGTGAAGCTCAGGGAAGTGAAGTAACTTGCCTCAGGACACACAGCGCCAAAGCACTGGCCAGTTCCAGGACGCCACCCCAGTCATACTCTGTCCGGCTGTGCATCGCCCCTCCTCCCCGGCAGGAAGAGCTGTGACTGAGGCAGCCATGAGGCCCAGAGGAACGGTGTCGATTGGGTCGGTACTAGTTTTGTAGAACTAAACCAAGTGGTTATGGCTAACGATCTCTGAGAGCTCTGCACTCGGCCTTGGGCCCTTCAAGGTGCTGCGGTTTTCCCACAACTCCTCTTAATTCAGTCTACCCTGCTAAGCCGCAGATTTAAGCATTTCAACAACAAAATGAGTTCTCAGAGTGTCCCCTTAGCCTTCACTTGGGCAGGGATGGGTCTCAGCCCTGGGAGGCCTCTGGGGACCCAAGCCAATGCCAGGGGCAGGTGGCCTATTTATTTAGTGTGTGTTGGGGGTTAAACTCAGGGGCTTCACATTGGACTATAGCCCCAGATTCTCTCTCTCTCTCTCTCTCTCTCTCTCTCTCTCTCTCTTTCTATAAAAAGGGTCTTGCTCTATAGTCCAGGTTGGCCTCAAACTCCAGGCAGTCCTCAGCATCTCCAGTGCTGAGATTACAGGTATATGCCAAAACACCAGGCTAATTATTTTTACACTCAATTTAAGCCCTAAAGCCGGAAAGTGATGTTCATTATTTTTTATGTGGCTTTTATGTGACCCTAGGGAATCAAAACCTAGAGCCTCATATGGGCTAGGCCAGTGCTCTAACCATGGAGCAACAATACTCCAGTTCCCCACCCTCAGCCGTTTTTATATTGAGACAAGATCTTTATAAATTGCACATTGCACATTTGGGAAGTCTAGGCAGGAAAATTGTTGGGAGTTCAAGACCAGCCTGGACTACAAGTGAGACCCTGTCTCAAAAAAAAAAAAATTGCTTAGGTTGAGCTTAAGTTTGTGATCTTCCTGCCTAAGCCTCCCACAGTGCTGGGATTACAGGTCTGCACCAATTCAGCCAGCTAAAGCTGCCTGGCACGAGGCTGTGCTGGCAAAGGAAGAGGTGCCCTGTTTTTAACTGCATCCTCCAGTGCCCTGTGGGCCAGAAGCTACCTGTGATGTGCATAGCAGGGTGTCCAGTTGCTATGGGTTAGATCTGGAGTGTCCCCCAAGGCCTCCTGTGTGTGGATGGAGTGGGATATGTTTGGAACTGTGTGCTGTTGGGGTGGGGTGGGGCTGGCAGGAGGAAATGCTTGGGGTTTGACTTGGAGGGATTGTGTCTTGTCTTTTCTTTTCTTTCTTTCTTTCTTTCTTTCTTTCTTTCTTTCTTTCTTTCTTTCTTTCTTTCTTTCTTTTTTTGAGACAGGGTCTTGCTCTGTAGACCAAGCTGGTCCTGAACTTAAGATGTAGTCCAGGATGGGCTTGAACTTGGCAATCTTCCTGCCTCAGCCTCCCGAGTGCTGGGATCACAGGCGAGCACCCCACATCCAGCTTAATGTGGTGCTGGGGAATTGAATCCAAGCACACAGAGCAGAGCTTTCAGGTATGTGTGATTGACTTGTGGGCCAGGAAGTTACAGCCTGGGTGTGGGGCCCAACTGGCTGTTTGAACTAAATAAAGGAAGAAGAAACATTATCACGGCTTCTTTCAAGGAAAGCTCTGGCCTTGCCCGAGTCCCCAGACATTGGTTTGTTCAGGCTTTCCCTGGTTTCTGTCTGGGGAAGAAAATAACTAAGAAACACTGAAGCACCCTCTTCGGTTCTAATCTCTGTTCCTGTCTGAGGAGTCCAGATTGTCTTAAATCATTCTGACGGAAGGGAGGGGTTGTCACTGCTTCCAAGAACCGAGTTTTCTCCATGCCCCACCCCGCTGGCCTCATATCACCCACCGCCACCCCCAAGTCCTTCCTGCAGGCTGGAGTGGAGAAGTAAGACCCCTCTGTGAAGGCCCGAAGGCCAGTGCTAACCTGAGGAGGCCTGGCTGGCCCTATAGCCTCTCCTTCTAAGGAGCCGCTGCTACCCAGAATACACAGCCAAGGGGCTGCCGGGTATTCATGGCCTCCTTACTTTTCTTTCTAGATACTTTCAAAATGCTTCTCTACTGCATAGCCACGATCTCATTATAGATGTGGAAATATATTTGGAATATATACTTTGGGATGTATTTAGAACACAATTAGGATTTTAAAGAAATAGAAGGATTGTGGGTTTCCAAATCTCCTTTTCTTCTACGCTTATCTCCAAGTTAAATTTTTTTTTTTTTTTCAGATAAGGCCTCTGTAGCCCATGTAGGCCTGGGACTCATAGCAATCCTTCTGCCTCAGCTTCCTGAGTGCTGGTGTGTGTGAACATGCCTGGTTATCTCCAAGTCTAGAAAGAAGGTCTGGATGCTGCCTCGCTGTCTGGAGATAATTAGGTAAGAAGATACCTTGGGAATACCTGGGCAGTAAGGGGTATCAGGTGGGAAGGACAGATGTCCTTACCTCTGCTAGTCATTGGCTGGGTCACCTTAAGTAAGTCAGTCCCTTAGAAGACCAAACCTCGCTTTTCCACATCTATGAAACAGAGATAGTAAATTCCCCCGTCTCACATCCTCTCGGGGTTCAGAGCTGATGTCCACAGTGCCCAGAGGCGTTGTTGTCTGTTGCATGTAACGAGCCGTGAGCGCCACTCCTGGTCGTGGCACACGAGACCTCTGTGGCAGTGGTCTTATCCATTTTTGCTGGAGACCTCTTCTTTTTTCAGTGTGAATCCCTTCAGACTTGTTCCTTGTCCCCAAATCTTGCCCATGTGGCCCCTCCAGCCAGGGAGACCTTTTGGGCGCCACGGCGTATACGTGCCCTGTGGGAAGGTGCAGACTGTCTTTCTCTTCAGGATGGGGGTACAAAGCCCTGGCGGTGAGCTGGAGCACATGGTGCAGGGCTGCAGAAATGGGCTGTCCAACCTCTTCACAAGTTCGTGTGGGAAAATGAAACCTTAGAAACTCAGGATGCTGAAAGTGCTCACGGCAATGAAAATGTCATTCTCTCTTACAGTTTTTTCTGTCTAAGGTTCAAGAAAATGTCCTGGGGGATCCAAGCTACAACCCCAGCTCCTTTTAAGCTTTTTTTTTTCCTTTTTTTTTTTTAAATTTTAAGACAGGTTCCCACTGAAGTGCTGTGTTTCCTAGGCAGGGCTCAAACATGTGATCCTGCCGCCTCAGCCTCCCAAGGGCTGGGATTACAGGCCTGAGCCTGGCCCCCGGTATTAGATATAGTCAGTACGTGCACTGATGTTGGGATGGCACAGCCTGGAGCTGAGTGCTCGAAGCTGAGGGCTTTGGGTGCGTTCCCGAGGCTCCTGTCCACCTCAGTTTTCTCCTCTATCAAATGGATTTTTTTTGTTTGTTTTTGATAGTACTGGGGATAGAATTCAGGGCCTTCACAGTAAACTACATCCCCAGTCCTCCCACACCCTTTATGAGGCAGGGTTTCTCACTCTGCAGTCGGGGCTGATCCTTAACTCTCCTGAACTCACCATGTAGTCTAGGCTGGCCTTGAACTCACGGCGATAGTCCTGCCTCAGCCTCCTGAGTGCCAGCATTACAGGTTTGTGCCACCGTGCCCGGTTTATGTGGTACTGGGGAATCAAACTCAGGGCCTTGCATTTGTTAGGGAAGCACTCTACCTGCTACGCTGTTCCTCCCGCCCCCACCTCCAACCAGTTCCTTTTTATTGTTTATTTGAGACTGGGTCATGCTAAGTGGCTTAGTTGCCCGAGCTGGACCTGAACTTGCGATCCTCCTGCCTCAGCCTCCTAGAGTGCTAGGATTACAAGCCTGCACAACTGGGTGTAGCTCAAATGGAACTACTCATACCGCCTATCTCGCTGGTGTTTTGAGGATGTATTTAGCTAGTGTGCCAGGCACAGGAAGCGTGGGCTCTGTGCACCTTCTCCCCGCGGTGCCATCCTGACCTTCCTCTCCCTGTGAGGCACAGACTAAGCCCTCAGCCTGCTGTCTAAAGTCAGGACCAAACAACCAGAAGATACCCTATTATACCCTTTCCGGTTTTGACTGCCACTTCTGGAAGCCGATTCTTCTCAAACTCTCTAAACTTATCCTACTGCCTGCAGCCCCTGCTTGGGTAGGGGCAGCGTCCTGCTGTGGACCATCCCAGCTGCAGTCCCTTCTCCCCTGTGAACAGAGCAACGGTGTGTTCAGGTGGCCCACACCCAGCCCCAGGGTAGGACAGGTGAAGTGATGTGAGAGAGTGTTGCAGGGAAAAAGGAAGGTTCCTCGCCCTCTTCATTTCTGCTGTAGTATTAGCACACTAGGGTGTGATGCTTAGAGCTGCGGCTGCTATTTTGTGACTATGAGGAGGTAAGCCTAGGCACAAAAGCTGAAGTGTTTGAGCCACAGATGGGCTCTAGGCTCCTGAAGGTGTGGTTAAGCTGAGTCAAATGGGCTGACACAGAGTGTTCTTCCCAGGACACTGGGACTGGTCTCACTATTTGAATTCTGGTTAATTGGCTTTCCTGTTCCTTATTTGATATATATCTTTTCTGTTTGCTTGGAAAATGACTGCTGTTCAGATTCTGCCTGCGTATAAAGATGTTTTCTTTCCTTTTTCTTCCTCTGTATTTGAGTAATCAGGTATCTTTAAATACATCCCTCCTGCACCATTGAGGAGTCCACTCCTCTTGAGAAGGTCGCCAGTGATGTCTTGGTTGACACGCTCAACAGCTTTATCTGATTTTGCATCCTGCTTACCCTCTGCTCCTCGAATAGTCTGACTGTGTTCCTTTTTTTATATGTGTGTGCGCTGATTCTTTTTTTTTCAGGAGGAGGGTGGGTACTAGGGATCAAGCCCAGGGCCTTCATGCTGAGCTCAAAACCCAGCCATTTTTATTTTTAATTTTGAGACAGTTTTGCTGAGTCACTGAGTTGCTCATCCTGGGCTCGAATTTGCAGTCTCCAGCCTCAGCCTCCTAGAGTGCTGAGATTACGGGCCTACAATACTGGGCCCAGTTTCATGTTGTCGTTCTTCCAGTGAAGTCCTCCCTGGAAGGCAGTACTGTGTTTTTCTGCCTTGCTGGTCACCCTCTACACTTTCTGCCCCCTGGCGTGCATGGCCCCTGCCTGCTCAGGAGCTGCTGTCCTTCGCCAGGGTTTTGGTGGCCCTCGGTGGACACTGGTGACCTCTAATCACACTTCTGAGGCAGGCCTCTCTCAGAATGAGATCATGTGCGAATGCAGTGAGGACTGTCACTTGGACACCCCATGGAGCTGTCAGCATCGTCTGCACTAAGCCTGTCACTCTACAAATGACTTCTCTAGGCCACCACTCTTTACCATTCCTGTGAGCCCACGGTAGGAACCTCAGAGTCACACGAGCAACGTCTCCTCTCCCAGCATCCAGTGACTCACCAAGTGCCAACTCTGCTGCTCTCAGGGGTCCCTGTAGCGCCCTCACACTGTGTTCGCCCTTATAGCTTCCACTCACAGGGTCTGATGGAAAAATATAAAAACATATAATATTCACATTTTAAAATGTTGCTACAATAGCTGGGCGTAGTGGCCCATGCCTAGGATCTCAGCACTCAGGAGCCTGAGGCAGGATGATTGCTGTGTGTTCCAGACCAGCCTGAGCTGCGTAGTAAACTCAGAACTGTCCTGGCATATAGAGTAAGACTCTGTCTCAAAAAAAAATTTTTTTTGTTACAATAAAAGATATTTTCATTAATCCTTCTGAAAATTCTCTTACTTTGAACATGTTTATGCCATTGCTCTTTGCCACTTTTTTTTTTTTTTTTAAGACAGGATCTTGTTCTGTATACCACACTGGTCCTGAACTCACCTTGTAGTCCATGTTGACCTCAAACTCATGGCAATCCTCCTGCCTCAGCCTTCAGAGTTCTGGGATTACGGATATATGCCACCACACCCGCTGACTCTTTGTGTGGTTCTGGGGAATGGAACCCAGGGCCCTGCACCTGCTACACAACGCCACTGACCAGTGACCTACACCCCAGCCCATGCTTGCCCCTTTCTGAAGCAGTTCCAGAAGTCCTCCTTCCTGAGTGTCATTCGGTGCATTGTCATGGCTGCCTTGATGTCCAGAATGGACTCAAAACGTTGATCTCTCGTGCTGATTTTGACTCCGGGGAAGAGCCGGAAGTCCCGAGGTGCCGTTTCCGGTGAGTAAGGGCAGTGAGGACAGACACACTGCCCCGTATTACGAGCCCACCTTTCCATTTGATAACGCTGGGCAGCGGCATTCACCATATTTCTGACAAGATCTCGCAAGTCACTCAAGACGACGTGGGCTCTGCCGCTGACATTGGCCTGCGGGACAGGAATGAGTGCGTGCACAGGGAGGGGTGTCTGGAGGGCAGTACCCCTTTGGCTCGAATAAGATTTTAGGAGTTAAACATTCCCCGTACTCACCATTCGCAGCTTGTGTTATTTCTAGACTGCAGAGCCTTCCCGCTGCCCACCTCTCCCCCACCGAGTCATCCCTGCTTCTGTCACAGCAGATTTGCTGAAACAGCGCTGTCAAGTCCCTGGGCTTCAGTTGGCCACCACAATGGATGTTTGTGCGAGGGGACGGACAGGTATGGGAGCCAACTTAGACATCGCACCCTCCAGGTAAAACTCGAGACTGTTCGCATGGTACAGGAGACCCCTGGGTGCCTCCCAGCTTAGGCGGGTGTATCCTGGATGCCAATTCTGGGGACTTATTTTCTGCCAGAATCTTTATTGATGACATGCTAAACATCAATTCTCAGCATCCTTTTTTTTCTCTTTTCCCTTCCTTCCTTCTTTTTTATTTTTCTTGTTTTATTTTTCTTTTTCATACTCAGGATTAAATCCAGGGCCTTTGCACTTTTTGCACCTTTCCAGCCCCTTTATATTTTTATTTTTTATTTTTTGAGACTAAGTCTTGCTAAGTCACTAGGTACCCAGGATGGATTCAAACTTGCAATCCTCCTGCCTTAGCCTCCCTGAGTGCTGGGATTACAGGCCAGGGATCCAAGGCCCGGATCCATTCCTAGAATCCTCCAGGTCTCAGGTCAAACCGTGCTTGTTCGAAGAAGAACTTCCCTGACCCCTAGAAGCAGACTTGTGTTTCTGACTCCTGACCTCTTGGCGCTGCCCTCTGCGGGCACTAGTGACCCCCATCTGGGGATTCGAGGCAGAACTTTCTGCTATGGGCGCGGGCGTGGGGCTTGTGAATGTTTACCTGCATCCCTGATTGTCATGTATGAAGGATATCTCCACCTCCTGGTGCCTCCTGGGGGTAGAACCACTGACCTAGATCCCGTCCCGCCCTTGCCACTCCCTGCTCCCAGGGCCCACTTGAGCATAACGCTGCTGGCCTATTTTAGAAGTGACTGGCCGGACTCTGTCCTGCCTCGATGCCCATGAGGGCATGTCCTGGGACCTGGCACGCAGCAGGCCCGCAGTCACAAAGCGTTAGGCTCCAGGATGGGAGTGTCCTTGCTTGGCATCTCTACTCTGGATTCTTAGTGCTGGTATAACAGATGCTCAGTAAAGCCAGGCCCCATGGTGCAAGCCAGTACTCTGGGAAGCTGAGGCAGGAGGATCACAAGTTCAAGCCCACGTTGGGCATCTTAGAGACTTAGAGAGATTGTGTCTCAAAAATCACAAATACAACGTGGGCGGGGTGTGAAGGCCCTGGGCGCGATCCCCAGCACAATAGGCATCAAAAAGTGTGCTCATTCAGTGTGTACTGGATGAAGGATGATGAACACTCTTGTTCAAAGGCTTCATTCTCTGAGCTTTTTACTAAGGATCCTGGTCCAGGCTGTAGGCACTGCTTCTCTTTTACCAAATACATTTCGCACATGACCCTTGCCCCAGTATCTAGTACATTGGATCAGTGGCAGCCAGGACAATAGTGACCAGGCCTGGTGGCACATGTCTGTAACTCCAGTGCTCTGGGAAGCTGAGGCAGAAGGATCACAAGTTTGAGCCTAATCTGAGCAACTTAGTGAGACTTTGCCTCTATAATTAATGATAAAAGAAGTGAGGTTGTAGCTCAGGGTGAAAGCCTGGGGTTCAATCCCCAGTATCACACACACACACACACACACACACACACACACGCACACGCACACGCACACGCACGTGCGCTCCCACACTCAACTGTATGGTTATTATCTGTGTGATCAAATCATGATCTTTCCTGAGGCCTCTTTTTAAAAACAGAAAACCTACACTCCCTCTTTTGCCTGGGCGTCTCATAGTCTGACCTGTCCCTGGACTACCACACCTGCTCTGTGCCAACCACGGGCCATTCTTGGCCACACCCACACGCAGTCACCCAATGAGAAGAAGGGACTCAGGGCTGACAGCTGAGAGCTCAGAGCCTGCTTCCATTGCAATGCGCTGTTGTGTTGTGAAGGGTGTTAATGACAAAGGACTCAGCCCTGGTCTCTCCTGTGGTGAAGGGAAGGGCCGCCTCTGCGGCCTGCCCACCGCCCCAGACACAAGAGGCCGCCTGGGCAGTAGGGAGCTGGGATAGTGATCAAGCCAACAGAAAACAGAGTTGTCAGCCCAGCCTGGCTGAGGCATCTGTCATACTAGCACTCCGGGATGCTGATGCAGGAGGATCTAAAGCTCAAACCCAGGGTGGAAAACTAAGGTGAAGTTTAGAAAGAGCTGGAAAGGTAGCTCAAGGCTTTCTGGGTTTTATCTCCAAGACCACCAACAAATCAAAACAAAAAAGCTGGACATCATAGGACACACAGGGAAGGCCAGCCCACAGGGCAGCTGAGGCAGGAGAATGCCAAGTTCAATCTCAGCCTGGGCATTGTAGCAACTCAGTAAGAACCTGTCTAAAAGAAAAGGGGGGTAGGGGACGTGGCTCAGGCCCTGGGTTCAATCCCTAGTGCCATAAGAGAAAGGGGGGGGGGGGGGAAGGAAAGAAGAAGTTGAGAAGGAAATTCATCCCTGGAAGAGTCCAGGGCTGGGAAACGTAAGTGCTGGGGAGCATTTTTTTGCACAGTAGCTGCTGACATCCCAGAGGCCTGGGACAGAGATGCTGGAGGTTGTCACCCAACCCTCTACATAAATACCAGCGCTGCTGGGACCCAAAGTTTGGTTTGGGGTCAACGCTGTTAAATCAGCCAGGCCAGGTGCAGACACGCGCTTGGGCCCTCTGAACTCCGTGTATACTGTAATCCAGATGTTTACAGAGGTGGTGAACTCGGGTCACTGACTCCGGGAGCGCGCGCCACTCTCTGCTCGCATCTTCCGCGGGGAGCCCTGGACAGCCGACCTGGCCCCAGGCCCGCGTTCCTCGCCAGAGTCAAGAAACAGTAGCAGCTGCTGCGGTTGCTAGGGATGAGGGATCATACCCTGGGGAGCGGAGAGGCGGGAGGGGAAGGGCAGCAGAAGGAGGTCATGAAATTGACCGAGCCAGCCACTGCCCACACCACAACGGGATTACCAGGAAATGTTCCGCCCGGGGAGAAAGAGCAGGCTTTTAATGGTGGCTCTGACGAACACCATACCCATCACCAAACCTATCTTAAAAGCAACTGCTCTACACTGAGCCTCGTGCTGCCAGCCTGTAATCCCAGCCCTCCAGGAGTCTCAGGCAGGAGGATCCCAGATAATCCTAGCACTCTGGGAGACTGAGACAGGAAGATTGCAAGTTTGAGCTCAGCTGGGGCACTTTAGCAATTTTGTGAGAACCTGTCTTAAAATTAAAATCAAAAAACTAAATCAAAACAAGCAAAAAAAAAAAAAAAAAAAAGGGCTGAGATCCGTAGCTCAGAGTGCAGAGCCTCGATTGTATCACCCATACCCCACCCCACACACACGTGAGTTGAATGCCAGACACGTATGTTGTTTGGGTTTTGTTTTGTTTTATTTGTCTTTTATTGTTGCAAAATGCGTTCTTCTTTGAGAAAGAACCACATAGCAATAAAATCATAAAGTATTCAGAAACCCTCCACAGGGCTGTACCATACCTCTAATGAAACAACCACCTTTGATTTACGCCCACACAGAAATTCAAGGTGAAGGCCACGGCCTTCCCAGGTTGGAGAACGTTGGCGCTCAAGGGTGCCATGGTGAGGGGTGACTTGCAGAGGAATTTGCTAAACAAAGCAGCTCCTAACCTCCAGATAGCTAGATGGCTAGAGCTGGTGGCAGGTGCCTGGGACCTGAGTCCTGCCGCTGATGCTGTTTCCTGGCTTTCAACTCCAGCCCTCCACTCCGGGGACTCTGGCAGGGCACCAGTAATCACCCTCTAATGGCTCAATTCAGAGGGCGTTTTGTAGCTGCATCTGCCATGGGCCCTTATCTGCAAGTGGCAAAGTCTCTTTCTCCATTTGCATTGGCTGTGGTGGCCAGGTGGAGGTGGGATAGTGGACTCAGCAGTCATGCCATACCTGATAAGTGGCTGAACCTGTGACAGATCACAAAACCTTTTTTTTTTTTTTTTTTGGTGATGGTGCTGGGGATCAAACCCTGACATCATACATACTAGGCAAGTGCAGAGCCCCACCCCCAGCTCACCAGATTTACCATAGCCATGCCACACCCATCACCTCCTCCTCTGACAGTATCTCTATTAATACCACCAAATCAGAATCCTGAGCAGTATCCTGGACCCCTTCCTGTGCTTCACCCGTGAGCTCTACATTTGAATCATTACCAGCAGGTTTTACTTTGGAAGATCTCTCATTCCTCCTTTCTATGAACGTCTTCTGTCCTCCCCACCCCCATCTTCTGTGCCCTTTCTCATACTGGCTCAAGTCAGTGCTCCCAGGAAGGTCTTTAAAAATCCATACAGATCCTGCCACTTCCCCGATCATATCTGCGGATGACCTACTATTGTCTTGTAGATGAAACCCAGAGATGAGCCCAGTCTGTAAGATGCTTGGGCAGCTGAGCTCCTTCCTGCTCATCTCCTGGCTGTAGTTTTTTCTCTCTTTCCTCTCTTTTTCTCTCTGAAACAAGGTTTCACTAAATCACTAAGTTTTCTAGGCTCAGCTTAAACTTCCGACGCTCCTGCCTCAGCCTCCCGGAAGGCTGAGATTCCAGGCCTGAGCTACAGCCTGGCTTTGCCTCTCTGGCAACAATACAGCAGCTACCAACCTCAGGGGCCCAGGAATGTCTTTCCACAGGGTTGGTCACCTCTGTCTCCTCCACTCTCCTTCTGAGCCTAAGTCGGTCTTCTTGTCCTCTGGGTGTCTGGTTTCATCACTCTGTGGTACAGATATCTTAATTGTTTCATCTCTTGGCCGCCCTGCGTCCCTGGGTCTTCTTGGCGGTGTCCCCTACCCAGGGTGGAGACCCCAGTGTCTGCCAGGTGGCCTGTGGCTTCTGCAGCATAGATGCCCAGAACCCCACTCATTCCTGCGGGGATTTGGTCCTCTTCCTGGGGTCCCACATGGCTGCAGGCTCTGCTGCTCCCTGGTTGATACCTAGAGCCTAGAATGTGGCTTCTCTTTCCTTTCTCTCTCTCTGCCTGGGGCCTTTGCACCGAGCTAACCTTCTCTACCCCATTTTGTATTGTTGATGTTGAGACAGTCTCTCACTAAATCACCTTCTAGCTCAGCCTCCCACTTTGCTGGGATTTCAGACCTGAGCCACCAGCTCTTGTCTGGAAAGAGCCCTCCTCTCTCCTCTCTTCCCAGCCTCCTTCCACGCTCCCCACCTCATGTTTCTTGTGGGACCTGTAAGGGGTAGAGCTTGGGAAATCAGAAGGCAGACACGCTGATGGGCTCAACACCTTGCCTGGCACATATCAGGGGACTAAATAACGTGAGGTGGCATTGCTCCCACAGCACGGCCTCCCTGCACTCATTTCCGCGCAGCTGCCTGCTTCCCCTAAGCCTGGGGGGCCACCAAGGTGTTGCTTATTCCAGGGTTGCAGCGCCTGGCATTTGGCATGGAGTTGATACCTCATGCCGACCTGTCAAAACTAAACCTAGGATGGGCTTTAGAGTCAAGAGACCTGCGTGAAGTTGGGCCTGGCAGCGTTGCAGGCCTGTGAGTAATCCTGGCATTCTGGGAGGCTGAGGCAGGCGATCACAAGGTAGGCAACTCAGCAACTTACCTTGAACTATAAATTTAAAAAATGGGCCGAGAATACAGTTTAGTCCAAAGGCCCTGGAATTAATCCCTAGTGCCACCCACAAACCTGAAGGCATCCTGTCACTTACCTTCCTACCCATAGACCCTAAGGAAGAAACTTTATCTGTGTTTCAGGTACCAAGTGTGTGGGATGCTCTGGTCTCTTTTAAGGCTCCTTTCTTATCTTCTGGGTGGCCGGACTTCTTTGTCATTCGCCTTTCTGCCTGTAAATCTGTCCTGTGGGCTCCTAGCTTTTTGTTTGTTTGTTTGTTTGTTTGAGATAGGGTCTCTGTAGTCCAGGGTGGTCCTAAACTCACTATGCAGACCATGCTGGCCTCGAACTCCCAGCCATCCTTCTGCCTCAGCCTCCTGAGTGCCAGGATTATAGGCAGAAGTCACCATGTCCAGATTATGTGGTGCTGGGAGATCTAAACCAGGCCTAAATGCTGAGATCAAGGCTTTGTGCCCACCAGGCAAGCGCTCTGCATGGACATGCACCCCCACCTCCTACCCCCACCCCCACATTTTTATTTTTATAACCCAGGCTGTCTTCAAACTTGCCATCCCCCATTCCCTGCTTCTAGCACTCCTTCCTTGTCTGGGGTTTCCTGTTCCTCCCTCCAGGGAACCATGTTCAGGATTCCAGAGCTTGGGGATTTGATCTCTAGATGGTGTACAAGGAACTTGAAATTCCGGTTCTGCCATGCCTTGGCTCTGGAGCAAGGGCTGAGGGTTTGAGTTGAGTTTCTTCATCTGGATGGAAGGAATGATGGCCACTAGCCTCCTAGATGCTTCTGGTGTGGCTGTCACGGTTCACACCACAGCCTAGCTAGCTCTAAAGGCGAGACACGGGGCAGCTGACTAAACGTTTTTCCCGTCTTGGTTTCTTTATAACAAGGGCACTGTTGAAATACCCAAATGCTCTTGTTGGTACTGCGGGTTGAGCTCCTGGGCTTCCCACGGAGCTACATCCTCAGTTTTTTTTTTTGTTTGTTTGTTTGTTTGCATGTTTGGCCTGGGCACCAGGGAATCGGACTGAACGGAGAAGGGATTAAATTTCATTTCATTCCCCAGCTCTGCAAGGAAGTGAAAAACAACCACCAGGGAAAAAAATTAAATTCTAATGGAAGAGTAAGGCGAAAACCAAATAATACGTAAAGCAGTGCAAAGGTGTGGTACAGGTATGAGTACAAATGCCGTGAGGTGCCGTGACTGGGCAGCACGCTGTCCCTGAAGAAGGACACTGGCTAGGTGCCCAGACAGTGCCTTACATGGAGCCACATCCAAGGGGAACACGGCAGAAGGCCCCAGAGGGACAGGACCTGCCAGGAAACAGCCGTGGGTTGTGTGCCTAGCATTGAGTGGGGCTGGAGCAGGTGTAGGCAGCGGGCTTGAAGGCCAAGGTCAAGAACCTGGATTTTACCGTCAGGGCTGGCAGTGATCCCCACGAGAGTCCAGTTTGGTTGACCTGACAGGAGGTAAAGCTCAGGGGGCCGTGTGAGTGATGGGCAGCGGCCGCAGGTACTGTTGAAACTTTGCTGGTACCCCAACTATACACCTCCTGCTCTGTGGCCGTTGCTAACAGACCCCGGACTGGGGGTCTAGACCCGTGTTTATAACAGGTAGAAAGAATTCATGGCAGTATTTTGAGAGGGAGTATGACTGTCTTAAACATCTTAACAGGATGTTTCTGGCTACTGTTTGCAAAAGAGACTTGAAAGCAATGGTTCTCAACCTTCTCGATACCAGACTGGTTTCGTGGAAGATGGTTTTCCCACAGACTCGGAAGGCCTGGGGCCAGGGGAAGGCAGGTTCAGGATGATTTACTTGTTGCTTGGACACATTACCCAACACCCACAACTTAAGGGAAGTCTCGGTCCCTTCATGGGCAGCCAGAGTGGCAGAAAGACACAGGAAATGGTTGCCTACAGCATCGTGAGGTGAAGAGTCTCTCAGGGGCTGCAGAAAGGGCCAGAGCAGGAATGTATACCCTTCCAGGCCACATGCCCAGTGATAACGCCACACACTTGTAATGCACCACAAACCCATAACCTTCCACATGCCTGTAATCTACCCAAACAGGCCTCACTTCCTAATGGCACACGAAACCCATAGATGATTGACACCATCCGAACACATGAGGCCTTGGGGGGCATTCCACAAAGTATTCATTTGTTATAACCTCCTATGAGAATCTAATGCCATTGCTCATCTAACAGGAGTTGGAGCTCAGGTGGTAACGTGAGCGATGGGGAGCTGCTGTAAATACAGATGGAGCTTCACGGCTCACCTTTGGCTCGATGGCCTGGCTCTTAACAAGCCATGGGCCAGGGACCCCTGCTTTAACTGGTCATGGCAATCACAAAGCTTAAGGCCAAGTTCTGTTCTCCTCTGCAGTTGTATGTGGGGTACATCTCCTGTTGGTGACTGGGACCTTGAGACTCTGGCTACTGTAACGATGTCTCTTCCTCTATTTAGTTCAAGCTGTCAGTTTGGCCCCCACACCCTGTGTGGGTGCCCCTCCCTCACTTCCTGGCCTGTAAGTCAGTACTGCACACACCTGAAAGTCCTGCCCGAGGTGTCCCCATTCCCCGCTCCCCTAGTCTCAGCAAGCTGACACCATCCCTCAGGTCAAACCCCAGGTGCCTGTCCCTTCCACCCAGGCCCACTTCCCCACACAGCTCCAAATACATGAGGCTCTGGGGGGACACTGCAGAGCCAAACCCTCGCAAGCCCTCGAGATACTTTTCAGTGACCAAAATGGCGCAAGGAGGCGGTCGTCTGACTTAAATATTTCCTAGTCAGCTTGTGTTGCTGTGACAAAATACCTCGGGCTAGCCAGGTCTGGTGGTGTCGTCCTGTCAAATCAGCCCTTGGGAATCCTGAGGCAGGTGAATCACAAGTTTGAGCCCCACTTGGGTAACTTAGTGATTTAGTGAGAACCGTCTCCAGAAATAAATAAATTAATCAATTAAAAGGCCAGGGGTCCTCGCTCAGTGAGAAGGTCCTTGGTTCAGTCCTCAGTCTCAGTACCGCCAGAACAACCAGCCAGTGGATCTCTGACTCACCAAGTATGGTGGTCCAGGCCTGGCCTGGGAGGCTGAGACAGGAGAATCGCAAGTTTGAGCAACTTAGCCACTTTAGTGAGACCTGTCTGAAAATAAAAAAAGGCTTGGGAACAAGCTCAGAGTGAAGTCTCTGGATTCAATTGCCAGTACCCTAACCAAGCCAAACCAAACCAAAGACCTCAGATTGGGTACCTTATAAAGATCAGAGATTCCTTTGCCACAACTCTGGAAGCTGGGGAAGTCTGGGCAAGAAGCCAGCTGCTGGGCAGGGGGGCTGGCTGCTCCCAATGGCATCAGGCAAGCTGGGTCCTTCACGCAGAGGGGAGTCCTCTCCTCACATGGAAGGGCGGGAGGGGCAAGATGGTGAGCGCCCTCTGCCTGGTTGGCGTCTTGGTCATGCTGGGCAGGGCCCTCAGGATCCTGACTCATCCCTGAAGATCCCACCTCCCAACGTGGTGACACCTGGGTCAATGCCAGGGGCGCAGTCCAGCCACAGCATCCTGAGGTCCAGAGTGCTGGGGTACAGCTGCAGCTCACCTGCAGCATGTGTTTCAGAGAGAAATCTGTTGCAGAGATGTGGGGGCATTAGGCTGGCATAACTAAGCATCTCCTGATGGCACTGGTTGCAGGAGGTGGGGGAGCGAGGGGATGAGTGGCTTGTATAGGCATTACAGCAACCAAGACAGTGAGAAGCACTCAGCTCCAGGCGTGCGTTGACACCGAGAGCAAAGGACGCTCTGCTGCCTTCATGCAGGTGTGAGGGGAGAGGGACTTAGGGTCAGTTCCTAGGACTGTGGCCCAGATAATCCTGGGTATGCACATGGTGGCTCAGTGTCAGGCACACACGGTGGAACTACAAAATGCTAGCTGACTAGTCACGGTGCTTCAGAGGCAAGTGCTATGTCAGGTAGAGCAGGGGTGAGGCAAGTGCTATGTCAGGTAGAGCAGGGGTGACCGGTGACAGTGGTCTGTGGCCTGTTAGAAACCGGGCCAGATAGCAGGGGGTGAGCAGCAGGCTGGGGCGCGAACCTTCCCTGTACTGACAGCTGCTCCCCATTGTTCGCAGGACCGCCTGAGCACTGCCTGCTGTCAGATCTGCGGTGGCACTGGGTGCTCCTAGGAGCACGGGCCCTCCTGTGAACTACGTGTGCGAGGGATCGAGGGCGTGCGTTCTTTATGACAATCTAATGCCCAGTGGCCTGAGGTGGAGTCGAGGTGGTACTAGTGCCAGCTCCCCCCATCCTTTAAATGTCTCTGACATACAGAGTTGGGAAACTTTACAATCCAGGATGATTAAAAAATCAGATTTACTGAGGAATAACATCTACAGAAAGAATTACCCTTTGTGGTGTTAGGTTTGCGTTTTAGCTAATAGAGTGCATCTGTGAGTGTCACCACAGCCAAGACGTGCTCTACTGCCGTCCACTCCCTTCTCTCTGTCCCCCACGCCTCTAGCAAACCCAGATCTTCTCTCCACACAGAGCTGAGCCCAGCCGCACAGGTCTGAAAACTCAGTCTTTTGGGAGGCTGAGGCAGGAGGATCACAGATTTGAGTGCTGCCTGGGCAATTCAGTGATTTGTAGGAGTGTTTGCTATGGTTTGGATCTAGACTATCCCCCACAAAGCCCCATGTAGCGGGATAACAGTGGAACCATGTGCTGTGGGAGGTGGGGCAGATGCTTGGGGTTGGACCTGCAGGGTTTGTGTCATCAAGCTGAGATTGGGAGTGTTCAGGGGGCAGTTTCCAGGTGTGTGCAAGGGACAGAGAGCCACCACAGGCATGGAGGAACACCTGGCAACTTGAACTAAGTAAAGGAAGGGGAAGGAACATTGTTCCAGTTTCTTCCTGAGGGTGCTGTAATCTCCAGACATGGACTTAATCCTCCCTTGTTGGGCTTTTCCAGCTCTCCACCCTCTGCCCTGTGATTCCACCCTTCCAGGCTGCCCAGGCTGCAACTGTGAGCTAAATAAATCTTTCCTCCCTTAAATTGGGGATGTTGTGTATTTTGTCACAGCAGTGAATAAGTAACTAAGACACCCTAAATCACAACTAAAAATTGTAGTTCAGTGTGAAGGTCCTGGGTTGAGTTCCCAGTATCACAAAGAGAGACAGAGAGAGAGGGGGAAACAAAACAAAGAGCAAATCACATAATCAGAACCACACGGTACGTAACCTCTTGAGACCTGCTCTTCTCTTATGATAGCATAACCCAGACTCGCCCAGGTCCCACGAGCTGGGAGTTTCTTTTCACTGCTGAGTCGTACTCCACAGCACGAATTTACTGTAATTGTCTTATCATCACCATCTGAAGGGCACTGAGGTAGTTTACAATTGTAGGTCGTTATGACTGCAATGGGAACAAGTTATTGTGAGGACCCATCTTTATTCCTCTGGGTAAATCCCTGGGACTGGGATTGCTGGCTCAGATGCTAATTATATGGTTAACCTGGGAAGAAGCTGCCAATCTACTTTCCCAGAGGAAACAACCCTGTTGCTCGTACTTCCCTGGCCATGGCGGAGGGTGGCACAGACTTTGTTGTTGGATCTGTTCCCTGTGCAGGGCTGTCTTGCGGTGGGTTTACCTTGCATCTTTCCTTCTGCAGAACGACTCCCAGCCTCTCCTCGAGTCCATCCCCATCGGTGGCTCATGGTTCCCTCAGGCTGCTCATGTTCCTTACTGGCCAGCGGAGGCTCTTCCTGTGCTCTGGGTACGAGTCCTTTCTCACGTCCATTTTGCAGATATCTCTTCCAGCCTTTGATCTGTCTCGTCCTTTCATAGAGATGTTTTAAATTTTGATGGAGCTTAGGCTATCAACTTTTTCTTTTCTTTTGGGTATCATTTCTAAGAAACCTTTGCCGGTCCAAAGCCACAAAGATGCTATCTCTCTCAAGAGGTATAGTCTAGAGTGGCTTTGAACTTACTCTGTCGCCTAGGCTGCTGCTGAATCCTTGATTCTCCTGCCTCAGCCTTCTAGAGAGTACTGGAATTATAGGTGTATACCACTACGCCTGGCTCTCTCCCCCACTTTCTTCAGAAGTTTAGGTGTATGTTTAATTTTTGTAAACAGTGTGAAGTCTAAGCCAGGACAATTTTGATTGGTGGTATTTCCTACGGTGGAAAAGGCCGATCAACAGAATGTCCTGTTTCTGATAAGCACAGTTCAGTCACGAGTATCTGGCTGCAAAACCTGTCCAAGGTCTAACACACATGGTGGGACACTCCACCCTCGCTGGCCCGGGGGCTGCTTCTTTAGAAGTTGATCATAGCTGCAGCAGGACTACCCAGATGTCCCCAGAGATACCAACGCTTGCCTGAGTCCTTCTGGGAATTAGCCTGGGTCCTCCCCAGGTCCTACGATGTTCCAGATGGTTAACTGCACTGAGAAACAATTGTCTTTCTTCAACCACCGAAGGAACATTCAGGGCTAGGGTAGGATGGTTAACCTTGGCACCCAGGATTGGAAGTTTAGCATTTCTAGTTCCTGTCCTTCTTGGGTGGCTTTTTTGTCACCTTGTGGGTAGTATTTTCTCCTTTCTCTTGCCCTTTATTTTGACAGCTCTAAAACTTTCATGAAAATCATTGACATTTTGGTACCCTAAAAAAATCAAGGTCAATCCTGGTGAGGGGCACAGGTTGGAAACTAACACAGAATTGCTGACTGGTGATTTGGCCCATTGAGGACTTTAAGAAAGGCAACCCTATAGTCTATTGCTATTAATCCATGAACCAGGAGACATTGGGCAGCTTACGCAGGAGGATGAGGCAGGAGGAGGATCAAATGTTTGAGGCTGCGGCTGGAGGAATGGCTCATTGGTTTAAGCGCTTGCCTTGCAAATACTAAGTCAAGTGTTGATTATTGGAGTTTGATTCCCAGTACCACATAAGCTGGGCGTGGTGGCACACACCTGTAATCCCAGCACTCGGGAGGCTGAGTCAGAAGGACTGCTGTGAGTTCAAGGCCAACTTGGGCTCCATCCTGAGTTTTGGACTAGCCTGGGCTATAAAGTGAGACCTTGTCTCAAACAAACAAAAATATCAAATGTTTGAGGCCCACCTGGGCAACTTAGTGAGACCCTGTCTCATAGTGAAAAATATAAAAATCTGGAGTATACCTCAGCGGTAGAACATCCTGGGTTCAAGTTCCAGTAACATGCTCCCACACACACACACTCACAAGTACATACAGCATGGGTGGGGGTAGAGAAATTATTCTACCCTCCAAGAAAAGAAAGAAATGGGAAGGGAGACCATTTTTTTTTTTTTGAAAAACAGGGTCTTGCTTTGTATTCTAGGCTGGTCCTAAACTCACTATAGTTCAGGCTAGCTTTGAACTCAAAGCAATCCTCCTGCCTTAGCCGCCCAAGTTCAGGGATAATAGGTGTGCCCCACAACGCCTGTCTAATTTTTATGTGGTGCTGAAGAATTGGACCTGGGGCCTCGAGCATGCTAGTCAAGTGCTCTAACCACTGAGCTATGCCACCAACCCTCTGTTTAGAAAATCTTTATGGAACATTTCTAAGATTCAAAGCCCCAGGCTTAGTGCATATTCAGAATTCCTGCCCAGGAGTGATAGTTGCAAATGAATTAATTAACTTTTTTTTTTTTTTTGAGGCATGGACTTGCTCTGTAGTCTAGTCTGGCTCTGAACTCTCTATGGAGCCCAGGCTAGCCTTGAACTCACAGCAGTCCTCCTGCCTCAGCCTCCTGATGGCTGGGAGTACAGGTATGAGCCATCAGGCTAATTGTACAGCTAAGTAGTTCATATTCCAGAACATTCTTTTTTCTTTTCATGGCTTTCCCTTCTCTCCTGAGCAGGAGAAAGGGAGGAAGCCCACCCACGCTGTCCCAGGCCATTTTGGGGTCTGCCTTTCTCAGCACTTCATCCATGACGGCACACACAGGAGAGCCCCACAGGGGCCAGGTTCTTGGTAATGTCACCTGTGGCTTCCATGACCCTAAGGACCAAGGCCTGGCTTGCAGCTCAGCCCCCCTGCCTCTCCAGCATCTCTTGTTCTCAGAGCACAGCTGCTGGATGCCTCCTGCCTGTCCCCTGGGGAGCCCCTCCACCACCACCTGGCTGCACCAATCATTGTGCTCTCTCCCTTGGTCCCCTCTGATGCTCTGTCTTTGTCTAGGTAGCAGCTGGCACACTTGTACCAAATTCCTCATATGACGTGTGTCCCCTTGTGTGGAATGGAAACCGCAGCTGGGCGTGATGGTACACGCTGGTCACACCTATAATCCCAGCACTCTGGGAGGCTGAGGCAGGAGGAATTAAGTTCAAGCCCAGCCGGAGCAATTAGGCAACTTGGTGAGATCCTGTTTCACAGTTGACTTGGACTTGCTGGAGATACAGCTCAGTATGAAGGCCCAGAGCTCAATCTCCAGCACAAAATAAGAAAAAAGAAAGCAAGAGAAATGTTTAGATTGGGTGACCAGGAAAAATCTTACAGGCTTTTGAGAAAAGACCTGAAGGCAGCTGATAACTCAGATATAAGACTAAAGAACATTCCAGGCATAGGGGCTAGCAAGTGCAAAGGCCCTGGGGCCCTGAAGTTAATAAACTACCATTCCAGGAAAAGCAAAGATGCCAGTGGGAGTGAAGTGGACTAAATGAGGGGAAAAGAGTCAAAATATAATTTTTGAACCTGTCCTAGCTTGGTGGGATGATTTGCACCAGATAGTTGCTAGAGAATGCTTCTAGCTCACCTCTATACAGAGATCGAGGGGCTTTAAAATCATTTCTAAAGCAGGAAAACCCTTCCTTCAATGAAATAGGGAACTCTAAGATGGGAAACAAAGATGGAGGGAAGGACTGTCACCCTCTTGTTCCCTTGCCTCACTCTGGTCCTAGGCAGCAGCTGGGGAGTTTTCCGGAGTTCTGGGGGGCTCAGAGTACAGGGAGACTTTCCGTGGGCATTTACGTTCAGTATCTGAAGGAAATCAGACCTGTAAGTTTCCACTCCTTGGTGACTGATGGGACTGAAGAGTTCCTAGAAATTAGCGCTGTCTCCTAGAACCTGCCTTTCCTTTTAAAGTACTTTTAAAACTATTTCTGTTTTTTTTAAAGATGCCACAGGACAAAGATATGAGAAGATGGACTGACAGAAGTCTTCTATGGGGAAAAATCCTTACGGTGGGAGCACAGCGGGCGTTTCGACAATTAGCCAAAGAGAGAAAAACGAGCCATGGGGCACTGGTGCCACCACAGGACTTAGGGAGGATACTCATTCAGCGGAAGGAGTCTTTGCTGGTAGAACTTGGAATCCTGGTCACCTGGGGGTGGGGCGAGTAGGTCCCGGAGGATGGAAACATTCCATTACAGCCTCGGCTGGATGGTCAATACAGGGGTGCAGCCGTACAGATCAATGTAAAGCGATCAGCGCATTTTGCTCTTTGTTAACAAAAGTAAAGTGAGGCTTGCAGCTGCCCACTTTCCCTCCAGTGGGATTGTTTTCTTCTGGAGATCTAGTGCAAGACCCCCCCCCCCCCCCCCCCACACACACACACATGCTAGGCTGTAACTCTACCATGCAGTTAGACTTTGGCCCACAGGTAGAACCGAGCTGGACTCAAACAGGCAATCCTTCTGCCTCGGATTCCCTAGGGCTGGAATTACAGGTGTGCACCATTATGCCTGGCTTCCAGGATGCAAGCTAGCTTACCCTTTCTTTTCTTCTTTCTTTCTTTTCTTTCTTTCTTTCTCTCTTCTGGGGATTAAACTCAGGGCTTTCTCACTGAATTACATCCTCAGTCCTTTTATTACTATTTTGAGGCAACATCTCATTCTGTAGTCCAGGCTGGTCCTCAACTCACTATATACCTCAGGCTCGGCTCCAATTCATGGCTATCATCCTGCCTCGGCCTCCGAGTGCTGGGATTACAGATATGTGCCACCATGCCTACCTAATTTTATATAGTGCTTGAAGAATCAAACTCAGGGTCTCGAACCTACGAGTTAAGCACTCTAATCACATAGCTCTGCCCTGAGCTCTTATTTTGAGACAGGGTCTCAAAAAGTTGCTAAGTTTCCCAGGCTGGGTTCAAACTTGTGTTCCTCCTGCTCCCGCTTTTTGGAGTACTAGGATTCCCCTTGCAGTACACTACACCGGGCTAGGGTGGCTTATATGCTGTTCCTTTCCTGTTTCTTCTTCAGACCAGCGGCAGGTCCTGGGGCATGCTGGGCAGACACCTGAGGCCAAGGCCACTGCTGCCGGCTTAGCGCTGGCCCTGGCCCTGGCCTCTGCTGACCGACCGCTCCTCTGCTCTCTCAGGCACCCCTGCCCCTACGGCTCCACTCTCCCTTCCGGAGAAGGCATCTCTGAGGCTAGGGCCTGGGAGGCTGCTGACCTTTGCTAAGCAGCTGTGCGTCTCCTCACCCTCCTGGGTGCACCCGGCTGGAGAGGACATCCAGTGCTGATCATTGTCACACGGCCTCCCTCTTTTATTCTGTCCCTCTGATCCTTGGTCTGGCTCTGGGACTTCCTGCTCTGGGGGTTCTCAGCCCTCTTGAGCTGGCCTGGTTTCCCTCTGGGGTGTGTTTTCCTTCCAGGGGGCATCCTGATAACAGCCTACTTTGTGTTTGCATGTTAACCAGGCCTAGGCCTTTCCTTATCTTCCTTACACACCCCACCCCACCCCCACCTGAGACCCTGTCCCTCCCCAACAGGGACTCGGGCCCTTCCCCAGCCACGCTTCTCCGAGTGCCTGAGGGGCAATGGGTCCTGAGTCACGTCCAAGGCCACCAGCTAGCGGACCCTCTCAGAGGGCACTGGAAATGAGGGGTCCTACTTGTTCCCTACCCGTAACCACTTCTACTGTGGGAGGAAATGACGCAGAAGTCAGGCCTAGGTGCTCCCCAAGTGCTTGGCTCCCACCTTCCCGCTTTCCACCCATTGTGTCTGAATTCTCAAAACACCCGTAGTTAGAGGGTTATTAGCCTCATTTTGGAGATGAGGGAGCTGCCGCCTAAGGTTGGAAGGCTGGCATGTGGTCGCCAGGATCTGAATAGCAACTTCTCTAGGGAAACGCCCTATTTAGGCTGTTGAGGGGGAGGTGGTGTCCGAGGAAGAGTAGGCGCCCGGAAGCTGGGGTCTCGCCTGGGGGGATTCAGTTACGCGCCACACCCTTTCTGGATAGTTCCCTCCCGCACCGGGGCCGGGAGGGGGCTTTCGGCTGGCTGGCGTCACTGCGAGCAGAGACTTTGGGGAGGATTCAAACCTCCGTGTGCGAGAGGGACCCAAGGGCGCGGGCCGAAGGAGGAATTGCACGTCTCGAGGCAGCGCGAGCGGCGCGGCTGTTGGGAGCCCCCGCGGCGCGCGCAAACTGCGTGGAACTACTTCTCGGGAGCGTCTCTCGGGCCGAGGTCCCAGCGGTAGCCGCGCGCGGCGTCCGCGCGGAGCCCTCAGGCCCGTCGCCAGCCTCCGGGCGCGGCCACGTGCGCCCCGCCGGGCTCGCACGCTCCGCCGCGCCGGGCCGCGGGGCCACCGACAGGCACGCGCGCCCCCAGCGCGCACACACTCCCGGGCACGCACACCGCCTGCCCGGCCCACGTCCGCCACGCCCCGCCCTCCCCCGCGCCCCGCCCCCGCCCTCGCGGCGCCGGATGCCGCTCTCCGATTGGCCGCCCGGCGCGTGACGCGCGGCGCCCGGCCCCGCCCCTCGTCAGTCACTCGGCGGAGGCGGCGCTGGTGGGGACTAGTCTCGTCCGGAGACTGACGGCGGCGGCGGCGGCGGCCGAGGCTCGAGCCCCCAGCGGCTGAGGGCGGGCGGGCGGGCGCGGGGGAGGGAGGGGGGCCGGTCCGCGACGACTCCCGGGCGGCGTTTCTCTCCGGGCGGCGCCGGTTTCGGCTTCGAGGGGGGGCTGGGGGACAGCCCATCCATGACCATGGGCGACAAGAAGAGCCCGACCAGGTACCTGCTCGGAGCCGAGGGGGCGGAAGGGGAGGGAGAGCTGGGGGCGGGCGGCGGGCGGGGGCCGGCGACGACTAGGCCCGGAGCCGCCCGGGCGGGGGAGGCGCTGCTAAGATGGAGATCCGGGGGCGGGGGAGGCGGCGGCGGGCGGCGGCGGCGGGAGGCGGTGTCGCTCCCGCTCGGGGCCGGCGGCCGTGCGCGCCGCAGCCATGGCGGCTCCTCCTCGGCCGCCCTCCGCCGCCGCCGCCGCCGCCGCCACTCCTCCCAGACAAAGGGAGATTTAACCAGGTGGGGAGGGAGGGAGGGAGGGCGCGAGCATGGGAGGGGAGAGGGAAGGCGCCGGCCCACTCCCCGCCGCCGGCCTCGGCGTGCCCCCGCGCGCCCCCTCCGGATCCGGACCGCGGCTCCCGCCCGCCCCCCACCCGGCCCCACGCTCGAGTCCTCAAGTCCGCCCGCTTCCTGCGCCCGCCGCGGCCCTTCCCGGGCACGCCGCGCCGCCGCCTGCCGCGCCAGGCCATCCGGCCCGGGCGCGGGGCTCGCGGGGTGCCGGTGGGGGTGCCCGGGGCCCTGGCCCGCTGCCTCTCCGGCCCCTGGAGAGGGTGGGTGGGTGGTCGCCCGAGCGAAGTTTCCAGCGCTGGATTCCTGCGAAACGACCACGGCTCACCAGCGCCTGTCTTTTGCTCTCTCTCTCTTTCTTGCTCTCTTGCGCTTTCCTTCTGTTTCCCCCCACTCCTCCGAAGGCCAAAAAGACAAGCGAAACCTGCCGCAGACGAAGGCTTTTGGGATTGTAGCGTCTGCACCTTCAGGAACAGCGCTGAAGCCTTTAAATGCAGCATCTGCGATGTGAGGAAAGGCACCTCCACCAGGTATTTGATCTCTTGTCTTTTGTTAGAGGACTTTTTTGTTACTGTTGTTGTGATTGTGGAAGGTGGGGCGGCGAAGGTAGCGAGCCACACTTTGTGTCCTCTTTGCAACTTGTTGATTCTGGCTGTCCTGCGTGTAGGTAGGGGTGGGTGAGATGTTTTGGTTTGTGTGTGTTTCGTGTTGGGTGCCATGTCTCGTGTTCACTGAATGATTTATGAGGAGGAATTTTCCCAGGTTTTCCTCTTATTTCAGGGAGACACTGAATTTGACATTTGCATCCTTGGGCTTATTGGTGTTGGCTCGGAAAGAGAGGAAGCAGTGTTACTGCTGTGGATTGTAGGACACTAGACCTTTTATTTTTGCCATATACAGAATGGTTTTGATTTGCCTGTCCCGGGTTATTTTTCTCTTTGTGAAATTCAGTGGCTGTCGTACAGTGGGGCTGGTTGTGCTTTTCCCGTCTTGAACTGCAGATGTCTATTCTTTGCTTGCACTTGAAAATCATGTTGGTTTGATAACACAAGTGCAGTTTTTGGAAGGCTGAGTTGCCCATTTATTTTCTTTATTTTTGATTAGTTTATGTAGATAGCCGGGACGATTTTGTGAAATGGTGAAAGGAATAGACTTCGAGTTGGTGTTTAAAGCTTCATTATATGGAAAGGAAAGTTGAAAGATTGTCTTCTGGTGGAGATGAAGGTGGTGAACTGCATTTGGTACCAAAACGAGGTGAACAACTCTACGTTTAACATTCACATAGGCCTTGGGTGAAATGTCAAGAGAGAGATTGTGATCTGCTTATCTTAACTTTTGTCTGGAATTTTTCTTCGGTAGTGTTAGTAGTTTGGAGGGGGGCTGTTCCTGTGTCTTGTATTGGGCGGACTTATTTTTAAAGTTGATTGCCGAAATTTGGTTGGATACATGAGTGTACACAGGACGGTTCACAGCGGTGTTTTACAATTTAACTGGGTGGTCTCTCACTGACAGACAGCGTCCTGTAAGGTTCCATTGCTGTATTTTGCACCTGGAATTCAGTAGGATATTGGACAGTATAAAAATAGGTAGCCGTTTTTAGTGGGCTGGATTACAAGCAGAAATACTCTGCGAGTTCCGTTAACTATAAGTCATGGTGTTTTGAACTAAATGCAGTATTTCCCCATAAGTTTTTTAACAGAGTAAAATCATGTCAACTTTTGTATCATCGAGGGATAGATTTAGTTAAAATAAAAAACCCTTATTAGTAGTTTCATAGATTTTGCTTTGCTGTGTTTAATAGGGGATTCCATCTGATGTTCTGAAAGTTTAGAAACATATCTGTTACTTAAAGCAATAGTGATTGTATATTATTTATGAGTAATGTTTTTTACATGTAGAATCCCTCAGAGGCCAACCTCTTTATTGTGGTTTTGCTTTGAGTGTTATTGTAGATGATGTTCAAGTAAATGACTAGGAAACTCGAAGAACTTGAGATCCTTACTGGCGAAGAGAAACTTTAAACCAAATTCGAAAGTCTACATCTGATTTATTGCTGGGAATAATTATCTCATAATGAAATACGTTTTCTACCTATATTAAGAAAAACTTGACTCATGAATTTTTTGGAAGCACGTGGAAGGTTTTGATTTTTAACAATATTTTTGTAAACTTTTCTTGGGCACAGATGATGACAGTGAAATTTAATCTTTAACCGACTATGTTGTGAAGGTAGTTTAGAGTGGTCAGGGAAAGAAGTCCATAGAATGCTTGAAGAGACTTCGTGTAAATTATTTAACATCTCTCGCTGAGTTGGGTTGGAACATACCTTGCAGGTATGAGGACTGAATGTCTTGACAAGAATCTTAGTCTTTTTTTTTTTTTTTTTTTGAAGAAGGCTCTTGTTCTGTAGTCCATACTGTAGCCCAGACTGGCCTTGACCTTGTGATAATCCTCCTGCCTTAACCTCCTGAACACTCGGACTACTGGCATGCCCCCATGCCTGGCTTACATGGTGCTAGGGAATTGAACCCAGAGCTTTGCACTTGCTGGGCAAGTGCTCTAGCCTCTTGGCTATGCCACAGACTGTCATGTCAGGATACTTTACGTGGCTGAACTTGAGTTTGGTTGTCTATACTTAAGTGTTTTACATCTTCTCAGAGGTCATCATTAATTGCAACACCAAAAAAACACTTTGGATGGGCTTCACGAGAACAAACAAGTTGGGCAGGGTTGCGTCCTTCCTAGCCCAGTATATTATTTCCTGGGTCCATTTCTCTGTGGTACTAGATAATGCAGTATTTTTTCTTAGGCCCTTCTCTTGCTTTTTTTTAACCTCAAAGGTTTGGTTTGAGCTTGACATTTTCTGTCTGTTGTTGCTTCAACCAAGCTTGATGTTGATGGCAGTTGAAAGCTTGTTGGATTGTTGCGGTACTGGGGAATCCAACCCGAAGGCCTTTGTGCATGCTAAAGCAGGTACTCAACCACTGAGCCCTCTCTATTGTTGGGTTTCAGATTTGTGGTTGTAAGCAAAATTGTTAAATAATTTTTGTTACCCTATAGTGTTTCATATTTTAATTATCTTAGCCAGTTGGCTCTCCAGTAGTTGCGTAACTTTTGATCATTCTTGTCTTTATTGGCCCTAGTGTCTACTAGTCAGTTCAGGAAAATAGCTCTAAATAGTGGTAGGCCAGCAAGACACAGCTATAATTGCCCTTTGAGGTTAGAGTTGGTATGCCTAATTTGATTAGGAAAATGGTGCCACTCATCCTAAGAACATTTTTTAAATTCCTTGGGTGTGGATTCTACTGCTGAAGACATTAGGGAGGGGAGAATCACTATCAATATGATTGTAAGACATAAACACGTATGAATGGAACCCAAATTATGGAGACTCTGTAAGTGGAAAGTTCCTTAGAGTTCACTCCCAGGGTCATCACAGAGAGAAAGAAGACATCCTGGAAAGTGGGATAGGAACTGTGGTTTTGGAATCAGGAGGATTTGTCCTCCACCCCTCATAATTTTTTTTCAGACAAGGAAAATTGGTGTCTGTACCATCACCTACTAGCTTTTCACTACTGTTGCCATGTTGTGTCAGAATTATTTTTTAATTCTGCTGTTTTAATCGTGAAGGCAATTCAGAAGTGACCTTTTTTGGGGGAGTAGCAGAAAAAAAGGAAGGTCAGAGGGCTCTAAAGGAATATGTTCAGGTTTGAAAAAGGAGGGAAACTAAATAGGCAATTTGGAAGTTGTGAGAGCAATAAGAGACCTTTACTTTCAAGATGTGTTGTCTCAGTACCTGTGTGTCTCTGGTGCATTGATGGAGTCGGTTGTTTTACATGTATGTTGTCCTGCTTGGTTGCTCTTGCTGATTATTTCTTTTTAAAAGTTGTGATATATTTTACATACAGCATTCATGGATTGTAAATGCAAGAAAATGATTTTTAAAGTCATTTTAAAGAGTTGTGTAGCCATCAACATAATCTGAGTGTTGAAGTGTTTTCATCAGGTCTCTTGATCCTTTCATGCTCATACTTTGATGTGTGCTAATATCTTTTTTTTTTTTTTTTTTTTTTTTTTTTTGGATTTGTAGGTCCAACCCAGGGCCTTTGCACTGACATACATTTCCCAGATGAGTTTTTAGTTTTGATTTTAACACAGTCTGTGGGTTTGAGTATGATTTGCCCAGGCTGGGCTCAAAGTTGGGATCCTCCTGCCTCAGCCTCCCAGAGTGCTAGGATTATAGGTCGGCACCAGTAGGTCCAGCCTGAAGCTTTTAACATGGGATGCGGAGGGATCTTCCACAGCTGAGAAGGTTGTTTCTTCCCTGTGCTGGCATATTCTAAAGCTTTTTGAGGTGGAAACTTAAGGAGTAGGTGTGTGTGTAAGATGGCACAGTGAGTGGAAAAGAAACACTATCCCTTTCCTTGGTGATACCTGAAGTGGTTTTCTCATCCTGTTCTGCCAGTCTCAAGAAAGGATATCAACTTTTAAAGGAAGAAAATATAAAGCTACAAATGCATATATTTACCTATTCTGCTAAGTTTAAGTTCTTAAGTGTTGGCAGAATAACTTTCTAGACCTGATGGTAAACATATTGAACTTTTTTACTTTAATTTCTCTGAATGCAGTGTTGTCTCTAAAAATTATCTGGGTGTGGCGGCACACATTTGTAGTCCTAGCACTTGGGAGGCTGAGACAGGGAGGTCTGGAATTTGAGGCCAGCCTAGGCTACACAGGTAGTTGAGGCTAGTCTGTCTGAAAAGACAAAAGGAAGACATTGCTGTATGTTCTTGTTGATAAGTGTTTTGCTTGTAGAGCGGTCTTTCACCTTCAGTTACTATTTAAATTGCGCTTGCATGAGAAATTGGAAAATTTTTACTTTGAGTAATTACCATGGATTTGGAACTTTGCTAGCCTTCAATTCTAGATTTTATGGAGTTGAATTGAAATCATATTTCATTTAATATCTGGTCTTTTGAATGTTGCCCTTCTCTGTTTCTAGAGCTATATTAGAGGCAAGTAGAAGCTAGGAAATTACTTTGAAATTGTGTGGCAATAACTAAGTTGAAACTTGGTGTTCAGGATATTGAATTGCAAGGGTTGAAAAAGCAGCTGTTCTATGTGTAAGACATTCTACTAGTTTCATATAGCTGTATTGAGCCTTTGCTCTTAGATTTTGGTCTTTTCCCTGTTAAAATTCCTGCCTGACACCCTGGTACCTCAGTCCTTTGAATCGTCCTGGGGCACTAGAGAAGCTTTGTGGGAAAGCACAACACAGTTATGATGCTTGCAAGAGGCTTCAACACAGCATGTGCTGAGATGCTTTTTGAGAAGGAACGCTCTCAGAATGAAGAGACATGGTCCCTGTACCTGGGGCAGACCCTAATCCTGTATCTGTTTCCTGAGTAGGCCGCTGGAGTGCTCTGAACCTTAGGTCATGCTGGTTTTGTTGTAGTTTTGTCTTTCATAAAAATCCTCCATAAACTACATCGAAAAATTACTCAAGTCTTCCAGATCATCAAACCTTATCAAACCTTTCAACTTCCTTAGTGCAAAAACTGGTATAGTTTTAAAGATTACTCTTACTCAGGAGTGGAGTAATAACTTACTTTGTATTTGCCATTACATTGAACTTCTCATGTATTGGTACTAACTTGTCCTTATGTATAGTTGCTGATCTAAGAGTAAATTACCTACGTAGTATGGTCATTTGACAAGTTTTTTATTGAGTTTACAGATATCTGGGCTCTGGGTGTGCAGTGGTGTAAAGACAGGCAAGGTCCCTGTTTTCATAGTTCTTGGAATACTGTGGAGAGGAAGAGAAAATAAGGGAACAGAAAAATGATAAAATTTCAGCTAGTGACAAGATACTATGAAGGAATGAGAGCAGAATAAGGAAGAGAGCTGGGGTGGAGGACAGTGTTGAGATAATGTGTATGACTTTTTTTTTTTTTTGAAAACAGGGTCTTGGTCTAGTCCAGGCAAGTCCTGAACTCACTATATATCCCTGGCTGGCTTCGACTTCAACAGTATTCCTCCTGCCTCAGCTTCCAGAGTCCTGGGATGGGGTTACAGTTGTGCGGTCTCGTGCCTGGTTAATTTTTATGTGGTGTTGGGGTATTGAACACAGGGCCTTGCGCATGCTAGTAGGCAAGCACTGTAACCATGGAGGTATGCCCCTAGTGTAGCATGCTTTGACTTTTTAGGAAATACATCTCTGCTCTGTTTGCAGTGAGGGGAACAGTTATTTCTGTTGGCTTGTGTAGTTCGGCCCCAGAGTTGTCTCCTTGGTTCACAGACTCCTAACCTTCCCTTAGTCATGTGCTACAGATTAAACTCAGGCCTTCTAGCTGCCTCTGTGTTCTAGTAATCCCTAGGACTGGGAGTTTGTGAATGGATTCCCTTCAGTACTGTCTTAGTGGCATACAGTTAATGGCGTGTACTTCAGTAGGTACTCAAGAAACTCTGAGACTTCGAAAACCCGTTTGTAATCAGCACTCTTTGGGTTGCGTGGTAATTTAAATAACAGGTGTTGTCTCCCTCAGGACTCAGAGATCCTTTCTTTCTGGCCCTCATATCATTCTCACGGCTGTTTCATCACCATTGCTTTTTCTCTTAACAGCAGCCTCCTTTATTCTTACTAGACATAGTGGTCTGATTCCTGTTCAAAGTTTTGAACTGAAGCTCGTGTGTAGGGTGGTGCAGAAATCTTAAATTAAAAGGTTTAATGAACTTTTGACAAAATGCGCAAGTGTTTGTAAATGTTTTAAGTTAGATTATTGATGGAACACTTCTTCCAGTTATCAAAGGGTACATTCTTAGACATCCTTCATAAGTTCCCCTGCTCATGCTGTCCTGACTTGCAGCGCTAGAATCACTCTTTGCTTTTTTCTGAATTTTGCGTGAGTGGGAGCCTCCTACATACACTTGGGGGTTCAGCTGCTTTCACTCATGTTTGCAAGAATCGTCCACAGTGTGTGCAGTTCTTGTTTGCCAGTGCTGTTTTATCCTGAGAATATTTTAGAGCTCTGCCCTTTGTATGCAGAGCCTTTCCTTACACGTTCTAGAGAAGAGGGCCTCTTTTCACCCTTCTTATTTTTTCCCCACAACCTAAAGCCTCTTGCATACTGGGCAAGCACTCTTTTACTCAACTACATCCCTAACTCCTTGAAAATTTCATTTGGCAACGCGGTCTTGTGAGGTAGCCCTGGCTGAGCCTGAGCTTGAGATCCTCCTGCCTGAGCCTCCTCAGTAGGTGGAGTTAGAGGCATGTGCCACCTTGCGGGCTGTACTTACACTTTCGAACAGCTGTCACCTTCTGTAGTAGGATGAGTCCACCGTCTTCACGTGGAAGCCTTGGAATCTGGTGTGTAAAGCTCTTCAGAAGTAGTGAAAGGAATCGATTTTTGCATCCTAACAAGTTAACCTTACTTCTATTTCAAGGCATTGTTTAAATAGGTAGAATCTAGCAAACCTGTTGAAAAGATGCAAACATAAAAAGGTAGTGATAGAAGGCACCCAGGCCTCTTTACTTCCCCTGTTCCTCCGTGCTTTCCTGCTGTCTCCCTCCTACAGATTCTGTTCCTGCCTCCACCAAATCCATCTCCTTCTTGTGTTTTGCTTTTTGAGTTATTTATATTTGGAGATTCTCATGTAAGAGAAACTAATATTTAAGCTTCTCTGATATATTTCAGTTAGTGTTATGATCACAAGGTTGTAGCCATTTTCCTACAAATGATTCATCCTTCTTTATGGCTGGGTAGTACTCTGTTGTGTATGTATACCATATTTTCTATACCACTTTTTTGTGAAATTATTCGTTAGTTGGTGGGTCTATAGGCTGTTTCCAATATTTTTGGCTGTTGTAACTTGGGCTGTTATAGGCACATGTATGCCTGGATCGCTGTAATAGGACATCTTTAACTCTTGTGGGAAGATAACCAGAAGAGGTGTAGCTAGGTCAAGTGTAATTTCTACTTTCAGGTTTTTGAGGCGTTGCCATACTGGTTTCTGTAGTCGCCATGCGAGTTCACTTTACCACCAACAGTACTGCAGGGTTCCTTTGTCTCCACAACAGTCACAGTTGCTTTTTAGGTTCTTGATGATGGCCTTTCTTACTGGAGAAAGATGGAACCTCAGAATTGTTTCAGCTTGCTTTTTCAAAGGATATTAATGACAGTCTCTGGCCTTTGTCAGATGCCCTAGTGACTCTTGAGATTTAAACGATGCTGGTGCCTTTAACCTTCTTGGATGTGTGATTTTTGTTGTATAGGCTGATAGAAGTTATTTCATCCTTTGCTGTCCTCCCACCTCTTTCTTACTCCCCACCCCCCAGACTGTTGCTTCCTAGAGCGTGTTTATTACCCCTCCCTTCCCTACCCCCATGCATGAGGACACAGGGCAAGCAAAGCCATTTGCTTCCTGGGCATCCCCATTGGAGCAACTTAAGCAGAGATCACATCCTGTGGGTTAGAAAGCTGAATTGATCTAACAGAGTATTTAGAAGTGCCAAACAGATCACTCTTGATTTCCACTTAAAATTATCTAGTGGTTCTCATCATCCTTCGGATAAAATCCAAATCCTGAGTGTCTTTAAGGGCTTATTACTTTGGACCTGTGCTGAGTCTTTACAGTTTTTGGAAGCAGCTTGCCACCATGCCACCTGTCCTCTGTGCATACGCTGCTTGGTGTTTCCAGAGTGGGGGCCATGGTATCTTACTTCTTACCTCCATGTGCTTTTCACCCTATTTTCTTTGGAAATCCTTCCCTTCCTTTTTGTGACCTTACTTCCCTTGTGTGTGTTCTCTAAGTATCCTAGGAAGTCTTTCTGTCTTCCAGTCATGGTCACTGTGTCGACACTTACGTTTTATTTGACTTTCTTGGTTATGTTTTACCTTTGAGGATAAGGCCTTTCTTACCACCTACATTGTCTTGTGTGGGCTGCAGTGCCTGGCTCTAGACGACATGAAGATCGAAAGGTGTTCCAGGAAAGAGCTCTCAGAAGTTTTTCATCTCATATTAGGGCTTTACGTTTGGGTGCTTAATGTTACTGGGTTAGGGGAAAGTTGTCTTCATGGTGTGAGTCTGAACACACAACTTTTTTGTTTTTTTGGTTTTATTTTCTACAGGGCTCCCAGAACTTAAGCCTGGGAGGCTACACGCATTGCATTGAAAGTACTTCCTGGGGTGCTTTTTAGCTGCAGTACTTTGCTCGGCTTACCCAAATAGCACTAAATGTGATACCTTTTCTTTCCTTTGTCTTTTCTTGTTGTCCAGTGGTGCAAAGCCAATTTTATGAGTCAAAAATAAAATGAGGTAGGAAGTAGTTGCATAAGACTGGTACCTGACAGCTTTAACATGGTTGTAAAAAATTATGTACATTGTTGGAGATGCCACGGTCTCTTTCGTCTTGCTATGCTCACATACCTATGATGTGATAACCTGGCACCCTTTACTCTTCAGGGTCGTGTCTTTTACTTCGTACACTATTCTGTTGAGTGATGGAGGTTAATTTTGCCTATTAGCTTAGTCTTACCTTACTTGATTCATTTAACTATATTATTTTTATGTTCTGATTAGCAAAAGTGTCCAGACAGTGCCAAAAATGAATTTTCAGGAAAGGCAATGCAAGTACGCTACTGTGTTACTCAGAACTTTTGGACAGTCTAAACCACAAAGATAATCAAGTGAAATTTTCATTTTTAAGCAGGGTTGAATACAGCTTTCTCCTTCAAGCTTGTGTCTGCTTAGACGGTTTAAATTGTCCTGTGTCTGGAAAAAGACAGTGGATGTGATATGTAAGGAAATTATCTCACTTGTTCAAAATGTGTTTCTCTACAATTCTAAGACCATTAGCAATACAAATTAATTTTTAACTTTGATAGCCCTTGGGAAGGACAGGGCAGTTGCATGCCAGTCTGGTCAGCATATTGGATTTGTAGCACATAGAGTGCTGGGGGTCATGGGGAAAAACACACTTGATGAGTGCTAAGAATAGGTCAGATGTCCTGTGGACACTGTGAAGTTTACTAGCACTTTTTATTCTTTGACAAAACCCAGTGTTTAATAGTGTAAATACTAGGTAATGATGTAAGAAGTAGCAGTCTAACTCAGGCTACCTTACATCAGACAGAATTTCCTGGTCACTGTCATTTGGATTCAGAGAATCAAAAGAAGAACTGCAGAAAGTAGTAGATCTTCTGTCACCTGTCCTATTGCTGAATCAGTCTTTGTTAGCCAGAGGTTGGGATGCTGTGGTTGGTCATGCTTAACTCAGTCTTTGCAACCTGTTACTTGAAAAAGGAGATGTGACACTTAACTAGGTGGATAGAAAGTTGGTATCATAGTGGAGTGCACTGCCTGTTGGCCTTCTCCTGAGTTGGTACAGTTGAGTTACAATTTTGAGCTATGATAAGGTTCTTAAAGATGAAAGATGTTTTTAATTTACCTGCCATCACCCTGACATCTCGCAAATTACACATTTTTACTGTACCAGTGAAGGGGAGAAAAGACCACTGGTGCCAGGTAAACTAAAAGACAGTAATGTTCTTTGTATTTCTTCTATAGTTATGTTTGGCCTCCTAATTTTTTGTCCTTTAGTATTCTTAGGAAGTAATGCATATTATAGGAAGGGGGGGGGGAAACAGAAGAACATAGACATGTGATTTTTAATTCTGCCGTTGAAGATTATTTTTATTTGTTGAGCAATTTATGTACTTAAGCATTGAACCACAAATATTTGACTAATTTAGAATTTCTTAAGTGCTGTGCTTTTAGTAAGCTATTTCACTGGCTTTCTTGATGAGGTAAGTGGTAGTGTCCTGTGGGAGTGAGGACAATCAGGCTGTGTGTGATAGGAAACAAATGAAGTCTGATTTCAAAAATATGTGATAGGTTCATTTTGAACCTTTGAAGGAAGAAGTTTGGGGGAACATTTCTTTATTTGTAGAGAGTAAAGATTGTTCATTTCGGGCAAACAAAGCAAAAATCTCTTTTCATTCTGTATTTTCATTGGGAAGAACCAAAATATTGAATTCTTAACTACTTACAGTGTAACTAACTTTGCCCTCATTCTCCATTAAAGCATAGAGTTTGTGTACAAGGGAACTCTGATTTAATATTCTTTTCCTAAAGATGGTTCTCAAGTTGTAGCTTGTATTGTAGCTACCTAGGAGGCTTATTAAACACATATTAAACATTTCTGGGTCCGTTACCTTAGTGTTTGATTAATTCTAGCACAAGGCCTAAAATTCTGTGTTTCTAAGACATTCCCAGGAATTGTTGATGTAGCTGCCGTGAATAGTACATTGGAAGCTACTAGTTTAGATAACTTTAGGTTCTCTTTGAGAAAAGTCCTACTGATGTTGCAGAGACTTTGGGGCCTGCATTTTAAAGTCAACTGAAGAGAAGCAATCACCATTCATATCTTCACCCTCACCCCCCACCCCTCCTTTTATGTCTAGATTTGGCTTTGGAGGTGATTTCTTTATTGAATGTGTTGTGTGCAGTTTAGAAATATTTACAAATTATGAGTACCATATTACCTAAACTTTGACATCTTTTTATATTCTGAAGTCAGTTATTACCTTTCTTCACTAATGGTTGAATTGGAAATAAAAATTACGAATCCTGTTTCATTGTACCATATGTTAGAGAAAGAGAATCAAGTCTTAGAATCAGTGAACCAGTAATAAAAAGTTAGCATAAACTGCACAAGTACTTCATAAGAATGGTGAATACATTAGTAATTGTGAGAAAAGTACAACTTCCTTATCACTTAAAGAAATGAAAACTTTTGGCAGTTTGAATTCTAGGTTAAAATTTAGGAAAATGGGCCCTCAGAGATGTTTGGTTTTAAAGTTTTTGGAGTCTACTGTGGCACTTGACATGAAATACCTTTCAAATATTTGTACCTTCCTACCCAACACTAAAACTGTTGGGAATATTTTTGACCTGCACATGAAAAATTGTGTTAGGTGTACTGGTTGCATCATTGCTGTAATAAGAATTTGAAAGTTACCTGAACAGGGGGATCAGTGCAGAATTGTTGAAAGTATGGAATAGTCATGATGGTCTGTTTTGCAGCTAGTAAAATTTGTAGATCTGTCGTATTTGCTGATGACAGTATAAAACAGCATTATTTTCCTCTAGAAAATAGCCTGGAAGTTTCTTATGAAACTTAACTATTTTTACCATGTCATCCTTGAAGTTGCACCCTGGAGATTTATAGTCCCATAGAAATAAGTTTATGTTCACGCAAAACCTGGTCACAAAAAAAAAAGCCTGGTCACAGCTTTGTCGTATCCCCAGATTAGATACAGCCAGAATGTCCTTCATTGGGTGAATGGCATATCCCATATCCGTAGTGTACTTTGGAATATTATTGAGCAATACTTTATAAAGTAACTATTGATATTCAGAGTAATTCACATGGATCTTAAGGATTGTTACTGTAGGATGCCACTAACATTCTTGAAGTGACAAAGTCACAAAATTACAGAGATGGGGAACAGATGGGTGGTTGTTGGGGGCTAGGACTGGTGGAGGGAGCACTGCACCTACCTCCCACCCCATTACTCAGTGGGTGTGAGTAGAAACACTGGGAGGGAGGCTTTTGTAAAGTAGACCAGTGTCTTTATTGGTAGTTAGAGTTGCTGAGTCTGCATGTGTGATAATAAATCTTGGAGTGAAGAGAGATCCAGAGAGGTTAGAGGATAGGTTCCAAAATAATTCTGGAGCATTAAGTTCTAGTTCAGTAGCAGAGTAAGGTGGAACAATTTTTTTTTCTGAAAGAGTAAAAAAGAGTTTGGAGGTTCTCAGCTCAAAGATGCTAAGTCCATGAAGAGATGATAGTGCCAGTTCACAGAAGTGCTCCTAGCGCAGCACATGTGGCTGTCACATTATCACTGTTCGTACCCCATAAATACTCACGATTATTATGTCAGATAAAGTGTAAAAACACCAAAAAGGGCATCACATAAACACACATTACTCAGGTTATGCCAGTGTCAGCTTTCTTTTCTACATTGTACTGTAACCAAGAAAGGGCACATTTGAAGGAAACCGGGTGAAAATTGCCTTGGACTGTACTATTTTTTTTTCCAGTTTCCTGCAGGTCTATGATTATTTCAAAGTAAATTAAGAAAATGTTGTAATATACAATGATGAAAGAACTTTTTCATAATTTGAAAAAAAGGAAGTTACAAAACGGCAAATGCCTACTTCAACCTACTATGCAACCTGAATGTACCTAGAAGTTGAGGGCCAAGGTGTTGGTGTGCAGTCTAAGTGTAAATAACGGAACAGTCACTATTTGCTAACCTTGTGACCTCGGGCAGGGTACATGAACCTGTGCTGTAGTTTTTCTTTTATAAAATACGGGAAGTATCTTCCCCATACAGGTATTACAAGGGTGAAATGAGTGCATGTAGCATAAGACCAGGGACAGAATACATGGTGTGTGTAGTACGTAGTACCTGGTGGTAGTGTTATTCTGACGTATGTAGTGCATTTAGATTGACTAATCATTCTCAAAGTGTGACTCAGTCAATTTGTAGTATTACTACTATTGTATTAAATTATTCTTGTTTTTCAGGACTAAAGTTTTAAATCTTAATTTTCTTTTTCCTCCTTCCATCCTTCCTTACTTCCTTTTTCCTTCCTTCCTTCGTCATCTACTTCTTTTTCCTCCACCTCCTCCTGTTTTTTTCTCTTTTCCTCTGTGTACTGTAGATTGAAATGGGGTCTTCACATTGAACTGCTACATCATCCCCATCAGGCTGGACTTGAATTTGAGTCCTCATGCCTCAGCTTCCCAGCGTGCTAGGTTTACAAGTGTTTGCCACCACTTCTGGCTGGAACTCTTTCAAATAACTTGACTGAGCAGACAAATAGAACACAAGGCCTCAAATATTTACATCATAAGTCTTGGCTATCCTGAAATTCTGTGTGGTCCTGTAGTGCTTTCTGTTTTGCATGTCTTTCCCCCCCAGTATAACATTCAAAAGTGTCTCTGAGAGGTACTCTACCCCCCCCCCCCCCCGCGCTTTTACAATTTAAACTGAGGCTCAGAAAAGTAACTTTGATTTCATAGTAATTAGAATAGAGGAGAGGTGGTTAAATTAAATGGACAAATTACCATGACACCAAAGTGTATTTTAATCCTGTTCTACCATTGTTATCAGAAATAAAAATAGGTCACCTTCTTCTAAGGCCTGTTAAATTAGCGGTGGCAGTAGCATCATGTACCTTTCCCAGAATTATTACGATTATTCTGATTGGACCAACCACTTGTAATGTAAAAATTTAGTTCTGTATGGATGAGATGATTCATTTGCTTGTTGCTGTGTTTCTGCTTTAAAGTTGAGTGCTTCTCCTGCTGGATAAACATAGGCATGCAAAGGGTGAAGAGAGTGCAGTGTGCGCTGTTGAGGTCTTGGAAGCGCTGTTTGTCACTTGACTTCGTTAGGAATTTGCACAGTTCTTTAGTAGGACCTCACACACCACCCCTAAAATCCCCGCAGGCAGCTGTGCAGCACAGGCCCTTTTCTCTGGACAGAGCCACGGGGGCCAAGTATCGGAAGGTGTTCATGCTCTGTGTTTATTTGGCTTTCACTGAGTATAAGGGACATCCCGCTTGATCTTAGATCCTATAAAACACAGCTCTTCTTAACGAGTACTTTGAAGTATATTTTGGTGTTTGGAATGATACATAGAATTCAGTCAGATTGTATGCAGAGAACTCATTTGTGATCTTGCTGAGTATTTACATGAAGTTCTGTGTTAGTTTTTTGTGCTTTGTTTATTTAAATTGAAGTATAAGTGGACTGGATTATGGCTATCCTGATTGCCTTCTGGGGTGAAACCCAGTGTAGTCATGTCTCAAAGCTGTCTTTTGTAGAAGGGGGATTTGAGTGCCTAGAATTTCCTCAGTTTCATGGTACATAGTTTATGTTAACTGCGGTTAATGCTGTAAGTAGAAGTTTTACCACTTTTAGTTATCACCCCACATGTGTGTACCGGAGGTATATGCTATGTCGAGCTATCAAATTGTGAGTTTTGATTAAAGCTGAAGTTCGTAGAACTGTTTTGCTGTTTTACAGTATTGTATTAGTTGTCTGAAAATACATACAGAAAATAATGCATCTATCAGATCAAATGCATTATGTATTTATTGGTAACATACCCCTCATCTGGATAGTAAAGTTTTATCTATCTGTTAAAGAAAATTTTGGTAGTGTTGAGTTTATATGAACTGCAGTTTTTGTTTTCATTTTCTAATTCTCTCTGGTTTTCTTGTTTTAAGAAATTAAACTCAATGCATGCATTGCAGCCCTAGGGCAATTCATACATGGATTTTTCTTATTTAATTAAAACAATGACACTAATACATCTTTTTGAAAAGAATTTTTATTACTGAAATAGTTAATACTGAATCGTGCCCCACAGCAAACGGTGGTCCTAATAGAACAGGTGTATGTCAGATGTTTTTCTGCTTAGCATTTATTGAACATCCACTGTTCGTTGAATGTGCAGCATGCCGGAAGTGTAACTCCAAAGAGGCTTGGTTCAGTAAGAACAGTGGCGCACAACTCCTTAGGGCTTTGTCAGTGGTCTTATATCTGACCACGTGCTGAAAAGGACCAACATTTAATGAGCAGAATAGTTAAGCCCATCTCATGCATTTTTTTCTCATGTAATCCTTTCAGAGCTGTGTTGAATACATAGGTGTGTCCCCTTTTAACAGCTAAGAAAATGAGGTTTGGAGCTTACATTCCTAACGCGAGTGTATATGACTTGCAGATTTCATCCTTTCCAGCATTATAGAATTACCCATTATTCCGTTTAGTCTGTTTTTTCCAATAGTGACTTTGCAGCCTTCACAGCTTTGGACAGTAATTTAGAACCCGTTTGTGTTATCAGTGGTGCCGATTTTGTTCCTTCAGAATACCTTACTACCTTGATTTAGGCACTCTCATTTTATCTGTAACTTTAGTTAAGTTAATTGTAAGCTTTGTTACCCAGACTGTACGGATGCCATTGTAGTAGCCTTGAAACTAGTCTGCCAGGTCTAGTCTGTTGTGCTGCCCAGAGGAATTAGTAGAAGACATACACATGGATGAAATAACTTGCCTTAGCCTTGGATACTGGACTTCTGGTCAGACTGATAGTGTTTTTTTTGAACGTGTTCCTTTATGCCACTATACTGCCTGCCACATATATTTTCCTAACTGAAAACCTGTTGCTTGTTGCTACTGGGTAAACTATGACTTCTGCTTCAAAACCCAGTTCATGTAAGCTCTTGGGAAACTGTCTTTGATTCTTCTGTGATCATGAACATTTTTGGTACTGAAATTTTTTTGTTGTCCTGTATTTACAGTTGAGCCCCTTGGGACAGAGCCAGTGTACTTAGCATTAAATCCTCAGAGGCTAGGCTTTTCTGTGTGCCTTCTGTTCTCCCCACACTCCCTACACCACCCTCCTTGAGACAGGGTCTCCCTGTGTAGCCCCATGCTGGTCCTGAATTCACTGGTAGAGCTCTGGCTGGCCTGGGACTCAGATCAGTCTTCCTGCCTAAGCCTCAGGCATGTGCCACCATGCCCAGCTTTTGTGTGGTGCTGGGGAATTGAACTCAGGGTCTTGCGCTTGCAAAGCAGGCACTTTAACCACTGTGTCATTTATTCTTCCAGCCTTGTTTTTCATTGGACCTTTTAGATCACAACCCAATTTTCTGATCTCTTTAAAATACTTCTTCATAAGGTAATTTTATCAGATGTTGGTTGACCCTGTCTGTAATATGTAGTAGTTCATAAAACAAAGTAACAGCAGAACAAGTTTGGTAAATATGTGCATTGGAAGTACTGCCAGCTATTTTTCTTTTTTTACTCTTAGTTTCTAATTTTACTCTTTGTATAAACTCTTCTCATTCTTTAGGTGGTTCCCTTGATTATCTGTTTACCTTTGAAGTTCATACTTGCACGTCTGTACTGCTGAGACAACACTGCATTGCAAAATAGCATTCTTTTGCGGCAATGTCTCTTTAAAAGATGACTCTCAGGAGATCGCCCTCTGCAGGTTCACTACTGCAGGGGCTCACTGCCCAAGGGGATGAACATCCTGACGTGTACATAGGACTTAATGTGGCTGTAATGGTCGTAAAATATTTGTCAATAAATGAGTTAGAGAAATTTTTAACTAATAATTTAGGTATTCTCATTTTCTGTTTTATTCAGGGGTGAAATCCTAGGTCTTTTCTTTTTTAGTTGTTCTATAAACGAAGCATCTGAGTTGTTTATAAATGTTTTCAGGGCTCTTTGACCTAATGTGAGTTCTGTGAAGGAAGACATTATTTTTCTTAATGAATTGAGATGCTTTGATAAAAAGGAGTTTGTGGTGTTTTAAATTAGTAGATGTTAATCACCACTTAATTATTAAAGTACTGTCAAAGTAATTAATGAAAGTAGAGACTTTGCCCAAGTGCAGAGTTTCTTCTTAGTTGATGTTACATTGGAACTTGCAATCTTAATAGCGAGTTAAAAATAAGTAAAAACAGAGAGTGAATGTCCTGTACCATGCTGGGTAAATTTTATATGCAATGACCACATTCGTCCCTGATGTGGGAATTATTGCTTGTAGTTATAGGTACTTTGTGTATCAGTTTAATTCTCTTGTGATTTTCAAGAGTATGTTACTACTTTCATAAAAAGGGCAGGGAACATGGTTGAAAATAGTGTTTTTTCAAGTATACATTTTAGATTAGATATCATTGTTAAGTTTTGTTTTCATTAAAATAGATGTAGTTGCGTGTTTCTATTCTTATGTCATTTATCCAAGCTCTACAGTTTTATATGAATTAGTGCCTTATATGTGAGAGGTGGGTTTTGTCGACGTTTTTTGAGAAAGTCTCACTCTGTAGCCCAGGCTGGTCTTGCGCTCACTGTGAATCTGAGGCTGGCCTTGGACTTGGGAGCCTGGCAGCCTTAGTACATGAGAGTTTTGTTTTCATGTTCAACTATAGTGAAAAAGAAAAAAATTTCAGGCTCTTAATATAGGGATACATACTTCTGGGGTTTTTTTGGTAGATGTCTTTTCATTTTTAACTTTCCCTATGAGTGCTGATGAATCATACTTATGTGTAACAAAAGAGATAAGAGAGTAGAACATCTGACTTTGAATTTGTGGTGTGTCCCTACTTAGTCTTGCATTTTAAAACTCTCACCCATCTGGATTATAAATTGAACACACCTTTCTGGGTTTTAGTTTCATTTTTAAGAAAGTAAACACTGTGTGGTGTTACTGTGTGTATATATTTTCTTCAAAGATTGGATCTTTGGATTGAGGGATGTGTTAGTTAATCATTTAATTCGTATGTGCAGTATATAGACAGGTGAGAATTTCTGTAATTTTGTGTTTGAGGGTATATAACTTTGCCCTTGGTTTAACAGAAGCTTTGTGCTGTGTTTATTGCAGTTATCTTATACAAATGAGCATGTTTTTAATTCTTGTCACAGGCTCTACTTACGAGAAAGCGGAGGCTTTCTGGTCTCTGCTTGAATTTTTGTAGGAGCAATCAGTAGGAGTAACAGCACAAAAAAGTAGACAGTTTCCACTTAGATGATGTGCAGTTTCCTCATCTAGGCCCCAGATTCATTTTAATCATTAGCTTCAGTCTTTTAATTAGTGCCTTCATTTCCCTCTCCTAAGACTATCACAAAATCCAAAACCGAGAAGTACCTCCACACTCTAGAATTAAAGGAATGCTTCTTGGGAAATGATTTACTTTTCCTTACTGCTGGCATCTTTGGTCACACCTGTCCTCGCCTTGCTTCTCATGAAAACTTAGTTGAATTGAAGCAAGAAAGAACTACCTATACAGCTGGTTTTTGAATAACTTTAAGCTGGAAGTTCCCTTATATTTTCCTGTGCTTGCACAAGGTAATTGAAGGAATAAGAGTAGGAGTTGGGAATAAGGGAAACACCAGAGTGACCCCCTGAGTACAAGAACAGGCTAGACTGACCAGCCTTTCTAGTCATCAAGACACCCTTCTTACTCCTTCATGAAGCCTTGCAATGTGATTGTTTTCTGAAAGTTGCACACATTGTAATCTGTGGGGTAGTGTTCTCCCCCCCTCATTGTAATGATGCCATTGATACTAAGTTCACAACTAAAATGTAATATAATGACCTGTTGCCAGCTACAGTTACTCAAGAATGAAGACCCCACAGTTTGAATAACTTATACTCTAGTGTTAATATACTTCACTGTATAAAAAAGTGATTTATTTGTAGTATTTTTAGAAAGCATCCTCAAGAATGGAAAACTAGATTTTTATCTTGTGAATGTAGCAGATACATAGTAAAGTTTGTCTAAGATAACTTTTGTAGATAAATAGGTAATTTTAGTATTCATTTCTTAACAAAGACCAAGAGTGATGTGGCTGGAGGAATAGCCCAGTGGTTAAGGCCCTGAGTTTGATTCCCCAGCATCACATAAACAGGATGTGTGGCTCATGCCTGTAACCCCACCACTTTGGAGACTAAGTGAGGGAAGAAGATTGATGTGAGTTCTGGGCCAGCCAGAGCTGCATAGTGAGATCCTACCTCGGGGGAAAAAGAAAATCCAAACAAAAAACTCCACAAAAACCAAGAACAACACTCTTATCAGGAGAAGCAGCGCAACATTTGCTGTCGTTGTTTTTTAAATCTGAAGTTAAAGTATAATTGGCAAATTTAAAACTCTACATTTAAAATATCTAGGAAGCCACCACAGAGATAATGATAACATCTCTCAATGTGTTTTCTGCCCTTTTGTTTACCTAGATAATTTAATCTTTTCTTTCATTAGAGAGTCATTGTTGTTTATTCATTTCTGTTGCTGAGTAATATTCTGTATATTCTGTATGAATACTCAACAAGTTTGTACATCCTTTCAAAAGATGATGGGCTGTAAGTTGTTTGGTCTCTGGCTATTACAAGTAGAGCTGCTGTGTACATACCTGAACAAGTCATTGTATAGACATTGGCTTTCCTTTCTTTTGTGTAAATATCTTGAAGTGGAGTCCTTCATTAAGCTTCACTTTTAAGGAATGACCAGTATTGTTTTGTAGAGTGGTGATGTAATTTTAAATTCCCACCAGCACTGTATGGGAGTTGAATTTTCCCACGATTTTCTCAACCCTGATATAGTCAGTGTTTTAGATTTTAGACGTCAAGTAAATATGTAGTGGTCCCTTATTGTGGTTTTAATATCTCCCTAATAAACCCAGCTTTGTGTGGTGCTGGGGAATCAAACTCAGAGCCTTGTGCCTGCAAGGCAAGTGCTTTAACCACTGTACCATTCCTCCAGTCTGTGGAGTGTGTCTTCTGTCTCTATACCCTCTTTAGTGTTTCTCAAGTCATTTACTTGCGAATTTTGATTTGATTGTTTGACTTGGAATTGTGAATTATTTATTGTGGATTTGGATAAATATTTTAAGAGTGTTGCGTAAAGAATAGTAAACTTGAAGAAGTCCAGTGTTACTATCTTCTGTATCTTTCTGCATTTGTGTCATAATTTCAGAATTTTTTGCCGAGTCTAAATCATTAAGATTTCTATAGCTTTGCTTTTGTAAATTTTATGGTTTTAGCTCTTATATTTAGGGCCTTGGCCCATTTTAAGTTCATACTTGAATGTAGATTTTTTTTTTTTTTTAAAAAACAAGGTCTTGCTCTGTAGTCCAGGCTAGTCCTGAACTCACTGTGGAGCATAGGCTGGCTTGGATTTACGGCAGTCCTTGTACCTTAGCCTTCCAAATGCTGGGGTTATAGGCATTTACCACCACTCCTGAATTAATATGGTTCTGGGGAATCAAACCTTAAAGCTTGCTAGGCAAGTACTTTAACCGCTTAGCTATTCCTCCAGCACTTGAATGTGGATTTGCAAGGGCAAGGTTTTTTTTTTTTAATTATATGCCAGTCCAGTATTCTAGTCCATGAACATGGTTTATCGTTTTATCACCAGTTTTAATTTTTGATACCATATAAATGTTACTTTGTTAAAGTTTCAGTTTCCATTTGTGGCTATTTGTATTTTATAGAAACACACTTGTCTCTGTCATTTTTGAACTTGACTGTTCTATGTATTTTTGGGATAGATTCCAGAGGATTTTCTTCAGCAACAGATCGTGTCTGTGAACTAAGAATTTTCCCTTTTTCCTCCTTTGATGCCTTTCTACTTCCTCTGACAATACCTGCATTAGGACTTTGAATATAGGGTTTGAGAGTGGACATTATTGCAGTATTTACATTTTTAGGGAGGATTAAACATTCAAATTTTACCATTAGTTATAGTTTTTATGTAGGTTTAGGAAGCTCCATTTCTGTTTTGTTTTGCTGAGAGTTTATTACAGAATATAAGTATTTATTTGAGACAGTCATACAGTTTTAACTTTTCAGTTCTGAATTAGATTGATAGGAGCATGTTTTGTTTCATAATGGGATCAAGCCCAGGGCCTTTGCACTGAGCTATATAACCAGTCTTTTTTTTTTTTTTTTTAATTTCCGCAGGGCGAGTCTTGCCCAATTCCTAATGGGTTAGGCTGGTCTCAAGCTTGTGATTCTCTTACCTTAGCCTCCCAAGTGCTGACATCACAGGCCTGCACCATTAGGCCTGCCTTGACTTTAAAATTTTAAACAGATTTCACTTACAGTGGCAAATCCCACTTTATCATGAGGTCATTTTGTGATAATTCTTGTTGAACTATGTTTTTAAGACTGTAAAAAGAACATTGGTCTTTTAAAAAATACTTTATAAAATATGTGTCTGATTTTATATTTAAAGTAATGTGAATTTTGTAGTATGACTTGAAAAAAATGTTCCCTTCGGTTTTTTCAGAGTTTGTATAAGTTGGTATTTTCTTCTTTCATAAGTATTTTATAGGCTTGGCTAGTGAAGGTGTGTGGTGAGCTTTTTGTAGATGAGTTTTAATTATAAATTCAGTTTCTTTAATATATACAAGAATTTTCATATTTTTTTCCTGAGGTTTGGCAGATGCTACTTTTTCAAGGGACTAGGAATGTATATTTTATTGAATAAAGTTGCTCCCAATACTGTATGGGTGGTACCAGGGGTTGAACACAGGGCCTCAGTGCTCTACCAGTGAGCTACATCCCCTGTTCTTTAAAAAAATTTGTTTTTAGAGAGGTTTTTGATACATTCTCCATACTGGCTTCGAGTTTGCAATCCCTCTGCCTCAGCTTCTGGAGTCCCTGGGAGTATAGGTGTGTACCAGTGTGCCTAGCTCCTATCTTCTAGTATTTCTAGGACAATTGGAACTGTCACCTCATTCTTTATTGATAATTTATGCTATCTTTGTTGTTGGATTTCACTGCTTTTTCCTGTATTTCTATTTTGTATATCACTAACTTATGGTCTAATTTTTTTCAGCTAATTTTGAATTTCATTTGCTCATATTTCAGTTTCTTAAAATATCATTTGAGATTCTTAATTGAAAATCCTATGTGAAAATCTAGGTGTGTGGTACTGTAAATTTTTCTTTATAATGCTACTGTACCTGTATGTCATCCATAACTTGATAATTTGTTTTCTGTGACACTTAGCTTGGAGTACTTTGCTTTTCTTTTTTGCTGGATAACTTATTTAGAATTAATGTAAATTTTCAAATTTGTGATGATTTTCCAAATCTAGTTTTTGGTTTAGTTTCTGATTCTACTGTGTTTATTTTTGTTACTAAATTCCTAAGCATATGGAATTGCTACATTTTAAATTGAGGTTTTAATCAGTATTGAGATAACTTTATTTCAGATAGTAGTATTTTCTCAGATGCATTTTGTCCCGTATTAGTACAACCATTGCAGCTTTGTTTTTGCTAATTACTGTGGCATACTATTACCTATAAATTGTGTCTGTATTTGAAGTAAGCTATTTATAGGTAGTATGTGGTTGGGTTTTGCTCTTATGATCTCTCTTATATTCCTTAAGTTTTAAAAATTAAAGCATTTACACTTAATGTATTTACTGATGTTACTACTTTATATCTAGCATCTTGCTTTTTTTTTTTTTGCTTATTCACCTGTTAACCTTCTTTTCTTCTGCATTTCTGGTTAAATGAGGACCTCCACCACCTACCATATTAGTTGTAATTCTGGTTGTGTCAGTTGTTACTTTAATACGTGTTCAATTTATTGTAGTCTATCTTCAAGTGTTAGTGTACTTCTTTGTACATAGTGAAGGGCTTTTAGTCTAATACTTGTATTTTCTTCCTAGCCTTTGTGCTATTCTTGTCATATGTTTACTTTTAAATATCTTGTTCTACACATTTGTTAGTTTTTGCTCAGTTATTTTTTAAGAGATAGTAATTTTACCATTTCTATTGGTCTTCTTCATTCCCTTGTACACATCCAAAACTCTAGTAATACTTTTCTTCTGCTTGAGGGACTTCCTTTAATATTTATTTGTGCATGTCTATTAGTGATTGATTCTTTTAATACCACAAGATACTAGTTTTGTCTCTTCTGGTAAAAGCTTTACTAAGATGCAAATTGCTTGTCAGGTAGCTCATTTATTTAAATCAGGCAATTCAGTGGTGGCTGATATATTTAACACTCTCCACCCCCATCCCAGACCTTTTAGTTACTAATCTGCAGCTTTCCCCTTTCCTCTCTGCCCTAAACCATAAGGAGTCACTCACATCATTTCTGTCTCTAAAGATTTGCCTTATTTCATACGAATGGACACATGTAACATGTCTTCAGTGACTGCCTTCTTTACTAGCATGTTTCCTGGGTTCAGTTATAATGTAGGTGTGTGTTGGTGCTTCACTCAGTTTGTGGCTAGATAACATTCTGTTACCTAGACACATGCCACGTTTTGTTGTGCACTTACTAGTTGTCTAGATAGTAACCACGTTTAGCTTTTTGAGGGACTGCTCCACTGTTTTCCAAGTAGTTGCCTCATTTTGTATTTCCAACAGTTCACTAACTTTCCAATTTCTTGGCCCCAGTCTGAAGATTTTTTAATGGATTTAAAATTCTGTGTTGAGTTTTTACTTACAAGTTATCGCAAAGACGCTGTTCCATTGTCTTCTGAGTTTCATCATTCTGTGAAGTTTTATTTTATTCTTACAAAACAGGCCTTTTGTTTCCTCTGGCTGCTTTTAAGATTTTTTGTATCACTGATTGCCAGTATTTGGATGAAGATGAGCCTTGGTATATAGGTTGTGTTACTTGTGCTTGGGTTTTGTTGAGCAACATTGTCCTCAAGGCTGTTGTGAAATAAATAAGGTAGTTTACAAATTGGAATGTTAAATCCACTTAGAGAAAGAAATAAGCCACAGTATATATAACTAAGAGCTAGAATCCTTCAAGTTGCCCTTAGTCACACTGTTGCTTCTTCCCTGGGGGAAAAATTTCTTTAAAAATAAACTTTGGAGATAATTTTGTTAGCCATTGTGTATCAGAAAACCAAAACCAGTGAGTTAAGTGACTGTCTCAGCGTCATTGGAAATAGGCCTTCGACTAGACACTGGGTATAGGCTCTGGTCTCTTCCCATTTGTTTAAACTCTTTGATGGAGTGGTAGGAAGTCAACTAGCAGTCATGCCCTGGACTGCTACTGTGCTTTTTTCTGCTGTAGAGCTCACCTCTAAAACAAAAAGAAATCAGGTGCCTTGTTTCCCTTCCATCCACATTGTCCGGCTTCTTACTTTGAGAACAGTGGCCCGCAAGTGGGAATTGCAATAGTGAAATTATGAAGTGCCTTGCAGATGTCCCACTTCTTTAGATGAGCTCTTCTGTGAGGTATTCTATGTTGTAGTTCGTTTCCATAGTATTGTGTACCTCAGACCAAATGCTAACATGTTATTTTAGAAAGTTACATAGTTTTGGCTTAGTATTCTTAACAGCCTTTGCTTAATAGGTGAACTTACTTGATAGGAGGGACTTGAGGAAGTGAACTTCTTGTCACTTGACATCTGTTTCTATTCTTCTGCTCACCTAATTTATCCAGTTGAAAGTATGTGTGAGTGCAGGTTGGTGTTCTTTTTTTTTCTAGGTTACCATCTGTAGCATCCTCTGGTTCTTTTCTTTTAGAATCGTTTCTTACTGATTACTTCCTTTTATGACTTATTTTATAGATAGTTGTGGGACCTCTGGCGCATGTGGCAGGGGGGAATATTTTGTGTGTCTAACCATTTTGGAGCCTTGGTTGTACATTCCCCCACATTAGGAACAGATCATCTCATAGTAGTGTAGCATCCAGCCACTTTATCTTCGCTTGTACAGGGGAGTTTCTCAGAAGACCCTTTAGAAGTGCACTGGAAGAGGAGTTTTGAATGGATAAGTGAAATACTACAATATTTTCTAGAAAATACTAAAAATTTGAACTTTAAAAAGAATTTGGTTTATTGAGTTAATACATTTATCAGGTTTAAACCCTTTTTGGTAACACAGGTCTGTGAATTTTTTTCTTTTTTTTTGTATTTTAAAATTTATGCATCACATCCCTTTCTCCTTTTTCACCCTCTCACCTTCTCCCAGCTTTTCTTTTCCTTTCCACGAAGTCCATCTTTTTACTTTCTTCCTCATCTCTTTTTTTTTATGGTTTGGTTCCTCAAATTAGAGAAACCATATGATATTTGGCTCTCTGGGCCTGATACATTTCACTTAACATCATCGTCTCAGGGTGCATCCATTTTCCTGCAGATGGCTCACATTTGGCCTTCTTTACAGCCGATTGTTACTCCATTGTGTATATATACCACTTCTTTACCCATTCACCCGTGGTTGGACATACTGGTTTCTTCCATGCAAACATGGTATGCATGTATTACTGTTATATAATGACTTTGTTTTTGGAAGATATCCAGAAGAGGTATTGCAGGGTCAAATGGAATAATCTGTTTTCGGTTTTTTGAGGAATCTGCATAGCGCTTTTTGTCATGGTTGTACCAGTTTACAGATCCACCAGCAGTATAGGAGGGTTCTTTTTTTCCCCATATCCTTACCAGCATACGTTGTTTTTTGAGTTCTTAATACCGTATTGATGTTAGAAGGAAACTCAGTGGTATTTTGATCTGCATTTCTTTGATGACTGTTTTAAAAATATTTTTTTGTTTTGTTAACGTACATATGCGGTACATGTTTACATTTGACTTGAGTATTTTGTACACATGTATACTGTGTTTTTTTTTGAAAGACATTGGCTACGTGTATGTCTTCAAGGGTTTGCCTATGTTTTCTTGCAGTAATTTGAGTTTCTGTTTTAATGTCTTAAGTCTTTGATTCCTTTTGATTTGTTTTTGGCTCACGGTGAAAATTGTGCTCTTCTTTCATTCTTTTGTATCATGTGGTTAGCCAGTTTTCCCAGCACCTTTTGCTAAAGAGGTTATCTTTACTCCACTGTGTATTTTTGGCCCTTTGGTAAAAGATGAGATGGGTGATGGTACTTGGAGATGTTTCTGCATCCTCAGTTCAATTTCGTTGATCCCATCTGTCTGTTTTTGTGCCAGTACCATGTTGATTTATCACTGTTGCTGTGCGGTGTAATTTGGTAGCTGGTATTTTGATGCCTCTTGCTTAGGGTTTTTTAAAATTTTTTATTTATTTTTTATTTTTATTTTTTTACTGTTCTGGGCCTCTTGTGGTTCCATACAGTTTTTTGGATCGTTTTTTCTAGTTCTGTGAAAAATCCTGTTGGTATCTTGATAGGGATTGCATTGAACCTGTGTATCAGTTTAGATAGTTCCCCATTTTGACATTGTTGGTTCTCCCTGTCAGGAACAGCAGATGTCTTTGCATTTTCTAAAAGTTTCTTCAGTTTCTTTTTTCAGAGTACTATAGTTTTCAGTATAGAGGACCTTCACTTGCTTAGATTGAGTCCTAGGTATTTAATTTTCTTTGAGGTGACTATGAATAGAATTGTTTTTCTGATCCCTTTGTCTTTGTTTTCATAGCTGTAGAGAAATTGCTACTGGTTTTGTGTGTAGATTTTTATATCCTGCAACTTGGCTGAATGTATTAGGTCTAAGTGTCTTCTGGTAGAGTTTTTGGGATCCTCCTTGTAAAGGAAGGTCTGTGGGTTTTGATGAACTTAAATCCTACTGTATAAATCAAGAAACAGAATATTTCCATTCTCCCTTAAAGTCCCATTTTGTTGTCACCAGTAGGTACAAATTCCGGTTTCTGTGCATCCTCCTCAGTTCTTAGTGTTTGCAGATTCTTCTTTTAATAGCCGCTGTGTAATGGTAACTTGTTGATTTTCTGTTCCTTGATGACTGACTGATAAGCATCTTTTCACTTCACGTACTTACATAAGTTTTTCATTCATAAAGTTGTTCATTCCTATGTTGATTTTGTGAAGTTCGGTTTTTTGTTCATTTAAAAAATTGTGTCCATTCATTAAACTTTCAGAATTTGTCAGATACACTGTGGCCTTTCTCTCTCTCTCTCCTTTTTTTCTAATAAAGTGCTCTTTATGGAAGCAGAAATGTTAAAATTTTTGCGAAAATTGTTCTGTACGTTTTTAGAATTCTCCTTATTTGTACTCTATATTCTATCCAAGAAATCCCTAAGTTGAGGCCATGAATATTTTTCCCTTTGTTTTTTTCTTTTGTTGTTGTTGTTTAGAAGTTTTAGTTTGAAGTCTTATATCCTGTGTTCCATTTTGAGTTACTTTTTTATATATATGGAAATAGGTATGGGTTGAAGTTCTTAGTTTATACATACGAAGTCTCTCCTTTGTCAGATAATCTTGACTTGTCAGTGATCCTGAAATGATATGATGTGTATTTTTCTGGACTTTGTCTTGTTCCTTTCACTTGTGTATAATGGGCAAGAATTGTACTGTCTTAAATATTATAAGTAATCAAGGTAAATGAAATCACATATCCTCAGACCTTCAACTTTTTTTTTTTCCAAAAAGTTGTTTTGACTAAAGTTGTTTGGTCTTGTGATCTCCCCCCCCCCCCCCCTAAATCTTACTCTTAGTCAGTTTGTATGAACCTTGCTGGGATTTTGATAGGACTGCATTAAACCTGTAAATGAGCACTTTCCAGTAGAACTTTCTGTAATGAGAGCAGTGTTTCATATTTGCACTGCCCAGTGTATCCTAGCCGCCAACAGTGTTACTGTGATTAATATGTGCTTAGTGAAATTGAAGAAATGAATTACATGGCTTGTTTGATTTCAGTTAAGTAGTCATGGCTCTTTTGGTTTTTGAGTTGGAGAGCACAGACTTGCATCATCTTGAGGCAGTCATTTGAGTCTTCAAGCTGTTGTGATGGTGTATGTTTTTCTATTTAAGCTTTTGATCCTTTTAATGATTTGTAAGTTGGAGCATATGATCTTGTACATATTTATCCCTGAATATTTGATTGTTTTGGAGTCGGTTTTAAGTGGCTTGTCTTTCTTATTAAATTTTAATTCCCAGTTGTTTTTTACTAGCGGTAGAAATACAACTAGTCTTTGATTTGTGTTCTCTGCCCTTGCGCAGTTGTTTTATTCTCACAGTTTTTTGTAGTTGTACAGTATTCTGACTAGACAGTTATCCTTAAACTGATAGTAAAGACAGATTATTTTCTTCCTTTTTAATCTGCCTTTTGTATGCTGTTTTCTTTTACCATGTGTAGACTTGAATCATCAGTATGTCTTACCTGAGTTTTTCAAATTATTACTATGAATTTGTATCGAATTATTAATGCTTTTAATATTTTGTGATGATATATGATAGTTTTTCTTTGCCATCTCTTCATATGGAGAATCACTGTTTTTTAGATATTCAACCAACTTTACTTTTGTGCTGTAAACTAATCATGTGTTACCTTTTTTATATGTTGCTATATTCAGCTGACTAGTACAGGCTGGGTATATTTCTTGAAATCTTGAAATGAGAAGTATCTTGGAATTGTAGTATTTGGACTTGGGGTGCATGCACATTCATAATGAGATGTCTGGGGGATGAAATCCAAGTGTAAAAAATTCTTATTTCCTAAACACTACGTACAAATAGCCTGAAGGTGATTTTATACAGTGTTTTCAATGCAAAACTTTTGATTGTGGGTTGTCACATATGTAATTTTTTTTCTTGTGGTATTATGTTGTATATTTTTTTTCCAGATTTTGAGATTAAAAATCTTCTACGTGTAATGTGGATTTATGTTCTTAAGGGATTGTGTATTTACTTTATGTGTTCATTGTCTAATTTTGGTATCCTAATAATACCATTTTTATATTAAGTAACACTGAGGTGCTAAGTTCTTATTTGTTCTTCAGCCTTCTCCCCCAAACCCCTCCTGTTTTGTAGAATGCTTAAAATGATAAAAAGAAACAAGCCATCTTGGCCTGGAGAGGAATGAGTGCCTTTTTTTTTTTTTTTTGATACTGGGTCTCATTCTGTAGTGCATGCTGGTCCTGAACTCACCGTGTAGCCCAGACTATCCTTGATTGAGCACAAGGCAGTCATCCTGCTGCAGCCTCCCAAGTGCTGAGATGATGGGCGTTTACCACCATGCCTGGCTAATTTTCATGTGGTGTTAGGTTAGGGAATCAAACCCAAGGTTTTGCTTGTGTCTAACCACTGACCCATGCTCCCAGCCCTGAGATCTTTTTGTTGTGTTACTAGTCATTGACTTTATTTTTCCTTATTTTGGAAACAGAGTCTCACTTTATAACCCAGGCTGGTCCTGAACTCACTTTGTAGCTCAAGCTGGCCTTGAACGCACAACGGTCTTCCTGATTCAGCCTCTTGTGTACCAGGATTACAGGTGTGCATTATCTTGCCTTGCTAATATTTTTGTGGTTCTGGGGAATCGAACCCAGAGCCTTGACCATGGTAGGCAAGCACTCTAACAGCTATAATATTCTCTAGCCCCTAGTTGTTGAAGATTGTAAGTAGAAATTTGTGTGTTGGGAAGGCTTATTTACCTGTTTAGATTTTAAAGAGGCATTTAATCTGTGCTGTGAGCCTTTTTAAGTACAGTGTTAATGATTTTTTTCTTCGCCTTCAAGCATAGTCTTTCTCATACAGAGAATTGGTGTTGTAAAAAAATTTAATTTGCTGCCCATTTTAAAACTATAAGAAAAGCTCAGAAAGTAATATAGCTTATGTCACCATCTAATATTAGGATTAAGTTACATCGTGATAATTTTAGTTTTAATTTAAAAGATCTTGAAAAGTGAATATGCAGTAGTGTTTTAAATAAACACCTCAGATTCCTTCCCCCTCTGTGCCTTTCCTAGCCACTGTTACTGAAGTGTACCTGTGTGGCATTTATTATTATTGTCTTCTTGTTTTTAGCACCCATTGTGTGAATCCATGTTTCTCTTTATATGGAAATTTTAGTTAAATGGGATATCGTACATAACCTTTTGTATCTTAATTTTCACTCAGCATTGGTTGATGTATAACCATGTTGACGCTTGGTCTGGTGGTATGCAGATTTTAACTATTTAGCACTTAATTGGGCAAAATATAGCTTGTCTGTCTTTTAGCTAAAATGATGCTTCACCTTTTCTCTGTACGTAATGCTTTTGTGAGCATCTTCTTCATAAATGTGTGTGTTTTTTTTTGTCAAGTAGGCATCCAGATTTGTTTTTCTTCTCTCTCCTGCCCCCTTGGTCCTGGGGATTGAACCCAGGGGCTCTGTACCAAGTGAGCTATGTGCCGCAGCACTTACTGACTTAATTTGAGACATGGTCTTGCTAAGTTTCCTAGTCTGGCCTCAAACTTGAAATTCTCTCACTTCCACCCACCACAGTAACTAGGATTTAAACTTTTTTTATGCTTGTAACCTGCTTGAAGTCCCTTTGAGCTTACTGGAAGGTTGAGAGGTCTTACCCTTCTAGAATATATACTATCCTGCATCATAATTTGATACTGCAAATCCCTCACCCCCTTAATTCCTTTATAGGCTCTTCTGTTCTTCATTCTTTGTTTCATCTGGTTTAGAAACAGAAGAGCTGCAGTGTGTACTTACCTTGGCTTTTTTGCTCTTCTGCCTGTCGGGTAAATGCCATAGTGGCTCCTTTAGTTAGAGTCACTCCTTTCTTAGAGACAGAGGAGGTCTTTTCTATCCATGTCCATGCTCAGTTTGCCTTTTCTTGAGAATTATGCATCCATTGAAACGCTGCTGTCGTTAGGTCCTTGGGTTCAGGGGACTGAGCTTTGCAGTGTTTGGGTGGGAGTAATAGACACAGATAAAATAACTTCCTCAGGACTGAAGTGTAAGCAGAATGCTTAAGTTACTATGTCCAGCTCCCTTTGTTAGGTTTCATGATTTTAAGATATCCAGATGCAGATGTGAACTTAATTAATTGGTAAATCTAGAACCCAGAAGGACAGGTGTATGTGGCATGTTTTTTATGACCTGGAAAACTTGGCTCTGCTGTACCACATTGTAGAAAATAAGCTTCTGATTGATGAGATTGTTTTTTCTGTTCGTTAGAAGAGATTTTTATCTGTCTCTAGAGATTGTTTTATGCAGCTTGATAAGAAATTTTTAAGGGGCGGAATATTTTCCCCCCACCTTTTTCTCCTGGCTTTTAGAAATCAGTAGTTGATTGATTTTCTTCACATTTCCTACATCTGCTTCCGTGCATTCAGGGTCTTGTACTTTTCTTATGTGTCGTCCCTGTGACTCAATACATGAAATGCACAAATTAGGGGAGAAAAAGTTTATTCTAGTTCACAATTTTAGAAAGTCTCAGTCTGTTTATGGATGGGCAGCTGGGAAATGGAACCATATGGCAGGGCTGGAATGCAGGGGTCAGAGGTGGATACCAGAGCCAGAGCTTCAGAGACAGATCCTCACAGCACAGCAGAACAGACAAGTGTAGGAGGAAGTGTGGAACCAGTGCACACACCACTCTTCAGGTTTAGCGCCAAGCATCTGTCCCTTCCAGCCAAGCGCCACCAGTACACAGTATCCCCAGGTACATGGGCCCTTTGGAGGACACTCCATATCCAAACCACAAGGTACTTAAAAAAGAATATATTGCAGGACAAATGTATTTCAGCCTCTGAATATATCACGTATTGATGTTCTGTAGAAGTGCAAATACAATGTGTTGATTTCTGTTTTAATGCTTTAAATAAACTTTATCTTGAGATAATTGTAGATTCCTATGTAGTTGTTATAAACACTATAGAAAAATCTATTATTCTTAGTGGTGATAATCATTATTCAGTAAGTAGTATAGTGAACTGAGCCCAGGGCCTTTGCATTGAGCTACATCCCCAGCCCATTTTTACTTTCGATTTTGAGATAGGATATTAAGTTGCCCTGGCTGGGCTTGAATTTGGGATCCTTCTGCTCCAGCCTCCCAGAGTGCTAGTATTACTGGCCTGGGCCATCAGGTTCAGCTACTCAGTGGTGATACCATTACAAAACTAATGATATGATATGATATGATATGATATGATATGATATGATATGATATGATATAAATCATCACATGAAAGAAGTTGATGTGCTGCAGCTTCCCCTAGTTGTACCTGTACTTGGTGCGTGTGTGTATTCTCATATGTGTTTGTTTCTGATGTTATCATGTTTAGTTTGTTGTGATACAAAATAGTCTATCACAGTCCCTCATGGCATTCTTTGTACAACCATACTGACTGGACAGGGCATGAATTTGTTTTTCCTTTGTATCACTATTGATAATGTAAGAAATTCTACACATCTTAATGAGAAACTGCTAAGCATTTGGGAATTTTTTTAATCTTTCCTAATATTTGTATTTGAAAATAGCTCATTTTATAATGGCAAATACCGCATAGGATGTGAGACTTTTAAAAATTGGCTTGTATATTAAAATTTTCAGATTGGGTTATTGTATTTTTCAGTTATCAGCTGTGTTGTGAACTGGTTTTCTTTTTTGTATGGCCATTGAGCCTATCGCTTTCACACTGTGCTTCTACATTACTAACTCTTTTGACTTTGAGACAATGTCTCACAAAGTCAGTAAGTAGCCCAAGCTGGGCTTGAACTTGATATCCTCCTGACTCAGTCTCCCAGAGTGCTAGGATTACAAGCTTGTGCCTCGGGGCCTGGTTTACTGCAGTATAATTTACAAATTGTCCATACCATTGTCAAGTTGATTGTAGTCACTTCCTGTAGCTACACTGCTGTCTGTCATCACAGTCCGGGTTCCTTTAAAGTACACTTACCTGTGAGTTCTCTCCTGCCTTTTTGTAGATAATCTTTTCTTCTCAGGCAAATATTGTCCTGCTTTTATTCTCTACAGAAATTTTATAGCAGTGGCATCTGTTGTCCTCCCAGCCCCCCACCATTTACTATGTGTTTGAGATTTGTCTGCCTTGTGTTTTAATTGCTGTGTAGTATTCTTTTGGGTGGTTAAATCACATTTCTGTATTTACTCATTAGTGGATACTAGAATTGTTTCCAACTTACTGGTTATAAATGATGCTCTAATAACATTTGTGTAAGTCTTTGTGTGGGCATATTTTCTTTTAAGTAGATGCTCAATGATGGTTGAGCTATCTAAGAATTGTATATTGAACTTTTCAGCTTCAAAATAAGTCATTCCCTAAAATGATTGCACTGTGCATCAAAAATGGGAGAGTGTATTCTCTTTTATTTTTACAGTTTTTTTTTTGAGTGGGTGTATTGTGAAACCGTTTTGTGGTTTTACTTTGTATTTGTCAAAAGACTAATGATGTCTTAGCATTTTTGCTTTTGTAAATCTCTAGTCAAACTACTATTTTCATTTTTGGCCTTGGATTGTACTTAACTGAGCTGTCGTTACATATTACAGACATACAGCTTTTTTCCAGACAACTGTATTTTTTTGTTGTCTTATTGGAGTCTGCTGGGGTGTCCTTGTGTTCCTCCAAAACTCATGTGTTGAATCTAATCTCTTAATATCGTTAACTGGGGGCTTTCGGAGGTCATGAGAGTCCACTCTCATTTGGGATCAGTGACCTTATAAAACGCCCCAAGAAGTATTTTTGTCCCTCCTAGATGGTATCTGTGAGGAATTGCCCTCAGCAGACACCAGATCTGGTAAGGCTGTGGACTCTCTAGACTAGCACTATGAGCCGTAAATTTCTGTACTTTATATGTTACCCAACCTAAGATAATTTATTTTGTTATAGTAACCTGAACGGACTAAGATAAAGATCAGTTTATAGTCTTTTTTTCCTCTTCACGTAGAAATAACACTTTTTAATTCACCAGTGAAAGAAAGTGTGGTATCATGCCAGTAGTCCCTCCCACTGGTGGGGTGGGGGCACTGAGGCAGAAGTATCACAGAGTCCAGCCCAGCGTAGTTTAGCATCTCAACAAGACCCTATATCCAGACAAACTAAACCAAGAACAGAGGTGCAACTCGGTGTGAATGTCTTGGATTTAATCCATAGTACCTGGTCGGTGTAGTGACAATACATTATGAGCTATTTTTTAAAAGTCTTGTTTCTAAAACCTTGTGGGAATTATGCCTTGACTCTAATTAATTGATTCTTAGTATTTTTTACCAGCAGTGAAACAATGAAGGCGTCTATCTTTTGCTCCAGAATCTTCTAGATAACTTTACAAATCTTGGTGAAAACTTCGGTATTCATTGTCTTTATAGTGGAAAAAAATATTCCTAGACCAGGACTGCTTAGAATATTTTCTCAAAAAGCACATAGCTAAATTTGATTGAGATGTGCAAGATAAGTGTACTAAAACTGTTGCCAAAGGCAGTCTGAGAGAAATGCGGGCTAACCAGTATCTGAGTGTTGTTTTCCATCTTCATTTTGTAGAGAAACCAATAGCAGAAGGGATTTTTTTAAATCTAATTTTTTTCTTCTACATAGAATTTTTATTTTTGCTATTTGAGATTTTTAAAAAATTACTTATTGGATATTAAGTACAGCAGTGTAAATGTGACTTGAGAATTGCCAACTTCTTTTCATCTCTTTTCTTCCTTACATTTACATAGTCATTTTGTTTCAGGTTTTGTTAACTCACTAGTAAAAATTATTGAGGTAGATCTTGAATATATGCTGTTTTAAAAAGTTGAGGGAATCTTTTAGAGGAAAAGATACAAAAATGTATACTTACCATAGCATTAAAGTTAAATTTCTTACTTTCTTGCAATAATAACTCTTGTCTGAAACCTGAAAGTGGATACCCCAGGTGGACTTCAGACTGTGTAGAAGTTGAAGAGGTCTTTTGAGTGCCTCTTGCAGGTTCTTGGCACTTCTGTATGTTAGTTATCTTCTGTGAATCTCCCCTTTGCAGAAATGTTTAGCTTTTGGGATTTTGTGTAAACGTGTATGGACTACATGCCATGTTAAGTGACTGCTGAGGAAGATGAGAAGGTATGGGATCACCTCTTGGTAGGATTTCTAGCTGTAGTAACATACCTGAGGCTGGGTAACTTATAGCAAATATACTATTTATTTTTCACAACTGGCAGCAGAGTCAAAGAGCAAGATGCTAGAGCTTTGATTGTGTCTCATGCTTCCATCCTTGTTCTGTCCTCTGGGTGGAAGGTGGAAAACAAAAGGCCAAAAAGGCCTGGCTCGTTCCCTACAGTTCTTTTATTAGGCACCTATCCCTGTTGCACTGACAGCTAAGTTTCAAGCTGTAACAGTTTACATCTCAGTATTATTTTTTGCCTGCAGAGCTTTTACTAAAAAACTAAATCAGATTATTTAAACTTAGTGATATACTGTTGTGGGAAAATGATTTGAATTCCATTGGTGCGTCACTGGGAAGCTAGCTAGTAATTCACTGAGAGGGTGTGTGTGTGTGTGTGTTTGTGTGTGTGTGTACATGTATGTACACGTGTACGTACATACGTAACTCAAAATTTGGAGAAATGTGTGAAGTTCTTGAGCAAGATTTTCCTGAGAGAATTGGCGGTGCCTTTTGGAAGTAGTCTCCCTTGGTTTTCGTTGTATGCAAGTAATGGAGCCTTACTCATCTTGGTGGAACACTTGCTTCTAGTAGTTCTTCACCATTTAACAGTGTTTTCCCCAGCATGGTTGATGCACAGAAGTGCTGATAGGGGAAATGGAAGTATTTTAATATGCTTGCTGTAATCATTTAAACATCTATGGTCTTGGAGTTTGTTTGAAGGTAGATTTTGAGTGCTTTCAAGTCTTCTGTGGTAAACAGTACTGCTGCGTTAACCACAAGCTTTTGGTGAAGGCAACAGTTTTAAGTAGCTTGTATTACTGTAGCATCTGATCTAGTCTTACTAGCCACATTCCAGCAAATGGAAATTGATCAGCCATCACTACCTGAATGGATTTGATTTCTTTTCCCTGATTACATAAACCGGGAAGAATGCTTTGCAGATTCAAAAATTGTGTGGATACCACACTAAGTTCTTTATGCCCCATCTACTACCCCCTCATTCCCCTGTGGGTTCTGTTTATCACCAGGAATAATGCATCGTCTTTTTCTGGTTTTGGAGCATAGTTCTCTCATAAATTTGCCCTTTGGTGTCTTCAGGAGTAGGGACAGAATGTCTTTTGGGGGAGGGAAGTCTACTGACCATGAAACTTGCCCTACAGCTTCACCTCTGGTCTCTTTCAGGTGAGCATAATCTACATGAAACGTAAATATGTCTAATAATGGAAGCCCACCTGGTGGGAGACCACATTTTATACAATTGGTATAGCTTTTGAGGATTGATTATGGAGGCCCTCTGAATTGCTGGGATTAGTGAGCACTCAGTCTCCACACAGATTTGGGCATTAGTGCTTCTCACATGCTGCATGTGTAGTCCTGGTCATCTTTGAAATAGTTTTATGGTGTATGGAATCCTTGTGATACATCGTTGTGTGAAGGTAAGTACTGGGATGGATTCTGACTAGACTTAGACATTCTTGGGCCAGAGTTTGTTGCTTGTTGACCCCCATTTATAAAATGTACTTAGCTTTTGTATGTGAGATTTCTCTGTGGTTTACAATATAAAGTTTCTAAATTGCTCACAGAAATCAGAACCACTATTAAAATCTGTAGCATGTATGGTGAAAATAACTTTTTTTCCTTAAGCCATGTAAGTTCAAACTTTCATTATTCTCTTTGGAATAAAAGTGCAGGTTTAAGCCAGGCACAGACGTTTTGGTGAATTTATAAAATCATGTAGAAGATTTAAAAGATGAAAGTCATTTCATCTTTTAAAAAATCACTTCAGTATTGGATATTTAAGCAAATTTGAAAGTACTTTCAGACTTTAAAGAATTGATGCTGAGATACAGTGACATTGGCTGAGTTATTCTGCACCATTGTCATTGCTCACTGTTACTCGAGGAAGGCTTCCATTTTCTTTTTGTTTTTCTTTTTGTTTTTTTGGGACAGAGTTTTACTCTAGCCCAGGCTGGTCCTGAACTCACTGTGAGCTCACTATATATATATATAGCCCAGGCTGGTTTTGAACTCGGGGCAATCTTTCTACCTGAGTGTCCCAAGTGCTGGCGTTAGAGGCATGCACCACCACATTCTCCTTAAAGTGTTGGGGAATTGAACTCAGAGCCTTGTTCTTTCAAGGCAAGGGCTTTTGCTACTCCCATTCCTTCAGTTTTTTTCGAAGATGAGTATGGATTGAGATGAGAAGGAGTGGTGACGTGGCAGTGCCCTGTGGTCACCTCCTAGGGGTCTATGTGTCCCACAGACACGATTTCTGAACCTTCACTGGCTTTTGTTTTCTAAAATGTAAAGCAAAAGTCTCAAACTAGATAGATCTCCATAGTGCTCTTCAGTTCTAAATTCTCTCAGTGTAGTTGATCCTTTCTGTTTATGCTTTCCATATTTATGAGTTCAATAAACTGTGACTAGAAAATACTCAGAAAAAAGAATCACATCTATATGGGGCATGTGTAGACTTTTCCTTCCTGTAAACAGTATGACAACAGTTTATGTAGTAAGTGAATTTTATTATACCTAATGTAGAAATGGTTTAAAGTGTATGGAGGAACATACGTATGTTATATGCAAATAAAGGGCTTGAGCACCCACAGACTTTATAGTATGTATGAGGTGTCAGAAACAAATCCTGCCGAGTACTTCAGAACGGCACTGTAACATCTGATATGCTTAGCAGTTACAATGTTTGTAAGTATTTACAGATTGTGAAAAATATCATGTCTTGCTACCTGTATCCCTTCTCCCCTCTAAGAGAAAGGTATAGAAACAGTGGAAGTTCTTTACCTTTTGCCGAATTATGTGTGCTGTCTATATTTCGTTCCCTAATAACTGAAAAGGTAGTTCTTGTGTCCAACTGCCTTTCAGCCCCACCACTCAGAGACTGCAGTTGTGGGTAGTCATTTACCTTTTCTTCCCTTGTGTATTCCATATAATACTAATTCTGTAGGTCTTTGAGGGTTGAGAATGGCTTATGTCTTGGAAGAGTACATTGTCATATAATCAATTCTTGTATGTGTTCAAGTTTAAAACGTGGATGTAGAGGTGCTCTTTGTCCTCAAGTGGTCCCCAGCTGACACTTGCTTTTAGTTTTAAGTGACCCAGATAGTGACACCTACAGCTCTTTTCTTCCCCTGATAATGTGCTTTACCGCCCACATTTATTTGGAAAACACTTGCATTTCGTCTCCTCATGCTCCCCCCTTTCCTGTTAATGATGTTTCATTTATTCACCTTGTCACTGAATTTGAAGACTCATTTTCTTTCTCTTAATCTATTTGCCAGCACAAAAATTCATTAGTAACTATTATTTTTAACATTTTAAAATATTTACAAAATTTTGTAACCCTGTCAACCACTTCAGGGCAGGGACTTGTCAAAAGCTGACATGTTAGTTGATTGTGGAGTAAGTGATTCAGATGCTCTCGCTTTGTAAGGTAGGCATGTGTGGCGGTAATCCTAGAAGCACTATATTTGGGTTCCTGCCGGCACGTGGCCTATCTGAAGGAGGCAGTACAGTCTTGGACTCGTTGCCACCACACTTAAACCAGCTAAAGCCACAACCACAGCCTCCTAGAAGCATGGAAACAAACATGTCTGAATGGTGTGCAACCAGAACACTTTAGATGCAGGTATGCAGTTAGGTGCAGAGCCAGCATGGTGTTTGAAAAATACAACTTCAAAGGATGTGTGAAACTGTCAGAAGACTTGAATGAGATTTTCTGCATTGCCATTAGCGAAAGTAATAAAGGTCACTGCTTTCCATTGATCTCTTATGTATCATTTTTTTATTTATGAAGTTGTTGCTTATAGAGAATTTCTTGAGAGTATGTGAGTAAATAATGTTGAAAGTGAGAGAGCAACAAACCTGTGAATGTAGCAAAGCATAATGGGTTCTAAGGTTAAACCACTGACAGGTAGTTAGGTATTACTAATACTGTCAGTAGTGCAGCCGATAAATGAAGCCTGGCATAGCAGGACCGGGTGGCACAGGCCCGTATAAGCCCAGCACTTTGGGAGCTGACGCTGCGGATCAGAAGTTGAGCCCAGCCTGGGCAACTTAGCAACTTAATAACTTTGTGAGACGTCTCAACATCAAAAATTTTAAAAAAGCCTGGAGATGTAGCTCAGAGCAAAGGCCCTGGGCTTGATCTAGTACCACAAAAATAAAGTCTGGCATATAAAAAGAGATTTTTGGTAAATGTTGTGAGTGCATGAAAGGAGACTTCAGCATAATGACACTGGAGGTCTAACTGAGATCCAGAAAGAATAACCTAGGCAAAAGGTGCCCCTGGAGGAGATCACAAGGCACAGTACTGCAACAGAGAAGACTGAGGTATTTAAACCGTAGATCTGGCCCATAGTGCATTGTAGGAACCCTTCATTTTGCGGAAGGAAATTATATAATCAGTGACAGTCAAAGAATGAACTTTGACCCTTTTTGTGATAAAGTAAAACTCAGGTGAACTGTACTTTGATCTACAGCAGGAGGTGGGATAATAACCATTTATCGTGACTATTAGAAGCCAGGCCCAGTGAGAGACATTTTATGGATGATTTTTATCTTTACAGCAGCTGTGAAGACACTTGTTATAACTCCATTTAAAAGATGAAAATAGGAGCAACTCATCCATAAAATACAAGAGAAGTGGTGCAGTAGGGCTCACTGAGATGCAAAGGAAGGGGTGGGGAGGAAACCGGCTGGGATAGGTGGTGGTGTCTTACTGCAAAGGGTTGCACTCAATATGGAAGGGTTGACCTTCACAGATTTGGTGGGGAAGCAAGGTGGGGCTGCTTTCACTTGTTTCCTTCAGCTTATTTACTGAAGGAGTAGGTCAGACTTTGAAATTTTTAGTGGTGACAGTGAACATTGGTTTTATTGTTGGGAAGGGCCACACATTAGCAGTGCATGTGACCTACCTTAGATTCTCTGATGATAAATGGGTGGTGGTGTTTTTCAGAAGTTTGAAGTTTGGGAAGAAAATAACAATTACCTAGTCTTTAAAAAAATGAAATTAAGAACTCTATCCAGTAATTTTATTTCCCACCTCATTGAATAGTTTTGCCGTATTAGCCAAAGAAGAAATGAAAATAAAATTTTCATCTTGAAAGTTTTTGACTTCATCCTTGTATTTGTTATGTATTTCAAAGTCCCCTTTCTGTAACAGGTTGCACTTTCACTCTAGTGTCCTCACATTTCTTTACTTTGTGTAGAACATACAGAGCGATTCTAGACAAGAGTATGCCACTTTTCTCTTCCTCACGTTAGCCTTCTTTCCGATCTCATTCACTGTTTTCTGAAATGCCTCATTGGTAGTATCTTGTCTTCTGTCTCTTCTCAGCCTTGGAGATTTCAGCCCAGTAGATTCTTACGTAGAATGTATTCAAGTACTCAATAGAGTAAGGTTGCATCTCTTTGGCATAGGGCTGCTACTCCTCTAGCTTATTATTCATCAGTTCTTGAATATCTTTGACTTTATTTTGACTTTGTATGACCTGAGTAGTTAGTGCTTTTTTTCTGGGTTTAGAGTTTATATCCAGAGGAAATTGTAACGTCTCTAACTTGCTTGACATTAAACTTAGCCCGGTGTGAAGAGAAATAGTTAAATGTTCTAAACTCTATCAGCTGGATGAAATACTAAAAGGAATGATTTTGAAAGATTAAATTGCTGAGTTTGCAGGTATCACTTGAAGAGAAATGTATTTGGAAAGGATGCATGATAATGTAATTTTGCCTTATTTCTGCCAGCCATGAAATTAGTAAGTTAATGACTGAGCAGACAGACCTACTGTTTTTTCCTAATGGTGATAGTAGAACAGAGCACATTTTGAAGAATTCTTTTATTGTCAAAAGGACCTGTATTGGAGTACATTATCAGTCACCTACCATCCCTTTTTTCCCCAGTAGACACCTGCTAAGGTAATAAAATATGAAAGAGGTGTGTTTTAAATTGCATTGTCAAAGGTGAGATAAGTCATGTTCATAGATTCAAAAGAAACAACATTTGAAGTATGGAGGTTAGAGGTACTTATTAAGTAGTCTTTGTTTTTCTTTTCATTCATTCAAGATTTGATGTGACACTTCTGTGAAATTGACACATTCACACATGAGGTATAGTTTAGGCACAGTGCCATGTGTTCAGCTTTAACATCTGTTCTCACATCAGCCGCCATGTTTCCTGACCTGTGAACACTACACAAGTGTAGCTGTGGAGGGACTGTGGGCATAAGGCAGGCTGTGTAGTAAGAGGCATTTTTGGCGCTGAAGTGAGACTCCCTCAGTGGAAAATGACCTCATGTGGTAGTACCACGGTGGTGTGATTTAGTTGGCCCAGGTTCATCTTAGGATGAGTTCCTGAAGAGAACTAACGCAGCTTTTCTCAGTGTGCCACTTGAGCTCATTCTTAGGATGCATTTAGTTTTAAGTCAGAGGAGATAAATGTTGTTACATCTTTTACTTTTGAGGTAATTTTGGGTGAAAGTTTGAATTTTTTAAATGTAAAATTGCCTACTTAGTGGTTACCATTTGTTATTGAGGATGTATGGTAACCTGACAGTGACCAGTTGAACAATCCAAAGAATCTACTGAAATTTATACGTAAGGTACATTTAGAGTTGTTACAAACATTACTGTATATTTGATGAATATTAGGAACAGAGCTCTTATTACTCCAGGCAACATTCATTGACTAGCAGTTTCCTTATATAACATCACAAGCTTTAGTCAAGACTCTATTAGTAAGTCCAAGCAATTCTAGCAGCTTAAGAGTTGACCTATACATGAGTATTGAGTTCTTACAAGAGTAATATGGTTGTAGCTTGAGGAGCAATTTTAAATGCATTCTCCAACCCTTATTTCATGGGATCCTGCATCTGTCCTTGGCTAACAAATGGTCAGAGTTTTTGTGTGAGACACAGAAAGAAACATGAACCTGTTTTCCCATTTTGGATGGTGATGAAATTGGGGAGCTGCTACTTTTTTGGCTGAAAGTCACTTTGATGGGACTTGACCATCTTGCCTTATAGAGTCTCAACTAAGTTTTCTTATCCCAGCACCATGGCAGGATGACTTGGGTTTTGATACAAGTTGCATGTGAGAGTGTGTGCGCGGTGCCTGAGCTGGACTTGGGGCCCAAACATTTGAGTTGTGTCTAGGTGGAATTGGATGGGGAATTCCTTATGTTTCAGGAAGGATTGAGATGCAGAAAGCTTAACTGTCCCTAGGACAAGTACTTCTGTGGGATTTTGTATTGGAGTCCCCTGGGAAATTGACTTACTTCTTTATACTTACTTATTGATACTAGGAATCTAGCCCAGGGGCCTTCAGACTGAGCTACATCCCAGCCAGTTTTTAACATTTTTTATTTTGAAACAGGATCTTACTAAGTCTCAAGAGTTGCTCAAACTGTCATTATATTTGCAGCCCCATGCCCCACATCAGCCTTCCCGGGTACTGAGATTATAAACCTGCAACAGGCCTAGCTCCCTTAAGAGAGGGAGACATCTAAAATACATTTTCCTAGGTGAGTACTGGTTCATACTTTTGAGGTAGTTCTTGCTAGGGCAGCCCAGGTTGGCCTTGAACTCAGGGCAGTCTTCTTGCCTTTGTCGGAGAGCTGGAATTACAGGCATATACCACCATACCCAACTTTGTTTGCACTTTAATAATTAAAGTTGATACCTTTGGGGGTGGAGGAGGCGGTGCGTGTTGTTCTTTTAAATGCTTCCCAATGGATCTAGTAATGTACAGATCACTGGTCTCTAGAGTAAGCATGGTTAAGAATTGCTCACTGTAACCTGGTGGAATTGGTACCATGTTGCTTATATATAATGTGTCTGTTCTGGTTAATCTTTTGACTCATGCTTGTTGAAACATTGAATTGTAAATTTCAACTACATCTTCTGGCTCCCTACCTAACATTCCTACCTTACCCTCTAGTGCCTGGTCTCCGATGCAGCCGCTCTGGCCTTCTCTTAGAGTCAAATGATGAACTAGTGTACAATGTTCCTTCTTTCCACAGGACTGTTTCCCCTGCTGGGGTCTGTCTACCTTTGTTTTGTCTTTGTTTTTTTGAGACAGAGTCTCGCTTTATAGCCCAGGCTTGTCGTGATCTCACAGTGGAGATCAGGCTGCCCTTGAACTCACAGCATTCCTCCTGCCTCAGTCTCCTGAGTGCTGGGACTACAGGCATGTGCCATCACACCCAGCTTTATGTGGTGTTGTGGAATCAAACTCAGGGCCTTGTGCTTGCTAGGTAAGTAAGCACTTTAACCACTGTGCCAGGCCTCTAGTCGAGAGACCACCCGTCTTTGATACTTTATGTGCCTCTTGACCCTGGTTAATTCCTTCAATTAAAAAGTGACATTGAAAAATGTTTTTTGTGATATTGAGGATTAAATCTAGGGACTTTGCACCGAGCTATATCCCTCCCCTTTTAAAAAATAAAATACGTATTACTTTTATTGTTATTGTTGTTTTATAAATTTGAGAAGATCTCTGCTAAGTTGCTAAATTGCCCAGGCTGGGATTAAACTTGGGATCCTCTTGTGTCAGCCCCCCATAGTGCTAGGGTTGCAGGCCTGCTGCACCATACGTGGGGGCTGCTTCCTTTGAATATTCTCTTGTGTCTCTGTCCTTCAGGACACTTGGCTTTAGATGTGTTTTTCTGTTTGTGGTGGTGATTATTTGGTTGGTTGGCAGGATCTGCCTATTTTATATCCATCATTATATGTTGAGTGAAGGCATAATTGGACGGACAGGGTCACTGGACAGAAATCTTCGTGTGCCTGTAAAAGCAAATAAATGGAGAGCTGTTCTCCCCCCAAAATTCATAGGCTTTTGTAGTTGCAGAACTTGTCATGGGCAGGAGCAGTCAAGGCTTGGAATTTAGGGGTAGAAATAGTAGTAGTAAGGGCTGTTAGTTTAAGGGTGGGGCAGTGAGTGGAAAAGGGTGTATGGAGATCCTGCTGGGGAAGGCAGACATTTGATTGGTATCAAATTATGGGGTGTAGGGTTGAGTTGAAAGTTACCTGTGGGATGAATGGTGTAGATGCCAAGTGAGGGACCTGTGGAGGAGAAATGTCAGTGCTTATGAAGTGTGAGTTCTTTTGCAGAGGGATTGCTGCCATGACGGCCAATATCTGCTAAAGCAAAATTGAGTGACAGGCACACTATTTTGATTTTGTTTTTGTTGTTTAAGCAGTGGACAGTAATCCAAAACTTTGAAAGTTGTAAAGTGGGCAGGGACATCGCTTGTTATTGTTGAATGTTTGCTCATTAATAGCAAGTAAGTCAGGACTAATTTCTAGTAAGTCAACAGTATGTTTTTACTTACCTGTGGACATTATCTTGAAGATACTTAGTGAATGCTATAAGGCAATGGTAGGGGATTTAGGAAGCAAAACCGCTGTACTTTGGGGTTAGAAGACACCAGATATCAGTAAAACCCTTGAAGAATTCTACTCTGGTATCTGCATTTCATTTCTGTCATCTGTAAAATATAAGTGGACTAAATACTTTTTATTTGCTATTCATCATTGTCCACACTTAGCTCACAGTTTAAAAGAAAACCCTGATTTAGAGACAGAAGGTAATCATGATTGCTGTTTTGTCATTGATGATATCCCTGCTTTTAGTTGTTTCGGGAATGAAATGCATGGGGACCTCCGTGCTCCTTGCTAATGACCCTTGAAGGATGCATGAGCCTGTTCAGTGGCTAAGCTTGAGCAAAGTAGGCATGGCCTCCACAGCAGTTTTTTAGAGGCTATCTTCCTGGTGAGCACCTGCTTTGAGTATTTGCCATGGCCTGTGAATGTAGGGATGTGAAGAGTTTTCGTTGCTTACACGAATGCTGAGCTGGGGCTGCCCATTAACAAAAAAATGAGTGCCTGCACCCCACTGTGGGTAGTATGGCTTGTCTGGGCTCTCAGTGTCTCCTCCAACTGTTTTATAAAGTCAACTGCTCCTTAGAATTGCTGAAAATTTTGTTATGTAAGTGACTACTTAGCCCATTTATCCCCAGGCTTTTTCTTTAGGGATCAAGTGTAGCTACTCAGGACAGTAAACCAGAAGAAGCCGTATCTTACCTAAGGAACTCATTTGTCTTCCCCTTCCCCCTCAGCAGAGCTTCCTGGGAACTTGAAGTTCAAGTAAGTGTAGCAGGGCTGGGTGTAGGTCACCAGTTAACGCTTGCCTAGCAGGTTCAGGGGCCTGGGTTCAGTTCCCCAACACCACATAAGCAGGGGATGCTGGTGCGTGCCTGTGATCCCAGCACTATAGCAAGAGTGTGTGTATGCCTGTCCTAGTCCTACCTTTGTGCTTTTGGTTTTCATTGGTATTGGGTTTTTTTTTAAAATAGTTACTGCATGATTTATCTTTTGTTAAGATATATCATCCTTTATAGAACAGAATGGAGGGGAGAGTCGGTTGGATTACATTTGAACCACAAATAAGCTCATTAAATTTTTTAGTTTCTACTCTTTGAAATACTTAACTTTGTCCATTTTTCAACCTCCTATAACATATAGAACAGATCTGAAGATAGGTTATCCATGTTAATACTAAATTTATTAAGAAGTAAATTTAAGGAAGTAACATGGAAACATTGAGCTTTCATAAGACATTTAATGTTTTTCCAGTTTTTGTTGGAGACAGGGTCTCTCTCTATACCTCTATAGCCCAGAGCTCACTATGGAGCCCAGGCTGATCTTGGACTTACAGCAATCTTCCTGTCTCAGCCTCCTGAGGGTTGGTATTATTGGCGTGTGCCATTATGTCTGGCTTATGTCATGCTGGGGAATTGAACTCAGGTACTTAGTGTTTACCTAATTGTTTACTAGGCAAGTGCTTTAACTGGTGAACCATTTCTCCAGCCTATGTCTTTTAGTTTTTAAAGAGCTATACATCAATCATCATGGAGTCTAAATATGTTCTCACGTTTATGCTATCTAAAATACTGAAAAGTTAGTAACTTCTGAATATATATTATACTGTATATATACTATGAGACCAGCTCAGATCCTTACCTGTTAGTGGATGCTACACTATAGGAAAATGAGGTCCCTCCTACTTTTCTCAGCCACCAAGCCAGAGACCATGTAGTTAGCAAGGGCAGGACTTGTTTAAACCATTTCACAGTGAGCATCCTGCTCGCTATGTGACAGGTGTAGCTTGATCCTGCTGTTTCTCTTATGTGGGTGTTAAGGGCCAGTGATTGCCAGACCATGCTAATTGCAAGTGCCTCCAGTGATATTTTCACCTGAGAAAGGACATTGATGTGAAGCTTCTTTTGGGGGAGGGGGAATTTTACTGAGACGATTGGTCCTTAATTTGAAAGACAGAAAAAACACTGCTGTAAGGCAAAGTAAAGGGGGAAGTTGGTATTTCTTCAGAAAGCGTATCATAGGCTTACTGGAATTCTCCAGATATGAAAAGCAAAGCCCATGGAGTAATTTCCACACGTCTCCCCCACCCCCTTTTCTTTGCCTCTTTAGTGTAATAACTACTGCACACTACCCACTATCTGTTAAATACATAAATTATTTAGGCGTCTGTTTATTTGTTTTAAATAATACATTAGAATCATGGAATTTTGTCAGTCTCCATTAGGAAGCCTCTGAATCTCAGAGGAAACTATGGACTGGACAGAAGTCACATAGCTAGTCAACAGGGTGGAAGTCTATCTTCTGTTACTGTGATGAGAACTAATTTAATCTTAACTAACCTTGCTCCAAGTGTCTATTGGTCCAAGTAAGCTGAGTTTATAGAGCAATGTGCTCTTTAAAACAGACCCAGAAACCAAAAACTTTAGGAGGCCTGTAATCAATGGAACTTTACAGCTGCAGTCATAATGGCCATAGTTGGGGCTGGCTTATTGGGTGACAGTGTACAACTGGGGGCATTTGCTGGGAACCTTGCCGTCACCTACACTTAGTCCATTTTTGCTGCTCTAACAAAATACAGATTTGGAGACTTGTAAACAGCAGAAATGTGAACAAATACTGAATAGATTCAGTTGTGGCGAGTGCCTGCTTCCTGGCCGTGGTGCCTCCCTCAGGAGAGACAGAGTAGGTTTCTCTGTCAAATCTCTAACATAAGTAAACTTACCTCGTTCTGGGGTTGCAACACCACTTCCTTGGGGTCTCACCTCCTAGAACTGTGACCTTAGGAGTTATGACTTAAGTGTAAGGGTTATGGGGATAGAGAGACATTAAAAAACAGTATGTTTCTTACTCCCTGTTTCCACACTGAAACACATGTATGTTTCTACTTTCCATTTCACCGGGTTGTGCCTGTTCTTAGGGTTCATTTATTTATTTGTTTATTTTTTGAGACAAGGTCTTACTATGTAACCCAGGCTCATCCTAAACTCACTATTCAGCCCAGGTTATTCTTGACCTCATGGTAATTCTCCTGCCTCAGCCTCCCGATTGTTGGGATTACAGGCATGCACCACCACACCTGGTGTATATGGTGCTGGATGGATTGAACTGAGGGCCTTGCACTTGATAGTCAAGCGTTCTAACTGCTGTGCCATTTCTCCAGCACTGTTCCTAGGGCTCTTTTCCATGTGCACCAAGCACTTGTTAACTTTAGGACGATGAACATGGCTCTCAGGAAAAAGCACCTTATTCTAGACACACATTTATTTTTTGTTGTTTTCATTAAGATTTATGTACTACACACTCTGTGGGCAAGTCCTTTGCATTGTAAGTACTGTTAAGGTTTGGTATTTGCTTAAGAAAGAACATGTTCTTTCTGTATTCTAGACTAATAGAATACCACTCCCAGTTTGTATTTGCAGGCCCTTGGGGGTTAGAAAAAGTTTTTATAAAAAATATTTTTAAAACTTTGCAAATTGTAATAGTCTTGATTTTTTTCCCCCTGTTGGCTTGCAAAGCCTAAATGAGTTGTACATGTTCTTTCACAGAAGTTTATCACCAACCTAAAGAAAAGCAAAATGCTAGTGACAGAATTTGATGTTACAGTGCAGAGTTTGTTGTGAGGTCAGAACTGTGTTACTTACATAGTGTGTGCTGTGCATGATTTTTTTAAAAAAATCACGAATAGGCCCAAATATTCAGTGATGGTCCTAGATTATAATGGAGCTTAAGATGCTCTGGTGTCTGGTTACATTTTAGCTGTCGTACTGTGGAGGCGTGATATTTCCCATGTTCATTGTGGTACCAATATGAACGGGTTGCACTGTAAAGTCACATGAAGTTTTGCACACACAGTTGTGTACAGTACATGATATTTGACAGTGATAACAAACGTTTGTTACTGGCTCATTAGAATATTTATTTTAGAATGTACTTTTACTTAGGAAAAAATGTATTGCAAAACAGTGTGCTGTGTTGTGCCAGCAGTAGCCTCACATATATCTGTTCAGCATATATATTACGTTATATATCACATGTCATATTCCGTATATCTTGATTTCATCATTTACCTCATGCTCGACTTAATCTCCTTTGCTCATCAAGGCCTTAGGAACAATACACCCATACACGTCAGCCTTGTAGCCTAGTTGAAGGAGTGTGTCACTATCTGGGTTTGAGTAGGTACACTCATGTTCGTGTCACATGATGAAATGCCTAATGATATCTTTCTCAGGACATAGCCACTTCTGCATTACTCAGATTGACCACATTCCCTCTAGAATAGATCTGACCAGAACGTATACATTTAAAAGTAAAATCACTGGAGAAAATAATGGATACTTTGTAACCTGGAACATGCATCATCTTTCCTAGGCATTCTTGCGTATTTGGGGAGTGTGGGAGGTGGGCTTCTGTTTAGTAATTCTTGATTGCTGTATAATTTATCCCTCCCCCCACCCCCCAATCCCCAAGAAAAAAACATATGCTGCCCAGCATTTTTTGACTCTGGGAGTGGCTTAGCTGGGTGATTCTGGCTCAGAGCGCCTAAAGAAGTTTTGATAATCTGGCCAAGCCTACAGTCACCTGACTGCTTGATCCAGGCTGTAGGATCTGCTTTTCAAGATGGCTTACTTACACGAGTTTTCAGACGTCCCAGACCCATGCTGGCTGTTGGCAGGTCTTAGTTTTTCATTGTGTCCTGTTCAGAGACTTCATGAGTATTCTCATGGTGTTACCAGCCTCCTGGTGATCCAAGTGAGAGCAAAGAGGAGGCTGTTGTCTTGTGTGCGCTAGTCTCCAAAACTGCCTATCTCGTATTTGTTAGATATGAGTCACAAGTCTAGCCTGCAGTCATGGAGAGGAGAATTAGGTAATTTTTTTTTAATGGAGGGATATCAGACTGTTTTTGGACGGATAAGGTATCATAGTCTCTTCGGTGGTAGCAGCACATTGTACTATATAGGTCATGTCTATATATTTTTTTTAGAAGGTGTGTTTATGTTACATGTATTAGGTATTTGCAAGCTGCTGAAGATAGGCATGTGAAAGTGTATATGTTAGGTGAAATTAGGGACACTGGTTTGGTTGGATGGTATACTGGTTGGTATATTACGTTTTGTTGATCTCTTCGTGTATAGGCTTGAAGCGTATGTTCATTTGAGGGACTTGTGTATGAAGGTGGTGTGTACTTGTGTGGGTTAAATTTTGGGGAGTTGCTAACAGGGAATAGGCAGCAGCTTGGATGTGTCTATAGGAATACGCACTTGCATGTCTGAGAAGGGCCTAGAACAGAGTAACACTGGGGTGTTGTTTTGTCTGGGTCGGGGGGAGGCTGTTTGAAATCAGTAGACCTTTCTTTGGTTCTAAGAGAGTGGGCATTGAGCTTAGGACTTCACACTGAACCCTATACCCCCAGCCCTTTAATTTTTCTAATCATTTTGAGACAGGTACTTGCTAAGTTCAGACTGGGCTTGAACTAAACCACCCACCTCAGCCTCCGAGAGTCGAGTTCTGGAATTTCAAGTTGATGTCACCTTGTTGAGTGCTGTGTTTAGACTCCTCAGCCTTTTTGAGACAGGCTTTTGTAGGCCAGGCTGGTCCTGATCTCCCTACGTAGCTCAGGCTGGCTTCACAACCAACCTACTGCCTCAGCCTTCCAAGTGCTGGGAGGTATGTGCCACCACGCATGGCTTATGTGATAGTGGGGTGCTGCACCATTCCTCCAGCCTGAGACTCTTTCCTCTTAGTAGGTAAATTGACATTTCATCTGAAGACTCCTGGCATGGTTTTGGGTCACAAGTCTAGCCTGCAGTCATGGAGAGGAGAATTATTAGGCTCTTTTTTTTTTTTTCTTTTAATGGGAAGAACATTAAACCACTTTTGGACAGATGAGCCACATTCACATTGGTGGCTTTATCTGCCATAAGAGGGATTAGATGCCTAGACCACCCCACACTTGCACCCACCACATGTATGAATTTTATATTTTGCCACACAAATGGGGAATATAACTTATCCAAACCAGCACATTTTAATCTACCTCTGTCAGCTCAAGGATCTGTTTGAAATATATGCAAACTCTCTCTCTTGGGATTCTCACACTGGGCCCACGGGATTTATCTAGGAATGGGGATTGCTTAATACACTTATTCCCTCCTACTGGAATATATTCCAGAATATCTGCATTCTTGGAAGACTTTAAAACGCAGATTGTTCATTCAGAGCTGTTACTGAAGGTGTCACAGGAGGAAAAAAAACGCCATAGCCTTCGATCCTGTAATATACTAGGTAATGATAGTCTTAATCTTTAAGGCACTTTTTTTAAAAAAAACAAGCTCAGGTTTTAAAAAGAAAAAGTGAAAATTATAGTTGTTAATCACAAAGCATTTGAAATTTAGGGAAATCCTATACCCAAGAACAACCTCAATTTAAGAACATAAAAGCAAGTTAGAAACAAACTGTTAATCTCTCTAATGGAAAGTAGTGATGGGGCAAGAAGCTGAGAAGGAGTAGGAGTGATTCTTGGATGAAAATATTAAATTTCTCCGTAGTTGTGGAAGTAAAGAAAAAAGAGGAAGCACAAGCCTGTAATCCCAACACTCTTGGAGGCTGAGGCAGGAATATCCGAAGTTTGAGCCCAGCCTGGGCAATTTCCTGACTTAGTGAGACCCTACCTTGAGATAAGAGATGTAGCTCAGAGTTGAAGGCCCTGTGCTCAGTTCCGGAGAGATAGGATGGCATTTGTATGTGGCCTTTTTCAGTAATTTCAATTGATGTGTTTTTAGATGCTCTTCAAGAAATTGTTTGACTTAAACACTATGTTTTGTATTTCCCTGAATTGGTAAATTAAGAAGACTTGAGTACACTGAATGACAGAAAATCTATAGGTCCTCATGGGCAGTCATTTCTGTTGTTCTTGCTTGTTTTTGTGTAAATTGGTCTTTTCTGTGCCCATGTCTGATACCCCAGGACCAAAGATTCTCTGGAATTGCATGGAGACACCAATTTATGGTGTAGTTTTTTCCCCCTGAATTAATAGTTTTCATCCTTTTTATAAAGAGTCGTGGGAGAGATTTCACCACCCAAATAAAGAGCTGTGGAAGTTTTGATTTGTGCTAAGGATTGTGTTCCTCTCTGTTTCATGAACACTTAGCACATTGAATAATGTGTTACCAAGGACATGAGTACAGTATTTTTTCTAGGAAGATGACGCTATATGCCTCATTTTTCTCTCCACTGACCCATTTTCTTGGTTGTTGTTTCCACTTGAGTGGACACTGGAACAGCAGAATTAAAACAGAGCATTTTAGGGAGAGTGATTTTTCTAGGATCATTGGAGGCATACATACATTTCTTCTCAGCACTGGGGATTGAACCCAAGGCTTTTTTAGACAGTTGATAGACATGGTTATTCCAACTGCCTTTCTGGAGCTTTAGGTTAGAGAATAATAAATACTGACTCTTGTAAGTGGTTAGTAGGTGAAGAAATCCAGTGAATCAAACTTGAATAGTAGTTTCACCACAATCTCTAAGACTGGTGCCTGAACCTTGAGTAGCACTGAGACTCAAATGTGCACATTTTTTTTTCCTGTGTGTACATACGTACTAACGCAAAAGCTTAGTGAAGCACAATAAGAGCTTTAACAACAGCGAGGAATAGTGGGACAAATCACAGTGTAATGAAAATTACTTAAAACTTAGGAATTGTTCATGTTTTTGCCTTTGTGTGTCATATTTCCAGATCATGGTTGATTGTGGTTAACTGAAACCTCAGAAAGCAAAACCGCGGCTAAGGGAAGACTACCACACAGCATTTTAAAATTAGTTTCTTTTGCAGTGGTAGCGACTTTAGGCACAGAAATGAGCCAAATCGTACCCTGCTTTGCTTGTTCTGATTGTACTTTTCCATATTTCACCTTTTGGAGGTTGTGACTCATATTAAAATAGTTGGTACCTGTGTTGAAATCAGACAGTAGGGATATGCAGTAATTATATAAACCCCTCTTTTGACTCCGGATTTAGAAAGCATGACACAGATTCTTTGGGAGTTAGAGCAGTCGGTGAGCCTGTTCAGACTCTGAGCTCTGTGTTTACAAACTGGGAAAAAATGTGTCTGGTTAGACATGTACTTGTCTGTTAATGAATTCCTCACTATTCTGAAATGACAGTGACTTCAAAAGAAAGACCAGGACGGAGAGTATTCCTTTTATTCATGGCACCCCTATAAGTGATCTCCCACTCTGCTGGCGTTCCTTAATGGCATTTATAGTATGGGAACAAGATTATCCCGGCAGGTATTGTAATATGTATAAACTATTGTCCTATTGGTTACTGACTCAAAACACAGACACTTAGGTCATTTTGAAGTTAACCTTAATTACTAGAAAAATGGGAAAACGGTGGACTGCAACTATTCAAAGTAAGACAGAGATCTGGGGAGGGGGCTGTAGCTGAACAGTTAATATGCTTGCCTTGCAAACACAAGACCGTGAGCTCAGTTCCCCAGCATCACATGAGCTGAGCGTGGTGGCACATGCCTGTAATTCCACACTTTGCAAACTGAGGCAGAAGAATTGCCTTGAGTTTCAGGCCAGGCTGAGATACGTGGTGAGGTCAGGAACAGCCTGGAGTGCAGAACAAGACTCTGTCCCACACAAAATAAAAGGTGAGAATACCACCATTACCCCCCACCTCTTAAAGCCCTATGCACAGACTTGGTTTAGTTTAATCAGCATACAGATGAAGCACCAAAAGCCCTGTGATAGAATTTTGTTAACCATAAACAGGGAGAAAAAACAAAACCAGAGAAGGTTATGTGATCAAATAAATTTGAATTACTGGTTGAAAACAAAGCCGTACAAATGTAAGACAGAACTTTTCCATTTGAGCATATCCTACCTATTGTGAACCTTAAGGAGGTTAGCATGATTTTTGTGTCTGGAGTTTTTCCCTTCAAGACACTTGTAGTTTTGCACCTTACTAAATCCCACTTGGAGATGGTGAGGTACAGTCGTGTTCTGACTGTAGGTCTAAGTTAAATTTTAAAAGCTTGCAAATCTTATTTCTGACAGTTCATTTGAAACCTACCCTTCCAGCCACCTCTCATGTTTTGAGACTGAGTCTCAGTCTAGTCCAGGCTGATCTTGAATTCACTGTAGAGCCCAAACTGGCGATGAACTCACAGCAATTCTCCTGTCTCAGCCACCTGTTGATGGGATTACAGGCGTGTGCCACTATGCCCAGTTTATTCTTTCAAAATCATGCCACGATTCAAACTCAGTGCCTTGTACTAAGCAAGCACTTTCGCCCCTGAGTTATGCTCTTTTTGCCTCCTGCTTTTTATCACTCCAGGTGGACATGTTTTCCCTTTGCCTGAACTGACAAAGTATCCCCTTTTTGGATGTTTTGCATAGTGTGAATCATATAGCTCCTGACTTACCTTTTTGTTTTATTGCGACTTTCAGTTCAGGGCCAAAACAAAAAGTGTGCTTAGTAGAGTCTTAAACCCCTGTGACCTTGTGCCCACCCCTTGCCCTTTTCTCCTCAGTGAGGAGCAAGGGTCTGAAGCGAGAGACAAAAGCCTCTGCTTTTCTAGCTTTGGTTTCCTCTTCTAGTGGTGCCCTTGTGCCCACTTGCCCCCATTGTAGTGGGACTTCGGACTGGTCCTGGAGAGGCTATTTCAGATCTGGATGTACCTGAAGAGTTGGGCCACTGGCCCTGCTGTCTTAATTCAGTCACTGCAACTTGGGAATCACAGCTTAGAAAGGGGATGTGGGTGTGGAGGTGGAATCGCTGTTTGCTGGCTCTCCTTCCTCCATCAGACCACCTGCTCTCCTGTCACTTCCCCATGTCTGTCGGACAGTTGGTTTCATAGCTCCAAAGCCTTGCCTGCAGGAGTCTGTCATGTTGAATAACGTTATCCTATTATTACACAGAAAAGTTAAACCGATTGTTAAAATTCATTTCCTGATTTATTTATTTGAGACAGGGCCTTGCTTTTTGGTCCAGGCAATTCTTGAACTCAGTGTGTATTCCAGGCTGGTTGAAACTCAAAGCATCAAAGCAATCCTCCTGCCTCAGCCTCCTAAGTGCTGGGATTCAGGCATGCACCACGTTGCTTAGGAATAATTTAATGTTTTTTCTGTGAGGATGTTTATTCTGAAGTTTGTGCTTTTCTGTAAGTCAGAAATTTGAATTTGTAGATTGTTTGATTAGTTGGGTTGGCAGCACCTTGTGTTTAAGATTTTAATGGTGTATTTATGAATATCCTCACTTATACATAGCTACCAATCAAAAATACTTCCAAGCTCTTATTCAAAGGGGTGGGCTTTGGCCCCATTTCACTGTATTCATGATTTATATGAGGTAACATTTTATATTTGTAGGTGTTTATAGTTTAGGATGTAGTAAGACTGTCTTGTTCATTAATAATAAGTGTAAGAAAAATTTAAGTGCCTTTCTATTACTGGTAGATGTAATGTAGTAATGCATCATGTAAGAGGATAAGCTATTTCAAAGATGTTTGGAGAAGATTCCGGGTTAGTGATCAAAAAATGGATCTCGAAATTGTGGTCTGTCAGCTTCCAAAAGTTTTGTTTTCTCAAATCTAGCCTGTTTTAAATGCATTCCAGTTTTTCAGAATGAGGGCTTGGGTGCCAGTGTGGTGGGCTCTTAAAATAATAGCAGGAACGATGGGCAGCTGCTGGTGTAATAGAGGTGGCACAGCTGTAGGGCAGTAGCATTTCTGGAACCTCTCAAAACTGTGGTGTGGGTTGTGCGTGCTAGGGCAGCTCTGAGTAAATGCTTGTTCAGGGAACCTCACTGTGGTAGCAGCCTGTATTGCTCAGGAAGGGCAGGTTGTCTTCCGTGTGGTATTTAGTACAAGGATTGTGGAGTGCCATTTTTAATAACTACCATTGCTGGTGGTACTCAATGTAGTGTGGCTATGAAGACTTGACTTTTTCCCCCCTGTAGTAAGTAGTATTTTTTACATAGCATCAATCCTCTGAGGCATTTATCTGAGAGGTGGAGGAAAATATTTGTCTCATTTCACCAAAATTAAAAATTTTACAGTTGGTATAACTGAGGCTGATGGCTGCAGGTTCTTGTTGTAACTCATCTTGTAGGTTGATGATAAAGGATGAGGCTCAGCCTCCCTTTCGTTAACGTCCATTATTCCTTCCACTAGACCAGTTCTATTCAGATTAAGAAATAGAGCAAGCAGTTTATCTTCATAAATACTGCTGTCCTCTGAAACCTTATGTCTGATCTCATATCCATTATTTCAGTTCACTGAACCCCTGCAGTTTCGATTCTGTCATCCAGAGTGCTAGCTGTGCCTCCAGCCATCCTTCCTAGCCTTGTCACCTGTCTTCTGTGTCTCCATCCCATTCATTGATTCTTACAGACCTTTATAAAAATAGCAATAACCCTTTCTCATCTGAGTCAGCTGGTTAATTCTTAAAAGTTGATAGTAGATTGTAAAGCTGTTTATCTCAGAGTAGGTTTACTCTGTGCCTAAATTAAACAGATGTCTTTTTAAAACTTTTTATTTTGAGTCCTAGAACCTGAAGTAAGAAGACATTAAAGAAATTTCTGCAGCCATGTAATTCAAAAGACTTGTGCTTTATCTTAAACTTTTAAAAAATGGATATAGTTGCAGCACAGAAGTAGAAATGACAGTTAATCTCCCTTCTCGTTGCCTAGCATTGCTACATTGGTCGTCGTCTTAATCTTAATAAATATTGCACAGGCTTATTGTTTCCTTTAAGCCATCAGCTGCACTTGTATAAAAGTACATCCTAGACAAAAAAGTTGGCATGTCATTTAGTCAGTGGAGAGTTGAAAAATAAAGCCACATCGAGATGCTACCACGTGCCCACTCAAATGGCTCGGATTAGAGATTGCCGCTGGTTTCTGTGCTGCTGAGGACGCGGAGCCTTTGGAATGCTCAGAGCGCTGGAGGGAATGGGAGTGTATAATCACTTTGGAAGAGAGTTTGGCATTTTCTTATACAGTTGAATATAGACTTGCCTTGGATCTTCTTAGCCAAGAGAAATGAAAACATATGTCCATGCAAAGATGTGTAATTGAATGTTCATCTCAGCTTTATTTGTGGTAGATGAAAATTGGAAAAAAACCTAAATGTCTGTCAACAGGAAAGTCTGTCAGCAGAAGCTGGATAAACAAAGCAAACATTGTGAGTGAGTGTCAGCAATCTGCTCGGTGAAAATAGCCATAAGTACCTACTGTGTAATTCCATGTATTTGAGGTTGGATGAGAGAGAAATCTAATTCATTGCGGCAGAAAGACCTGGCCTCTTAGAGTTGCGAGTAGGTGGGGATTGGGTGGAAAGCATCAGAAAGGACAATTAGAGATGGTGATTACACTGGTGTAATATGTGTGTTAAAACCTTTACGTGAAACTTAAAAATTAAGTGCAGCTAGGCATTTAACATTTACCCATAGTCCCAGCTACTGAGGAGACTGAGGCTGGAGAATTGTTTGAAGCTATCCTAGACAGTATAATAGCAGGAACACTGTATCAAGACAAGAAAGTACGCATTTTATTCTGTGTAATTTGTACCTCATTAAAATAATCATTGGCAGAAAGTCAAGCAAGCCGGCAAGCTTTGTCTCTCTTTTCTTATTTTTGTTTAAATGGCACGTGTTGGGGTGCTCCTCAGAGCAAAGAGGGTAATTTTGGTGTTAACACTGGCTTTAGTTCTGTTAAGGTGGTGGAAAGGCTCAGAGTCAAAGTGATCTGGCCCCTGAGGCTCTTCTCGCACCAGGCTCCTGCTCTTGTTCAGAACATGAGCTCAGCTGTGCTCTTGGATTGTTTCTGGTCAGAATAGCTCCAGTTTCTTTCGGAGTCTGAAACTTCTTGTCTTTCCTTCCTTGGAACTCCAGAAAACTGTACTTTATGTTTTAGGGAACTCTTCATCTGACTAACCAGAATTTATCTCCTGGCATTATCCTGATATTTCTGCTTTTTACCATGTAATTGTTTGCGGATCAGGTATGGCTTCAGAAAGCAGCAGGCTTCCATTAATAGAAGCACTAGATTAGCAATATAAATTAAATTAAGAACTCAGAAAAATATGTCCATGATATCCCAGACCGAAGTTTGCAGAGAGGTGGGCCTCCCTTTGCTGACTGGTATGCTCATTCGGAGAAAGCTTGAGGGTTATCACCTTAGATGACTGAGTAGCTATGAGTGCTTTATTTCTTATTTATATTTGATCATCTGAGGTAGCAATGCTTACAAACAAATGGAACACAATCTAAGGATCATTCGGTTCTTAAAAATTTTGTAGACTTCTAAGCACTCAGACGAGGAATAGAGTTCATCGGAAACAACACAGGAGTGAGGTACTTGGGGGGACCCTGAAAATGATAGCATTGAATTGTTATCAGAGGATAAAGTAGCTAGCCACAAGTTTATACTGACAAAAATAATTGAGTAAATAAATACATGGTAAAGAGGAAACAGCTGTTAAAGAATTTGCGCTAATAAATGGAAAAGGAAAGAGGTAGGTAAAAGATTGCTTTTCATCCTCCCCCAACAGGAAACACTGACACTACAGTGGTGCATTCAGAGTTTATATTTGGCTGTGAATAATAATGTTGGAAAGTTGGAGGAGAAGTAGTGTTACTAAGAGAGAAACTTTAAGGTAGATACATAGGATAGATGGAGCAACATGTGAATTGCTGCTGTGGTATTACGTGGGGCCTCCTTGCGATCATGAGGAAATATCAAACAGACCCAGATGAAGGGGCGCTTCTACCACATAACTGGTCGGTGCTCTTCAAAAGTATCGTGACCATGAACACATGACCAAGAAGCTGTCATGGATAAGAAAGACCCAAGAAAAGTGCAGAAAGCAGAAGGTGATGTAGGGAACTCGGCAGGGTTCTGAAAGGGAGGAGGGCTGAGGGAGAATGGTGTGAAGGCCTATATTGTACAGGTGGTCCTGGTCTGGTTTTGATCAGTGTGTACTGTGTTTATGTCATATGTTAGCATTTAACTGGCTAAGGGTTTTATAGGAACTCTGCTGCCCTGTGTTTTTGTATCTTTTCTATAGATCTAAAATTAAATAAAGGAATGGATACAATTTCTGCTTCTAAAAAATATATGGGGAGAAAAATCTGTTATTTTGTGTTTGCAGATTAATGTACTTGTAGCAGTATAAGTGAGGAAAATCCTTTTTGGACAGATGATTGATGTAATTTATGGAATATATGGAATTCTGACCTGGCTGATAGCTTTTTATGGGGAATGACAATTGGATTGTTTTGAGACCAAATTGGGGAGTTCTTATATCAGCATGATTACACCCATGGAGATACTTTCTCATACATGCAATAGAAAATCATCTCAGTTTGTCAAATACCACTTTCTGTAAGCTCAGAACTTGGATAAATCTTTGTAACTGGAGACCTTGCTGGTAGTGTGAGAACCCCGCTTGATGTCTCAGTACGTACTTGTGTGATAACGTGGCTTCCGAGTTAAGTAAGCAGGCTTATTAATTGTGCCATGCTTTGGGGACTTGGTTTTTATTATACCCACAGATCCTTTTTGATATGGAAAGGAAACAGAAACAAGAACATTCCTGAAAGACATGGGCTTCTTGAGAATTTTGTCCTAGTTCCTTGGCTGTAGATACTTAGCCACTGCAGAGCATATTGTGAAAATCTGCTTTTTTCATGCCTGCTTTGTTGAAAGTATGAGTCAAATCTTTTTGACATTTGAGAAACTGTAAAGGGTAAGGGGCACAGAGGCACTGGAAGAGAACCAGCGGGAAAGGACACTGGTGGCCACGTGCAGAGGCCGGCTTTCAGTCGTACAGCTTTCAGTAGTATTGCCTGCTTGTCCCTGTGGACTTCTCCCTTTCTAAAATGATGGTCCACTTCACTGTCTCCTTCCCTTTAACTGCCTGTTCATCTCTCTTCTAACACAAGCAGAGTCCATTGGGTAAGCAGTGTGTTTATTCATAACAGCATAAAGTTGAGGTAAGTGCTGCCTGGACTAGCCTTGTGTCACTTGGCCTTTGCCTCCTTTAGTAACCTTGAAAACCTGTGAGAGAGCAGGGCACTCACTTGTATTCCCAGCTACTTGAAAGGCCCAGGCGGGAGGATCACAGGATCAAGGCAATCCTGGGCAACTTAGCCAGATCTTAAGGTGAAAATAGTAAAAAGAAATGAGGATGCAGTCCAAACCTCTCTCTATAGGCTCAGTCTCCAGAACTGGTCTCTCTCATGTTCTTTTAAAGTTGTGAGGAGTAGGAGTTGTGTGTGATGCTCAACACGAGGCTTCTTCATACATAGAAAGTATTTGTTACCAGTTCATTTTCTCTGCCTCTAGGGCAGATTTTTTTTTGTTCATTGGAACCAGTGTCCTACCCCTTTTATCAAGGAGTGGCAGTATAAAAGATGAGTTATGTATCTGAAGTCCCTAAGAGCTCTGTCTTGAGGCCCAGTCAGTTGAGGACAGAGCTACAAGGCAGGGTTACACTACATACTGATACAGCATCTATTCTGCAGCACATTATACAGTGGACACAGTTTTTGCAGCCAGCATTAGTTGAGTTCCTGTCAGGAAACAGTTATTTTGAAGCAAGTTTGGGAAGTATAGTGTAACATTCATTGAAAAGGTCAGTATTCCCTTCAGAGATGTTCATAACCTAGTAGGTAGACACACACATACGCTCGAGGTGGTAAATTATAATGTAAAATGTAAAGTGATGGACTTACGTCATGGTGATGGGGAAAGTCTGAAGACCTGCTGCAGACTGTTCATTTGCTAAGAGAGTGACAGTTGAGCTCAAGGAGGTATGGACATTGCTGGCAAAGTGTGGCGAGGCCTTTCAGAAGGTAAGGGATGGCAGAGAAGCAAACATACCAGGTGGTAGAAAATACCTTCTCAAAAAGAATATAAAGTCCATTGCGGCCTTAGCTGGTGGGCCTGAGAAGCCTGAGGTGTCGAGTGATGGTGTAGAGCTGAAGGAGTGTGGGTGTGTGTTAGCTGCAGTGGATCTTGATTCTTTTTTTCTCTTTGCTGACTTGGTAGCCCAGGCTGATGCTGAGAACTCACTGTGTAACCCAAGCTAGCCTTGGACTCAGCATAATTACTTTCATAGGCATAGGCACTAAGATACACTGTATGCCGGCACTTACTGAGATGTAATGATATGACTGTTACCGCGAAAGTATTTTCATCTTAATTCAAGTTTCTAAACTTAATTATTTTCTAGTTATTTCTGTGGAGAAATGTGTAATAAGTATGACCAACATTTGAGTCAAGATTCTGGTTTGGTTGGCATGTTTAGTTCCCGTCAGGCTCTGCCCCCCATGGTTGCATCCAGATGAAACGATAGTTGATGGAATCTCCAGACTCAGTGCTAGTGTTTGTGATGGAGATTAGTAATTTCTGATCCTTCATTTAATTTTTTTAACCACTTGAAGTAGTAAAGATGCCCTTATTAATAAGCCATAATTAACTTGAAATGTCTACAGTATAGATGGTTTTGAGACTGGAGGAAAGGCACAGAGGATAAAGCACTTGCCAAGGCCCTGGGTTTGATTCCTGGGTTCGATTCCGCAGCAGCACGTAAAAAATCTGGGTGTAGTACTGTATGCCTATAATCTCTGCATTTGGGAGGCCGAGGCAGGAAGATTTCCAAGTCCAAGATAGCCTGGGCTACATACTGAGTTCAGGACCAGCCTGAACTACAGCGAGACCTTGTCTCAAAAAAACTAAGTTAATAAAGTACAGATGATTTTAATTGTCAAAGTTGTAACTGTGTAAAGAACATCAAATAGTCCAGCCTGAAGGGCCTGTTTGGTGTAAGAAGGACTATCATACAATTTAATGCAAAGACAGCAAAACTCAGTTTATTTGGCATTAAAATTTGGCCACTGGTGCCCTCCACCCCCTGGTCTCTATCCCCCATGCACACACCAGTCGAAAGATGCATTATTAACATTACAGGTGTTTCAGACAAATACTTTTTCCTGAAACTCTGAGAAGGAAGTTCTTTTTGGTCTGGGCTGCCCACTCCTATTTGTAACTGTTCCTGTTGCTACATACTGCTTTCTTTCTATAGTACAGGGACAGATAGCAAGCCAGTGATTCTCACGTAGGACAATCCCCTCATGCCTTCCTTTCCAGGAATATTTGGCTGTGGGAATGTGAGGAAGGTGGTACTGCTGGTGTCCAGTGAGCTGCTAAGTATTCTGCAATGCATGGCACACACCCACAACTAAGAATTAATTAAGGGTCCAGAGTATCAGTAGTAGTGAGTTGTAACACTTGGAATAGATAGTGACAGGGTCCTTCTCAGGTAATCAGGGACTGGAGAAAATTTTAATTACCTGTGATTAGAAACCCATTAAAGCACAGGCATCTGACCATAGCATTGTTTCTTAAAACTATTGTTTCATAGTACTTAAGTTTTTGTGTCTTTAAAAGAACTGATTAAGTATTTGCTAGACCTTGAATTTCTGTATTTGTTCTATTTTTATTAATATACAAACATAGTACATAGTATTTACAATGAATTTGGGTGTTTTCGTACATCTATGTATCATATCGACTTTACAATCCCTTCCCATTTACTACCCTCCCACCCCCTCCCTGTCCCTTCCCCCGGCTCCAGCTATCACTTTGTATTGGTCCAAAGAATGTGTTCTGAGTTTTCCAAGTCAGAGAAACCATACAGTGTTTAACATATTAATCTTCCGCACCTAAGTCATTTCACTTAAGTCACTACCTCAGCTTCCTTTTCCTCTAATGGGTTCACAATAGTTAGATCTTGATTTCTCTGAATCCAACCAGTCCCTTTATTGGGATATTCACCAAAAGTTTTTTTTCCTCCATATTTTCCTACATCTTTGTTGTTGTTATTACACCTGGCCTTACCCTCTAGTTCACATTGGAAAATAACTATAAGCAGGTAGTACAAAAGACTAGTTAATTTGGGAAAGAGAATAAATAAATGAATACATAAAATTCAGTTGCCTTAGCTGAATACTGGAAGGTGCATATTTGTACATTCACAAGGTTATCTTTACCTCAATCAGTTTCCTTAGGATATACTTTCATTAGTGACCTGATAAGTGAATTGCTACAACAAAACAAAGTTAAAACTGTATCACATTGCTACATTAAATGAAGTCAAATCTATAGCACATAAATATACTTCAAGTGACAGACATTAAGGCAAATTTAGTTATTTCAGAATTCCTTAACTTTCATATCTTATTTTCTCATTTTGACTAATTACCAACATAGTTTTTTCTCAGCTCATTCTCCTCTAGCTGTTGTGACTTCTTCTATGGGGTCATTGGTGTCTCTGGTCTCCCTTTAACTTTCTAGGTTTCCTTCAAGTATTTTCTTTAATACTGGTTCAGTGGCTGCAAATTCCTTTAAGCTGTTTCTGTCATGGAAAGTTTGAAGTTCTCCCTTTAAATTAAAAGATAAATTTCCTGGATATAGCAGTCTTGGTTGGCATTTATGTTCTTTTAGTGCTTGGATGACATTGCTCCAAGATCTCCTTACTTTTAGAGTTTGGATTGAAAAATACGCCGTTATCCTGATGGGCTTATCTTTGTAGATCACCTTCTGTTTTTCTCTTAACCGCTTTTAGTATTTTCTGTTTGTGTTGGGTTTCTAGAATTTTAATTATAATGTGTTGTGATGAGGAAGGATCTCTTCTGATTGAAGTTGTTTGGTGTTCTATATGCCTGCAATAGTTCCATGTTCATTTCATTTCTTAGATTTGGGAAATTTTCTTCCATTATTTCATTAAACATGTCCTTTAAGCCTTTTGTTTTGTCCTCAGTCTTCTCGATTCCCATAATTCTGAGGTTGTTTCTCCTTGAATCGTCTATCCGCCGTTGCATTGACTCACTTTCTTTATTTGCTTTGTGTTCTTCATGTTCTGTATGTTACAGCTTAGTCACTTTATTTTCTAGGTCTGACATTCTATTCTGAAGTTGTTTAAAGTGGTTGCTTATTATTACCTGCATGTTTTTCATTTCCTGAATATCTGCATTCAGTTTTTCTATATCTCTGTTGCGTACTTCTCTATTTTCTTCTTTTGTCTTGTTATCTTCTGGTGTATTTCTTCTTTGGTCTCCTCTAGTTGCTTTTCAAGGCTTGCTTTTTGCTTATCTATGTATTGGTGTAGCTCTTCTGCTCTCTGTTTTATTTCCTGCTTTAATTCCTGCTTTAATTCACTGAATTTCTGGGCCCAGAAATCGCCATCATTTTTGCCATATTCATCTTTATTTACCCTGATATCATCTCCTGGAGTTTCAAGTCTTTTCTAGGAGATTTGTAACTGCGCTTCTCCATTTCTTCTTTGATCTTCTCTAATTTCTTTTCAAGGCTTGCTTTTTGCTTAGCTGAATGTTCTTGTAGCTCTTGCACTGTCTGTTTTATTTCCTGGTTTGCTTCCTGCTTTAATTCCTGCTTTAATTCACTGGGTATCTGGGCCCAGAAGTCACCATCACTCTTGCCCATCTGTTTTTTGAGTTCTGCAATTTCAGCACCCCTTGCACCCTCCCCTGGGGAGTCAGATCTTTTTGTATAAGATTTGTTACCATGTTTCCCCATGGTTCTGCTACCTCTGGCCGTCTCTGGTGTGCGGGGAAGAAAAATGGCTCCTGCTGACATCATTGCCTGCGACGGCTGTTGAGCCCCGTTTCTGATCTGGGATCCCGGGGCCTTTTCTAGGGGGAGCCCACGGGTTGGTGCTTCTGAGGCTGGGGCTGCCTGCTGCCAATAATTCCCACTTACCCGGGTCCGCGCTTACCTTGGGCTGAGGTTCTGGCCTCCAGACCTTGTTTGTGATCTGTGGACACTGGCAGCATGGGACCCCACCGATTCGGCTGCTTCTTTCCTCCTCATCTGATGTGGCTTCAGGGTTTCAGACCGGCCTGCAGCCTTCTCTCCTGTTGTTGTGTGCTCCGTCCTCTCCCAGCTCCACTCCGTCAGATGTTCAGGTCCCTGCACGCTTTCCTCCGTCCGCAGCTGCCTGCCTTTTGGAACCTGCTGCGGCGGCTTCTCGGGCCGCAGGGATTTTTAAACCCCCTCCGGTTTCGGTTTCGATGATCCTTTCGAGTTTCTGCCCTCCTGCTGGTCGCCTTTCAGTTTTGGGGGATGCTCCTCTCTTTCCTAGCTACACCAAGCACGCTTTTTCTAACTTTCTTCTTGGCTTTTTAAGTGAGTTGATGAGGAGACATTGTGCAGTGCTGTTACTCAGTCGCCATCTTGACCGGAAGCCCCGAATTTCTGTGTTTGAGAACTTTTTTCTTGAAGATTTACTGTTTTGGATTTAGTAAATACTTTCAGTTGTGATTTCAAAATGGTTGTGTGCGTTTTAATGGGATCTTTGACAACTATGAGGTAATTTGCAAAGAAGATTAAAGTGCTTTAATGCCGTATTTCTTGGAAAAAGACTTAAATGATTTATCAAGTTTTCTTGCCTTTTTAAACCATAGTTTGCTTAGAGATTTATAGTTTCTAGGATTTGTCTTGATGTGGTTTACAGTGTAATTCTGTGTATCTCTTGGGGTATTAAAAAAAAAGAGTATGTCCAGGAGTTGATAAATTGAAGAATGTACATGTGTTTGTATTTGACTGATAAAAATAGGCTGAGTTAACCAAGAGGGTAAACTGCAAACTTGCCCATGACTCAAGAACAACTACTTTATTAAATACTGAGTACAGATGTCTGAGCTAAAGAAGTCTTAGAAATCACTTAATCTACACTCTTATCTGTGAGAAAAGTGAAATTTGAAGAGATTATACATGGCTTAAACTGCAGAATTAGGGTTCCAAAAGAAATACAGGAAACAAAGGAGAGAGCTCAGCTGTTTAGTGTTCTTTGCCTCCCCGCTGTGGCAGGGAGGAATCCACATAGTACCAAGAACCCTAACCATCAAAATCTACCCCCTGGGGAAAAAAAAGTCTATCCCTTGGAAATGGGTACATCGCATACAGCCTGACTCAGTACATGGTGGCACCAGGAGAGTCTGGGTAATGAATTTGAAAACATACCAAGAATGCCAAAGGTGAGGTCGAGGTAGCACCAACAGTCGTCACCCAGCCTGGGGTTGAGAAGCATGGCAGGAGGTGGTCCAGAGAGTGGGCATGGGGTCTGCGGGTTTTCTTCCTACACAGGGGCGACCTTGCAGGCCTGTGAGTACAGGACTGGCCTTGCTGTGATACTCACACTGCTTTAACTGACAGTGATCCTTAACACTATTCAGACTGAAGTTCCTCCCTGCAGGGTGAAATTTGTGTTGAAGCTCTGACATGGGGTGGTGGTGGTGGGTCAAAACAGGATTTGTCCACCTTCCCAGAATGTCCTTTTTCAATACAATTTAGGAAATATTTTTATTTGGTACATTCAGCTAATGTGTTCTATGCTTGTGGCTTTTTCTTTTTGGAAAGGGCTGTGCTAGACTTTAGGGCATGTTTATTATGGGACATTTATTTATTTACTTAAACATTGGAACAACCATAATATATTTCTGGCATTATAGACACCACAGGGAAGGGAAATGGAAGGAAGCCAGCTTAAAAAGTCTGTGGTTGAAATATTTAAGCTCACTTTTGGAAAGTTTTGCTGTTGTTTAGTAGGTTTAGAGTATTTGTTTTAAAAATGTCTCCTTAACCTGCAGTTGGAGATGCTGTCTCTTTCTCTTTCTGAAGTTTTGTTGAGAATAATAGAGGTGTCTTAAAAGTTTCTTCCTTGAGAGTAAGTCCCAGGCAGCACCTTGGCCAGGTGCTCCAGTAGCAATTCTGAAGGGTATGGAGCAGGTTTCTTTCCTTCTTTTATTAAAGCATTAAGGACTTCAGGGAGCTTCTGTTCTACTTGGTTACATGTGCAGTGAGTTTTCAGATCAGAAAGGAAGGTTGAGACACATCTACAACAAAGGTCCTTTTTGAACTCATGAGGGTATGAAAATTAAGACAGTAATTTTAGAATTATTCATCTTGTATGGTTTCATGGAAGGGTCTTGGACCTAGAAGTCTCTTGGACCAGTATTTGGAGATCCACTTGGCTGTTTGGTTTGCTCATGGGTGTGGGGCTGGTTTCTAAAATAGTTTTGTTTACACTCAGAGCTTTAAGTAATTTAGAAACAGGATCTCATTCTCTATTCCAGGCCCAGACTGGCCTCGGACTCAAAGCAATTCCCCTGCCTCAGCCTCCTGAGTGCTGGGATTACAAGTGTGCATCCCCACACCCAGCTAATGTGGTGCTGGGGAATTGAACCTGGGTACCGAGTGCTTGCTAGGCAAGTGCTGTAATCGCTGAGCCAGTATTTATTGACTCCCTATTCTAAGTTGCAGAAGAGTTAGAGTACTTTGCCTTACTGGTGTGCACAAACTTAGCACGTTTAGTAAGCATGTTTTCAGGGCATAGACCCTTGTATATTCAGAATAATGATTTGGAGTGAGAGTTAAACATTATCTTCTGTTTTATTAAGTTAAGGACTCCTGTTCTGTTGAAGTCACTTCTCCTAAGCTGTTATCTGAGTAGCAGTGTATGTTGGACAGTTGGAGTCTGGTGGCACCTCCCTTGCAGGCATCCTCTTTCAGAAGAGGTAGCAGCAAGAAGTAAGATTGTCTCTCAAAGGTGCATCAAAATTGGCATCTCTGTTGATGAGGCAGAGGCCAACATATAGGAAGTGCTGGTGTCTCCATTTGCCAGGGCAGGTTCACCAGCTGCCTTGCTGGGTTACCCTTTCCATGCTTCCTACTCTCTGAGCAAGGGTGGTGGACACACCTACAGCTGGAAATGTACAGCTTTGGAAATGTTTATTTTCATCAGAAAATATTCTGTTAACTGTCTTCATGTGCTGTGATGGAAGCTAAGGGAGCTTTACCTCATTCCAACTCAACTTGATAGCTTTTATACATTAGGTGTGTTTCCATTCTGATTTCAAGTAATTCCCTAAGCTCGGTAGCAGGGCCTGGGTGATATTTCCTTTCTGCTACACCAGTTCTCCATGACCTGTGAAGGTGACATAGGAAAGGAGAGGCTTGTCTTCTGACAGTCAGTGCTTTGTGCTGGTACGAAGAGTAACTTAGTGAATGAGATCTAGACCCCGCAGGGCCAGTAGTGAGGGGCTCCTTTTAGAAGATGTGCCAAAGGGTTTAGAGACCCAAGAGTTTCTGTGAGAGGGGAAAGTACAATTTAGGTGGGGGGGGGGGGGACCCATGAAAAGCCATTTTTTGGGAAGTAGGAATATTAATACCCAGCAATGTACAATCCCTGTCAAGTTAAGTAACTACTCTTGTTACACTAACACTTAAGGGTTTTGTTTGTTTTTTGAGACAGGGTCTTATCTCACTCTGTAGTTCAGGCTGATCCTGAACTTGAACTTAACGGCAATCCTCCTGCCTCAATCTTCCAAGCAAAATATTGGAACACACCTTTATGTCACCATGCCCAGCTTATGTGGTGCTGGGGAATCGAGGTAGGCAAGCGCTTTGACTGCTGAGCTGTTCCTCCAGCCCCAACACTTAAGCTTAAATGAAGCTAAAAAGTCATACAGGTCCTGTGGCATTTAAAAAGTATGGTGGGTCAGGAGCTAGGTGGATTAACAAAAGACAGGTCATGCTAATTGTGGGAGACATTAGTGTTTAGTGGCTGATACTTTGGACAGAGAGCTTCATGCTTAACACCCACATTCCTTTAGTAGTAAAGGGAGAATTATCCAATTTGAAGATAGATTATAGACCGCAATTGCATTTGTGATTTGATTGTTTATAGCTTGGAATGTTTTCTTATGTGGACTAGTCCAAAGGTCAGTTTCATTTAGATTTGTTGTGGCTTTAACAAAGGTGTTTTGCAAAGGACAAAGATTGTATGAAATTTCTAAAAAAGTTCTTGCATTTTTTGCCTATGCAGTCCTCTGAGATTGGATGTACCATTCGCATTTTAAGGATGGGTGTTACTGCACAGTTGGCTGTATACAGACTTCTTTGGCATGTCCCCAGCTAGGACATACATGTTCTGGGGCATTGGTCATATGGAAATTCTCGTACTGTTTAGGCAAGAATAAAACTCGTCTTGGGCAGCCCAGTGTCTGTGATGACCTATAGTATGAGGGAAAAGGGCATGTAGAGAAGGCTCCTGCTCACTACGATGCCACAGTAGTAACACTGTGGTCTGTCAAAGCAGTCATGATAAATAGTGTTGTCTCTGGAAAGTCTGCTCAAGGCTGCTAATTTCTGTAAGTAACAAGTTGATAATTCTTCAAGGTCAGGAGAGATTTGGGGAATATAAGAGCAGTGGCACAATATAAGCGGATTTGGTATAGGCATTTTGTAAGCAGTAAGGAAGTTTGTATATTGCAAGACACGTTATTTTTCTCGCCCCAAGATAAATGAGTTGGCTGACTCCAGAGCCTTTGGAACATTTCATCTGAAGGAAGGGTGAAGCAGGGAAGTGGCATACCATATTAAGTCGGCAGAGTGCATAATGTGAAAGACAGGGTTTACCTAGGATTCTTCCTGGTTTTTGTTGCACAAACCACGAGAAGGTGGCTTTGTTCTCACTGCTTCCTTTTGTAGCTTCCTTTTGTAGAGAGAAGTCTTGAGAGATGAGCAGTACAATCTCAGATTACCTGGAATACACCTGGAGAAAAGGAAAAGACTGGAGTATGGGGGAGAATGGTCTAGGAAGGGTCTGGTTATGTGTTCATGTGCCCTCTCAGAAATGTTTCCTCTTCATAAATTAAGGAGGCCCCCAAATAAAGATTTGCTTTACTTAAAAAAATGTGGTGGACTTATTTGGAAGCTATCAAAATAGCAAGAAGAATCCAATAAATTAATACAGTAGCTTAAAGACACATTTTAAAAAGTAAAGTCTAGTCTTAAAAGTTACAGAAAAACTTGTTTGGTGCCACATTGATGTGGAAAACTAGGCATTGTTTACTCTGTTGTGCTTTGGGTCAAATGTTTTTTTTGTGAGGGTGCTTGAGGTTACTGTGGTGGCAGTTGCATAGTTTTATTTGGGGATTTAGATACTAAAAGCCCTAAGCTATGTGTCTTGACCAATATATTTCAATACACTGGGAAGGCTGTTAATTGCTTATTTAAATAAGGTTTGGGAATTGGGAATGATCCTGGAGACTAGGACTCTCAGTTCTGTATTGAAGCATTAACCCTGTCAAGTTTTGCCTGTTAAGCAAAAGCTATTTGCAGTACGTTAGTGGCACTTAGAAGATTTCATTAAGCAATATGAGTCTGTGGAAAGTCACTATTTCTCACTGATCAGAAGTGTTGACTACCACGGGAAGGACTCACTGCTTATGGAGAATGATGGGCACAGTGGAAGGAACGAAGCATCCCTGACAGCTCCTCAGCCCTGCTCATCTGCATGGATAACTGAGCAGTCCCCTTAACAAAAGGTGACAGAGCATGGCTATGGGGCCTCCTGAGCTGACCTGAGGTTTTCATAATGTGGTACTTACTTAAGAGTGCAGCAGTATTTTTTAAATAGCACAGGTAGTCTTAGTAGATGTCCTGAGAGTTTCTTGATAATCATATTAATAAGGTCCTAGATAGCCATATATATTTTTTCTGTTTCAAAATTTAGGCTTTGTTGTGTAAGAGGGAAGAGCACTACTTCAGTCTTCTGGTCACATTGTCTGAGGAGCACACGAGCAGCTGTCACGGTGGTACATAGTGTTTTGTACAGGTCTGGTGGGTCCTGTTGGTAGTGGATTGTGCTCATGTGCTGAAGAATTCTGAGAGCATCTTGTGGAAGTTTTGAATGACCATCGAAGGCAGAAAAGAGCAGTTGTTGACAGCATGCAGTAGCTTTGCAAGCTGACCTTGTTGGGAATAGATGGTTCCAGATGAACAGAAAACCAGCAGGGCTGAGTGCTTTAGGTGCACTATACTCCGGCCCTCAAAAAGAACTTAAGAGGTGCAGCAGCTTCCTTGTCTCTTCATCTCCAGCTGTCTTTCCACAAGACTGGCTGTGCATGCTGCTCACAAAACCAGGCGCTGCTTCTAGTCTCTGTCGTTTCAGTCTCTTCTCCAATTGCTCATTTCCAAATTGTGCCCACAGCCACCACCTTAGTTCTAGTTCTGTCTTAAACATTCCTTTTCTCTTACTCAGCTGCTCCCTGCCTTCTGCCTTTACCTGCCATGCTCCTCTTGGCCCTGTGAAAGTGGCTCGTCGCTCCCCCAGGACATTGTTTGTCCTTGCTCATCCCTTGGGAGTTAATCCTGCTCTTTTGCTTATGTGACCATCATGATTCAAGACATCCTGTCCTATAGAAATCCTCCTTGAAGCCTGTTGAACCTTTGTGTCCTGGCTGGAGGTCTCTCTTGTCCCTCAACACCACAGTTCTTAAAAACAACTTATGCTGATACTGATGTGCTGTCCTGACCACCGTCCTTCAGTCCTTGCATATTGCACTCCTGATCCCATGCAACCATCTCCCCTGAAAGTCAGCAGCCGCCTTATCCCCAAAGCATGGACCTGCTCTTCTGTCTATCCATTAACTTACCTAGCGCTGTGTCTGGCCTCTTGATGACAAAGATGAAACTATCACACTTGACATTGTGGAACGTATGGCAGATGACACGCAGTTTGTAGGGTGTCCCGGAGCGAGGTTAGCTCCTCAGACTCAGATTGGGGCCTCTCACTGGGCTGAGACTTCAGTGATCCTAGGGTCAGCTTGCCCTGGAGGAAAGTAACAGAGCGTGCTAATGGGAAGTGTAACTCAGGATGTTTTCCTGAAGTCAAATAGTCTCTTTGTGTTATTGACTTAAGTTATTCCCTCTTAACATCTAATTGTGGGTTAATGTGTGGAAGTTTAGCTCTGATTTACATTCGTGGAAATCTTTATAGACAGCAGAGCTCTTTGTGCCCCCACGTGAAAGTTATGAAGTGTTTCGCTGGTCATTATCGCCTAAGTTTAGCAGTCTTACTTCCTCATCAGAGAGGCAATAGGTGGCAGGGTGGCTGTTGCTTCTCATGGTAGAAGTTGTGGAGGCAGGGACCTCTCACATAAGGGCAGCTCCCTGCATCGGGGCCAGGGCCTTAGCCTCAGTACATCACCCTTCTCCCAAGTGTTTTCGTGTCTGTGCCTGTGACACATCCCTCAGACACAAGCGAGACAGGCCACATGGGACTCAGATGGAGGTATACTTGCAGGTGACTGGCTTTATGGTCTGCCATGGCTATGGGAGGCCAAAGCCCACATCTGGAGGATGACAGGAAGCATGCTGTGGGGTTGCATGTTTGTCGACGTGTTTTTTTCCAGAAGCAACACTTGTCACTGAATCAGTACTAAACACGCAGGTTAACCTGGCCGCTGTCGTGGTGTAATGAACATCTGTCCCCTCCTCATCTGCCACACCCTGTCCCTTGGTGAGAGGTACTGACTACTGAGTAACTTGGCTTCATTCAGAGTCAACATGCCACAATCCTTGTGACTTTCTATGTGTTTCGTAGATTTATCTCACTTCTGCTCCTTCAGATCTACTCTAATCAGTGAGTAAGTAGGTCGGTGTCCTACTCTGTGTGGCTCTTTTCCTATGGTCAGACTCATGCTCTGGTTACAAGAGAGAGCCCGAGGAGCTGCAGGTGCCTGTGCATCAGGCATCCAGTGTCCCATCTTAGCGATGGTCATGGATATTTGCCTCCCACTGTGACTGGGAGACTTCATTCAGTTACACGTATCTGCCTAGGTGGAGATGGCTTTGGAACGAAGACTGCACTGGTCGTCTTCTTTCTGAGGTTTCACATTCAGTAGTGTAAGATAGTTGAAAAAGATTAAATAGAAAATTTCAAAAATAAACAATGGGTTTGAAATTGTGTACTTTTCTGAGTAGTGGGATGAAGTCTTGCACATCCCAGTCTGTCCTGACCTGTGCACAAAGCGTTCCATGGTAGGCCAGCATGTGATAGCTTAGCATCTGCCTCTGTTGCCAGATCTTTTGGGGACATAGCAGTGCTTAGAAGGTCCTGTACTGTCCCTGTTTGTAGGAACCCACTGAGGATCTTGGAGTGCATATCCTACGATGAAGGGTGCTGTGCAGAGAATGAGTACGGAGACATGCCTCTCTCCCTGTCTTCCTTCTGGTCTCTGAATGGTCATGTATTGTGAAAGTGTTTGGCACCACTTGGAATCTGTAAACAATCGTGTAGAGAGCCAGTGTCAGTTGGAGGTTGGAGCAGTTCTAATGGTTGATAGCACAGAGAATGTACGTCTTGTCTAAATTTTTTTTCATAGTGACTTTCGGCCTTTACTCCCGCGGGAGCTAGTGTGAACCAGTTACCTTCCATTGCTCTCTGTGTTGTCCGTGCCAGTCACTGAGCTGCAGGGGACCAGACCAAGCTGGAATAATTAGATTGAGGAGTGACTGTCACACTTCTAATTTCATTCTCTTTGCAGGGGATTACCAGTGTGCATTTAATAAAATGAGATTAACCCTGTACAGCAGGAGTATTTGAAAGCTGTCAGTCAGTATAATCTTGACAGCTCAAAGGAAGCGGCATTCTCAGTATTCTTAGAAACACCGCCCAGTGCCATTGGCCACACGGGGCTGTCTGAGCTTGTGTTAGCTCATGGGAATGTGTCATCTCTTGGCAAAAGGACTAGCTCACTGGCCTGCACCACATCAAAGGAGTAACACTATATAGTTCAGTTTTGAGTAGCCAGATATTAGTCATCATAAAATACCAAAAAAAGGACAGTGAAATAAAAGTTGTAAAACAATTAATGATGTCTTTTCTTGAATGTTTCAGAAAACCTCGGATCAATTCTCAGCTGGTGGCTCAACAAGTGGCCCAGCAGTATGCCACTCCACCACCCCCAAAAAAGGAGAAGAAAGAAAAGGTTGAAAAACAAGATAAAGAGAAACCTGAGAAAGATAAGGAAATTAGTCCTAGTGTTACCAAGAAAAACACCAACAAGAAAACAAAGTAAGTTCCTGGATACATGCTTGTAGTAGCTTACCTGACAGGTGAATCAAAAGGCGCCTTTTAAATGGCTCTTTTCTTTGTTTATTCCGGCAGACCAAAGTCTGATATTCTGAAAGATCCTCCCAGTGAAGCGAACAGTATACAGTCTGCAAATGCTACAACAAAGACCAGTGAAACAAATCACACCTCAAGGTATTTTGAAGCCTGAATGAATACTGAATTACTCTTCTGATATATGTAGTCATAATCTAGAGTCCAGGACGACCACGTACCTATAGAGCTCAGGCTAAGGGAGGTTGGGCGGAGAGGTACGGTGGGGCAGCTGACCCTTTGAATTCTGTTGGATTTTGTTTTGTGTTTCTAGCCTACTTTTATATCACTGTGGCTAGAGCTGGACAAGAGTAAACTTCGTAACAGACCTTTTGCAAGTCCATGGCAGCCTGGTCCTGCCTGGGCTAGTCAGCATGCATTGGGGGCGGGTCTGCATCTGCTTGCCGTTGGCAGTTTGCTCTCATGTCGTAGTGTCCAGAGTCTTGATGTGTAGTGCAGGTTGATGATACATGACAGAAACAGGCTTTAATCGTAACTTACTTGACTATCTGCCCCCATGTGTTTCAGGCCCCGGCTGAAAAACGTGGACAGGAGCACCGCACAGCAGTTGGCAGTAACTGTGGGCAACGTCACCGTCATTATCACAGACTTTAAGGAAAAGACTCGCTCCTCATCCACATCCTCATCCACAGTGACCTCCAGTGCAGGGTCAGAACAGCAGAACCAGAGCAGCTCGGGGTCAGAGAGCACAGACAAGGGCTCCTCCCGCTCCTCCACGCCAAAGGGCGACATGTCTGCAGTAAATGATGAATCTTTCTGAAATTGCACATGGAATTGTGAAAACTATGAATCAGGGTATGAAATTCAGACCCTCCACCTGTCCATGCCGCTTGCATCCCTGGAGAACCTTCTGTGGACAGCGACCTCTTAGTGATGCTGCCAGGATAATTTCTGCTTGCCATGGGCATCTGGCCACCAAGGAATTTCGCACCCTGACGATTACTCTTGACACTTTTATGTATTCCATTGTTTTATATGATTTTCCTAACAATCATTTATAATTGGATGTGCTCCTGAATCTACTTTTTATATAAAAAAAAAATCTGCTGTGCACAATTTTCCATGTACATTACAACTGGTTTTTCGTTTCTGTTTTGTTGGAGGGGGCGGGGGAGGGGAACTTTTATTTATTGTGTTCACAGACTCCCATCTTTTCAGCATATCCTTTAGTTCTTTCTTCCAGTTATACTATGTACTATCAGTTTTGATATAACTATATATATATAAATATAAAATTATATATAAAGGGTTATTTGAAACCAATCCATGGCAACGCTGGTGCTTGATACACTGTGAAGTGAATGCAACATTGAACAGTTACAGATCTGGGACAGTCCCTTCTGTGAAAGTACTGAAATTGAATTTAAATCAGTCTTACATGAAGTATGTTCCAACCCACGTGGGAACCTGACTCTCATCTGTCTAAAGAGTACTGGACAATATAAGAATATATTTTTTAAACAGTGTGATCTCACATTTAAAGACTGCTCCAGATAGCCTGCATTTGCAATGGGACAGCTGACCAATCACAAGTGGTTTAGTTAGGGAGGGCTTTGGTCTTTCAGAAGTAACTAAACTAGCTCCAGAATGCCAAGTATTCATGTAAATTATGGTTACATGTTACCATGGCTCTTCTTACATAGCACTCATGGAAATCTGGTGTTCTGGAACTCGAATTCCATCCATTTTCCAGACCTCTACTCATGTCTGAGGTGAACCGAGAGATTGCCTCTTAGCTTTAGGACTGAAACTGTCTAAAACTGCATTTTTGCTCTATGCCATACATACAGGGACACCATCACGATCCCTTGTTTCCAGGGTACGTTGCAGGGGTGGTTTCTGTCACTGGATTTGTTTGCCATGTGTTCCCTTGTTCCTGAAATATAGCTGTTGGGAGAATCCTTCATTTTTCTTTCTTAAAACCTACTGTGATTCATCTTACTGAACAAAGGTTATCGACACATCCGGTCTCTGATATGGAGCTCTCAGTTTCCCACTGTGGGAAGAGACACCAGTGGCAAGTGGCTGAGGTGTGGGCACAGCGCCCCTCACCCACGCCCTGGAGAGTGAGCACGTGTCACCTTTGTCTTCCACAGAGAGACAGCTCAAGTGAACTCTTCTTTTCTCTCTCTACTGCCTTCAAAAAAAATTAAAAACCACTAATAGGATTCCACTCGGTTTTGAAAAGATTTTGTCTGTTTTGCTTTGGTCTGCTTCCTTTTGGATTTGGAGGTCGCTCTGTTCTGGCTTCCACATCCTTCTTCACGGTGTATGTGGTCCTTGGGAGTCGCTTCCAGTGTGAGGATGCAGTGTCACCCTCCTTTGTATGATCTTACCTGAAGGACTCACGGAGGGTGTGTACTCACAAACAAAGCACCGCACCTGGTGATGAGGGCCTGGTTTGCTTAGTAGCAGAACTCATTTCTGTCTGTGGAGGCAACAAGTTAAAAAATTAACAGCTTGAATTGAGTAGCCAACAGTGAAGGTTCCTTTCACATTTACATTAAAACTAGTCTCTAGTCCACTAATGTGCCGTCATTTAGATCCTGTTCTCAAAGGTCTAGATTATAAAGCAGTGCCATTTGTTGCTGTGGTCCTATTCTCAAATGCATGGACAATGTTCCCCTCTTTTTAAAATGATGCTTGCGTCTGGGATGCAAGCTGTGCTTATCTTTTTAAATACCTTTTTAAAGTATTTATTAATGAACCAAAGGAAATCAGGTGCTTTCTGTAAGCATCGGACTATATAATACATAGTGATTTGACTATGACTTTTAAATCCACATTTTAATATTAGTGGGATATTGCAAAGACATTCCTTCTAAAGTTTTAATATTCCTTTTATTAAGGGTCTCAGGGAGGGTAAATTAGTCAGCCATATTTATTTTCCAGAGGTTGTAAGAAATTGCTAAGTTTTTTAATTAACTTTTTAAAAAAATTTAAATGTCACCAAACTCATGTGGGTTGCACTGCTTTTTGAACCAATAAGTGTTGGTATGCACTTTGTCCAGAAACACTGTGTACTTTTCAAAATTAGTTTCATGTAAAGTGATTGGACCCCCTAGATTAGTGGAAAACGCTGAGTAACCAGCTACTCATAGGCTGCTCATTAATTCATTGCCAGTGTCTTGGTTTTTCAGTTCTGCCTCCATGAAAATTAAAGAATGGGGAGAGAAAAGGGAAGGGGAGGGGAAGTGCCGTAGAACCGGTGGGCTGGGCTGCAGCGAGGAACCTGTCACATTACAAGCCTGCCCCTTCAGCTGTGGCTATGTCCTGTTGGGACAGCAAAGTGGTAGGGGCTCTGAGACTTTACCTTCTGAAATTGATGATATCCCTCAGGCATGTATTCTGGAAATGGGAGTTCCTGTAATTTTCTGCATTTGCAGCTTGCCCTACAATTAGTAGGCGGTGCATTAAAAACACTAGTGTAGATTACAAAGATGTGTTATAGAGGACCAGAAATACTTGGTATTCAGTGGCACAGAAAGGTTTAAAAAAAAGTAAATACAAAAAGCACAGTGTTACCCTTGCAAGTTCCCATTTGTTTTACTACCACGTGCTCACACTTGGGTGTGCACGCGTGCACACAGCATACCTGACTTGTTCTGCTTGAGTCATGCAGTTAAAAAAGGTAATGACTTCTTGACACCCAGAGATGATTTTAATCAGAACTTTTCAGTTTTAATCTGGATACTTAAAAACATTGGCAGAAGCTTCTGTGAGTTTCGTTCCACTAAGATGTTGTACCTGCCTTACCCAGACCATTCGCAGTCTACTTTTTTAAGCTACCGTATCTTAAATTATTGAAAATTTATTAATTGCTGAATATATAACCTTTGCTTGTATGTAACCGAAAAATGGTTTTAAGAGCCAACATTTAGAGTATGACAATGGAGCTGAACAGTTTTTAATGCGCAAGCAGTTCTGTTCTTGTGTATGACTTGTAACCTTAATTTACTGTGTAAAGATGGTTACATTATTTCCTTAGCTTTGTTTGTTGGAGACAAATAGAGAATGCTTGTTAAGTATGTCAAAACATAATCTTATCTTGTGAATTTTTGTTAATGTATTATACGAGCTCTATTTTCCATTTGCCCAGAAAGACAGCTTGTATAACGCTTGGGGAGTTCCTGCTCTGTAACGTCTTTAGAGCTGACAGTTTGTTAGGTTTGTTTTCTCTTCATGCTAAAGTGTCAGTTGGTGGTTTTGTGAACTGGTCAGAAATTCACAGGTCTTAAATGTTTTGGGGAAATTTATATTGGACACTGCTCTTTGTCTAGCAAATAAAAGATGTTAATATATTCCTGTTACTGGCATGTGCACGACTATGTTATTAGCAGCCACTTTATCATTTTTCTGCTTTAAATAGAAATGTCTATTTATGAATTCTGCTTGTAGTTTTTTCACAAATAAAATAGTAAAATTTACATTGGAAATCTTTATTTTTGTGTTGTATAGGTTTTTAGCCTCTAGAAGTTATTTCTTACCTAGGTTTTTAAATTTGTAGCATATTTTCGATGAGAATCAGGAGCTGGCCTCTTGAGCGGTGTATCAGAAGCCTCAGTTGTCCTGAGTATCTCAGTAGAGGCCTCAAAGGAACCGAAGACAGATTTGGGCCACGGAGTCACTGAAATCGGCAAGAGTTGACTGTTTGCAGCGGACCATTCATAGATGCCAGGTCAGTCGTGCTGGGCACAGAACCCCTGGCTCTGTTAAGTGCTGTGTGCAACCTAAAGGCCACACAAGCAGAGCTGGCCTGTCTCCTTGCCCTCCCCCCACCACCACCACATGAGCGAGCGACTATAGCCTTTCCAAGAATAATGAAGCCATGTAAACTCCCTTCTTCCCCAGTGACTCCTCTCTGTCCTGATGCTTGCTTCAGCTGGCACAGAAGGTGTGCAAATGCCCTGGGATCCTGGTGAGCTGACTTCGCCCTGATGAGACTTTGCAAACGTTTCCACGTTGAAATCCAGATCTCTGAAGAGCTGAAGGACCTGTTAAGTGACAAGTCTGGTTTCTCACAGGCCACTTTAGATGCAGGTAGGTAGTCTGCTCTCGCGTCCTACACTGGCTTTGGTTCGTGGGGTCCTTGGTGGTGGTGGCCTGGTAGCACCTGGAGAGAGAGTGTGCTTCCTCTAGCGAAAAGAGGGCAGGTGTCTGGTCATTCCCGTGGAAGCAGTTTTGCTCCCGCCAGTACTGAGGATCAAGCCCAGCCTTCACATGAGCAACATGCCACCTGTGACTTGATCGTGAAACAGGGTGTACCTGAGTTGCTACGTTCCCAGGCCATGCAAACTTGACATCTTCCTTGCCTCCCAAAGTGCTAGGATAACAGGTCTGTGCCATGAGCCCAAGCAAGTTTTGCTTTTTATGTCTAGTGCCATTCCTCCCAAATATAGGGACAGGGAGACAAAATCTGCTGCCCTTGAGTCCTCAGCTAAATTCTCATGTTGACACCAAGTGTCCAGTGTCCTGACGGCTAAGGCACACCACGGCCAGGTGTGTGGCCATCACAGTATGAAGCCCCTTGCTAAGAGAGGGTTTGATCAAGGATGGAATGATGTCTCTTGCCGGGACATGCTCAGGCTTGGTCCTTAGCTGCATGGTGTAGGGATGGAGCCCAGCCAGCCTCTGCTCTGGCCAGGTGAGAAGAGCAGCATCTCCCTGACCTCAGCAGTTCTTATGAGCCTCTCTGAGCCCTTTGGATCAGCAGTGGCAGTCTGAGAGCCATCCTTGTCATGTGGTCTAAATTCTTACACAAGAGCCTATTTCCTAGTTCTTCAGAGCTACGTGTCCAGTGGAAATGGACAGCTGGGTATATTGCAGGGATGGCTCTGGTGTTTCTAGAATGGATAGCAGGAAGTGTACTGACACAGGAAGCGGGGCGGGTCTGGGCTGATCCTGGAGTAGAAGTGGATTAAGTGGTATGTTCTGGTATTTTCTCACCCCAGGGACTAACCATGAAGCGGGGGTGGGGACTCCATAGGCATCATGTCCCTAAGCATATAATTAGTCCCCAATTGAATGAATCTAGAGTGATGTATAGAATGAAAAGGGATGAGTGATGGAGGGGGGAACACTGAAGTTGGCCTACTCCTGAGAATGCTTTTGACCTAGGGCAAGTGACAGTGCTCTACTATTCTCTCCTCTGACAGGACCAGACATCACTAATAAGCCAGAGTATCCTTTTTCAGACATTACTTATCATTCAGAGTATCCCTTTTCAGCCACATCCTGACTCAGAATCCTCAAAACAGCCAGTGTTAACACATTTTGTGAAGATAAGACCCATTTGCTGTTTCTTCCTTGGACAAAACTCACCTAAAGTTTTATTTAATTCATGGAACCCAGGAAGCCAAGAAAGCCAGTTGAGAGGCCAAGAGGAATCAAGAAGAAAAACTCCAAAGAGCTCTGATTCCTATTGAACAGACCAGGGCCAGAGTGGAACGTTCTTAAGGAGACCACTGCTGAGCTCTGTAGCTTTAAGGGTAGTCTCAAAGTCCAAGTCCCAAGGCCTGCCAGCCAGGAAAGCAGCCCGGCCCTGTAATCCCAGCTGAGGAACTGCCTGGGCTGTCGCGCTGGTTCTGTCAATCCCAGAATCACTGGGCAGAACACCAAACGGATGTGATTCCTGGAATGGACAGGTAGCTAGCTATGCGTTGGGAGTAGAGCTCACCTCCAAGGACGTGGTGACCTTGCGCAAGTCCTCAGCCTCAGGCTCATGATCCTTTATTTCCAGGGGCCCTTGTGCCCTTGCTTTAGCCCAGCTCGAGTTGGGACAATGCTGGTTGGGTTCTACTGTTTTTAATAATGGGGAAAAAATTCTTTTTCTGCACATTTATTCTGAGGCATTGATAATAACACTAGGAATGAAAGAAGCCTTCTTTCGCAACTGTTTTATCATGCCTTTTAATTATTATTTATTATTTCTTCCTGCTCCAGAGAAGCTGTCAGTTAAAGGGCATCTATAAATAAAGTCCAGCAATGCTGGAGGAGTGGCTCAGCAGTTAAAGCCCTTGCCTAGCAAGCACTAAGTCAAACACTGAATACTTGAGTTTGATTCCCCAGCACTCAGGAGGCTGAAGCAGGAGGATTGCCATGAGTCGAAGGCCAGCCTGGGCTCCATAGTGAGTTTAGGATCAGCCTGGGCTGTAGAACGAGATGCGTGACCCTATCCTGGAAGGAGTGGGGAGAAAGTCCAGCAATATTTTTGACTGGTCCTTGAGATTTCTGTACCTACAACACGGCAGTGAATATGGCTGTTCTTTTCATCAATAACAGTTTTTTTAATTTTATTTTCTGCCAGGATTGGGGATGTAAATGAAGGCCCTGGGTTGGATCCCCAGGACAAAAAAAAAGAAAAAGTCTGATTTTTAAATGATGTTCACCGTGTGGTTATTCTTTTTAAAAAGATGAGAGTCATTGGGAGAATAATAGAGGCCTGAAAACATGATTGTGGATGCATATATAAACATGTACCATCCACTGAAAAATGAGAATTTTTTCAGCTGTATGTAAAGCTACAAGCTCCTAGGAGAAGTCTGAGCTATAAGTCACTAGATCAGCCACAAATGCACTCAAGAAAAGTAGCTTCGGGGTAAGAATCTTTTTTTTTTTCTTTCAGCCCAAATTACTCAGGCATCACCACAGGCCCAGAATGAGGTACACCGGATTCTGGAAGCGAGGCCGATTTATAAATTGTGTGCATCATCACTTAGCATTCGAAGGAATTTGGACTCATTTGGAGAAGTCTACGGGAGAGTTACCTCATTCCTGGAATTGTAACAATCCGTGAATTTGAGATACCCCAAGAGGCAACATCCTCTAATGAATTACATGGTGAAGGCCAAGCACCTCTTGCCTTCGGCGATCACGGACACGACACAGACGACAGTGGCAAACGCCTGGGGTAGTGAGAGGGAGCACTGCAGCAGGTACCACTCGTCCTGCGGCCATCAGCAGTTGCGTCTCCAGCAGCTGGCTGAGGCCAGGCACTGAGCAGGGAGGGCTGCCACCACCCTGGCCCAGTCGCTACTTGTCCAGAAAGGCCAGGACAACCCAGTGGGGAACTCTGGCTGCAGCGAGACTGAGTGCCGGCTGGGGGGACGACAGTTCGTCAGGTGACCTTTTGTTTTTATGTTCCCAGCCCCATGACATTTCCTCATCGAAGTCTGACTCCATAAGCCAGTTCCACAAAACAGATGGCCCTCACCGTAGCTCCGTTTGAGTAGCGCTGACAGCACACTTGATTGCTTCTACGCCGACTTGGCCTTCGGTGACCCCCGCTGACTACAGCGAGGGTGAGCATGCTGCGGCCCGCGGGCTCAACCCCTCGTGCCTCTCTTTTGTACAGCCCATGAGCTCAGCATGGTTTTTATATTCTTAAAATAGTTGGGAAAAATGTTTAAAACATGAGAGTTGTGATCAGTGACATTTATATAAAATTAAGGTTTAGCATCTACAAAGAAAGTTTTATTAGAACTAAGTGATCAGGAGCATGTTGAAAGCTCTGAGAAGTCCTACAGGAAAGAGACTGGTTTAAATTTTTTCAGGTTGGCTTTTTTTGGTTGGTTGGTTGGTTTTGGCTACACTGGGGGTTGAACCCAGAGCTTTTACATTCAGCTATAGCCCCAGCCTCTCTCTCTTTTTTTTAGTGTTTCATTTTGAGATAGGTTCTCACTAAATCACTAAATTGCCAAGGCTGAGCTAATGCTAGAGATTCTCCTGGCTCTGGAGTTTCACATGATGTCCCTTCCACCAATGAATGCAACTTTGAGAAAGGCTTTGGTGAACACTGCAAGGAATTTGAAGTTAAAATATACTAGGACAACTCTTTTTTTTGAGACAGGGTCTTGGTCTAAGTCCAGGCTAGTCCCGAAGTCCCTGTGTAGCTCAGGCTGGCCTTGAACTCAGAGCAATCCTCCTGCCTCAGCCTCCATGAATTCTAGGCATGTGCCATCTCACCCACTAATTTTTATGTGGCACTGGGAAATCAAAACCAGGGTCTGTGCATGCTAGGCAAGGGCTTTAGCTACTCAGCTATAACCCCAGCCCTACAAACTACTTCTTTGTAATCTTAAGTAAATCACTGAGTTTCTCAGACCTCAGTTTCTTTCTCTGTAGAATGGCAAGGTAGTTGTAAGGCTTTATAACCTGAGAGATTCCTGGGAGGAAATCAGAAATGTTAGTCCCATGCCTTGCCCTGGGTGAGTCTGGTGTTCTCTGACCTTACATTTCCTCCACTGGGACCACATGGGGAACCACGGTAGCTTTGCAAAATGACCCTCATTTCACCTTCATGTGCTTCATCATTACTGATGGAACCATCGTGAGCCATCAGGCACCTGCTTGACTACAGGAGAGGGAAGGTCTTGGCGTCCTACTGCAGGCAGGAGGGGCTCCCTGGGTGCCCGCCGGCAGCGTGGCTGGGGCTGTGTGTGGAGCAGAGAGCCGCGTGGGCTTTTCCCCACCATCACTTTCTGGAGAGACCTGAGGCTCAAGCTGTCGGCACTGCTCTCCAGAGCCCTCACCTTGGTCATTCTCCTGCTGAGCAACTCTGGTGACCCCCGGGCAGTGAGTGAGATCCTGGCAGCCTTGTGCCATCACCATCCGCTTCAGTGCCTTTGGCAGCCACCAGCCACCAGTGACAGAGACAACGCTGTGCTTAACAGACTCCACCACTGAAAGGAGGCAGTGTGGCTGAACGAGCTGCCAGGTCCGGGATTGCCTCTAGGACCTTCCCTAAGGCACCATGAAGGTGGCATGCCGCAGGGGGTTAGCAGGGGCCCAGCTGGGTGTGGTGGAACCTGCCTGTAATCCCAGAATTCTGGGAGGCTGAGATAGGCGGATCACAAGGTTGAACCCATCGTGGACAACTTAGTGACATAAGTGAGACTGTCTCACAATTTTAAAAACTTAAAAAGCAGTGAGGGTATAGCTCAGTGCAAAGGCCTGGAGCTCAATCCTCAGTGTCAGACAACAAAGACAGGGAGCTGGGCTCAGGAGTGCAGGCCTAGAATCCTAGCTCTTTGGGAGGCTGAGGCAGGAAGATTACGTGTCTAAACCCAGGCTGGGCAACTCAGTGGGACCCTAATCCAAAATCAAAAAGGGGAGGGTCTGTAGCTTAATGTAAGGTCCTGGTGATCCCTGCTGCCACTTGCGGAGGTGGCTGGGGTGGAAAGCCAAGGTCATCACTCCAGCAAGTGCCGGTAAAATCCACATCAGCATGTGTTGCTGGAGCAGAAGGCCAGGACAGCCTTGGGCACTCGCCATTCTCAGCGTGCTGCTGGCCCTGGTACTTGGGCTGGAAAGTTTGAGAAAGCTGCTTGTGTCTTACTGGCCAGGGTGTGGTGGGGAGTGAACCTCGAGTTTCCCAGGGGTGAGGTACGGAAGTGAAAAACTCTGTAGGTGAGAGTCGATGAGATAAACAAGCAGTGGGCAGAAAGCCCACTTAATGATGTGCCTGTGTGTGGGAGTGTCACAAACTCGGAGACTCAGGGAAGGGCCAGATGCTGAGGTTTGCTGAGTCCCCCTGAGCTGTACAGGGAGGATGGGCTGGGGCTCCTGAGGGCTGAGTTGGGGATGAAAAGGAACGTAAGTTATCAGCAAACACATCCTCGCTGTCTTCATCACCTTCTTGTCACCAGACACAACACCTGACACCACAAAGAGGGGTTTATTTTAGCTTACAGTTTCAGGGGTGTCGGTCTATGCAGGGTCAGCCTGTTTCACGGCAGAACCGGCCACCGTGGGAGCCTGGTGTGGGGGACAGCTGTGCACCACATAGTGGCTGGAAAGCAGACAAGGGAAGGACGTGGGAAAGGACATATCCTTCCAGTCACACCCTACTGACCCATCCCTCCAGCCAGCACACACCAGATAATAGGACATGAACTCGTCAGAGGATTGGAGCCACACCCCTGAGGTCCAGTCACCTTCCTAACCCGTGTGACTTTGGAGGAACATTTTAGATCTAAACCATAACAGCCCTTTTAGTGACAGGGTGGCTGAGTGGCCCTCAGGACATCACCAGCCCATAGGGAGGTGGGGAGTGTGGAGCTCTAGTCTCTCCCTGGGCTGCTGTGCAGCTTTGCTAGTCAGATTTCCAGACAGGCAACCTGGGACTACTGATTGAGTCCTGCTGTGTTTTCAGAAAGCTAAAGCTGCTGCAGTGTTCCTGAGCTTCGGGGAGACAGTTTTCCACACCAACAAAACATGCTCTGCGGTGGGCAGAGGGCTAAAGATCAGATCTAGAATGTCCCCCAAAAGCCTCATGTCTCTAAGGCTACTGTGTACTATTTTGGGTGGGACCTGGAGGGAAGGGACAGATGCTTAGGGCTTGACCCCCAGGGTGTGTGCTGGTTCCACCCTTCCTCTGAGGATGGTTTTGTTCCACCATGCTGTGAGGATCTGTCTCTGAGCTCCAGCTCCAGCTGAGACCCCAACCATTTGATCCATTTCCCAGCTGCCCACCCCTGAACAAATGAACCTTCTGAAACTGAGCTAAAGTACATCTTTCCTTCCTTAGGTTGTGGATGTTAGGTGTTCTGTCCCAGCAACAGGGAAGTGACAAAGACACCCCAGCTCTTTAGTTCAGAGCTCTCAGCACCTTACCTTTGGGGCCCATGTTATGAGTTCCATTGATGAACCCATGGGCTCTCATGGTGTATGTTAAAAATGTCCCTCTACAAAGGCTTGTATGTTTCAAGGAGAGGCCTTCAGAAGGTGCTTAGATCCTGGGGTGCTAATCTCATCACTGGGTAATTCACTGACAAATTCATAGCTGGGGTGCCATTAGGAAATGGGGCCTGTTGGAGGAAGTTGTCACAGGGGCAGGGGACATGCCTTTGAGGGGTATAACCTGTTCTCTGCACCCCCTTTTTTTAATGATACTAGGGATTGAGCCCAGGACTTTTACACTTAACTATAGTCCCAGCCCATGTTTCACTTTTGTGTTGTGAAAAAGGGTCTATATTAGTTTGGGTTCTACAAAATGCAGAACTGACTGAAATGATAAGGGAAAAAAAAGGATCTATTCGGAAGGCTCACAAGTCTTAGGACACAGATAGTCCAAGATGGCCGCCTGCATGTGCGAGAGCTGGAGGGTCTGATGGCTACTCAGGCAGGAGGCAAAACACCCTTCTGGGACTGCAAGGCAGTAAGAGCCTGCTACAGATCTCGGTTGTTCAAACAACAATGGTGAAGTCTGGAGCCTGAACATAGGCGACTGAAAATCAGCAACGGTCAGACAGGCTCACGCCGCGACTGGAACGAAATCTATGATGACAATCTGTAGCGTGTAGCAAGCCGGCGTTCATAGACAACTGCAAGGTGAGAGCTTTCCCAGAGGAAGAAGCTGGAGCAATCTTTCATCTTCCTTTTATCGGTTGGAGCTCCCAGTTGGGCCACCCATACCTGGGAAGGGGTTCTCCCCTCATTCGCTGGCCCACAAACCATTCACACACCTGTAAGCTCTAACGTGGGTGTGGTTCCTAATTGCCTCAAGCGGACACAGGTGTCATTAAGTAGCTCTGCGCCCAGGCTGGGCTCAAATTTTCAATCTTCCTGCTTCAGCCTCCCAGAGTGCTCTGGGATTATAAGCCTGTACCACTGGACCTGGCTATATCCTCTTCTTTTCTTTCTCTCCCCATGGCCCATTCTGTTTCTAGTCACCATGACTTGAGCAGCTTTCCAAACCCCAGACCCTTCTGCCATGGAGCCCAGCCCATCATGGACTGAACCTCTGAAATTGTGAGCCAAATTAAATCCCTTCCCTTTAGGTTGTGGAGGTCAGACAGTTTGTCCCAGTGACAAAGAGGGGAAGAATACACCCGCCCTGCTCTGTGCGTCGGCTACTCTCTGGCAGTGGGCAGACACTCCCAGCAGATGTGCACGACCTCGGAAGGCCCAAGGAGCCGGCGCAAGCCAGCTGGCCTCCTCGGCTGGCGGGTTTTCCCACACAGTTTCCCTCCTGCCCACGACCTGCACCTCCATTGCCCTGTGGCATTCTGAGGACACAGGTGCAAGGCAGTCCCCGCCGCACCGTGTGTCTCCGCCTTTCCCCCTGAAGATTCCCCTTCTGGGGCTGTGCATCCCAGCAGGCGCGGAGCCCGCGTCGCCATACTTACGGAGAAACGCTCACGGCGTTCTTCCCGACGTCGCGTCTCTGTGGGGCTCTCCCCTCTTTGCAGGTTTGGATGGGCTGCCTCCCGAATGTCCCCCCAGAGTCGCAGGTATCTGTAAGATGACGGATTGTGGGAGTTCATCGGAGGAAGTGGCTCAGCCTGTTGATTTCCTACGCTGTTGGGACGTGGTGCATTGGGGCTGGAGGAATGGCTCAGCTAGGCGAGCGCTACGGCAAGCGACAAGTACCAAAGTTTGTTTCCCCAGCACCACATACACCAGGCGTGGTGCGCACACTTGTAATCCCGGCACTGGGGAGGCTGAGAGGTGAGGAATGACTGAGTCCAAGGCCAGCCTGGGTTTCACAGTGAGCTCAGGATCAGCATGGGCTACAGAGCGAGACCCTTTCTCCAGAAAAAGAGGCGGGGCCTTGGGAGGAGGCCCGGAGGGTGCACCCGGAAGTGCGTGTTGCGCTTCCTTCCGCCACCCCGCCGTGCCCTGTCGCCATGAAAGGGCAAAGACGTCGCAACTGTGAGGAGAAAATGATGCAGACTGCAGGTCCCAGGCCGGCAGAGTTGCGCCGACCCTCCCGCCCAGCACTCCCGACCCTGTGTAGGCATGCCAGACCTCCTAGGGCCTGCAGGGACAGAGGAGCGGGGCTGCTCAGCCCGAACGGGTGCCAGCCAGAGGCCGCGTCTCAGCAGGCTGGCCGAGGAGAGCTGTGTGTCAACTAAACTTTCAGGAACAGCCAGCGGCAGGGAAATTTAACCAAACAGGGATTATCTTTGCCCAGTAGTTATAAGTCATAGAAATTTGGATCACGTGTCTGTCCTCTCAGCCGAGCAGAGGGACACAGTTCTACGGCCTAGCTGGGTTGTGGACTCAGGACACCCAGGGACTGGGTACCGTGTGACAGCTGGGTGAGACCCCGTGCAGTCGAAGAGGCCAGCGGAAGTGACGAGCACCTGCCCCCACCCGGGAAGTCTGCAGGGATTGCTGGTGAGAACTGAATTCTGGGAAGGCTGTGGCACGAAAATGCTGTGGGGACCCGGCTGGCTCTGGTTGTGTTAACTGAGGATTTGAGGCCCCTCAGGCTCCTTTAAGTTGGAGGATTTGGGGCCCTGTGGAACACAGGTTGTACTAACGACTCCTTGCTTACCACAAGCTGCGGCCAGACACCCCTAATGGAGCAGCCCGTAGGATATGGTCTCTGAGACCCTTTGCAACAGGACCACATGGTGAAAAGATGGGGTGGTCTTCAGTCTAAAAGAAAAAAGAAACCCCCACTCCCCATGACCCATAATTTGGGACGGATTGAAGGGGTTTCCGGTGAATGCTGGTTTCAGGACCAGCTCGAGGTTTGCTCTCTCTGGGATCTACAACCCTGAGTGAGGGATTTTGCTAAGCTGGCCTTCCTCTGTCCCCCACATTGTAGAGTTCAAGGGACACCTTGGTGACAAGGAACCCAAAGCTTCCCAAGGAGGCTTCTTGCTAGGTAACCTTTCTGGGTAGCACGCAGTTTCTCAGGTTTGTGGAGTGGGAGAAATCGGGTCAATTTTAATACTTAGCAGATAGGCGTATGTGGCAGTTCTGTGGCCTACCACGGCGTCGTTGACGGCTCTGGAGTATTAGGGAGTAGCCGCTTATGAACAGATCAGTCTACCTTTTCTGTCACTTTGTTTTCTCTTCTATATGACAAGCGGGCTGGCCTCCTCCCGGTCTGTCCTGAGGCAGCCCTACAGCTTCTCAAGCCAGGACACCAGTGCCCAGCGAGGTCCTGGCTCCCAGCCCTGCCCTCACTTAATCTGCAACCTCACAGTCTCATCTCCAAACCATAATTGAATTCCCTTTTGATCTATTTGACCCCAGCTTCCCACAGAGCCACATCCCTATGGGCAGAGTGTGCTCGGGGGACTCAGAAGGCCATGAAGTTGTCACTGTGCCTTCTCAAGCAGCTTTTGGCCTCCCAGTGAGCTCCCTGGGCCATCCAGAGTGGGCGAAGGTTTTTGCCTATGAGCACCTTAGGATGTTGTGTTTGTTCCCTGGTGCTGGCTGTCTTCATAAATTGGTTTAGACTGGAGGGGTTGTCTTGGTCCTGGAGGCTGGTGCTCCAAGATCCAGGTGTTGGCTTGGCTGTCCCTGAGGTCTTGTGGGCAGGGCTGTTCCAGGCTCTCTACTGGCTGGTAGATGGATGACCTTCCTCTCCTCATGTCTCCACATGAGCGTTCCTCTACTCATCTTGGTCCAAATGTTTTTTATTTTAATTTTTTTTCCCCTCGAGGCTGAGGATTGAGTGTAGAACCTTCACACAGAGCTCTTTTTCCCCAGCACATTTTTATTTTTTATTTTTGAGACAGTCTCACTAGGCAACTAAATTGCACAGGCTGGGCTTGAACTTTCGATCCTCCTGCCTCAGCCTCCTGGAGAGCTGGGATTATAGACTTGTGCTGCCAGGCCAGGCTGAAATGTTCTATTTTTATAAGAACACCAGTCATGTTGGTTGAGTGCTCATACGAATAATGTCACATTAACATGAGACCGTTAGGCATTCCTGTTTCCCCCAGGACTGTGGAAAATCATTCAAGAAGGCTTTAATTTAGGGGCCCTGTCTGTGGCATCATTTCTGTGCTTAACTTGGCTTGAGCTGAGTTTGTATCTCTTGCACCCCAGGTGACTTGGTAGTACCTTGAAGAAGTACTTTTCTGGGGATGGGTGTCCAGGTCCTGGCATCACAGTATGTGAGAGGTGAGTTTGGCCTCACAGATGAGCTGGACTAGTGGTGTAGATATTCTTGTGCGAATGAGTGCAGGCCTGGAGGCCTAGACTTCTTCCAACCTTCCCCACCACTGGCTTCTCCCACATTTAATGCATGAGATTCAGCCTTTGACACTAGTAGTCTCCTTGCCTGAAAATGTGTGGTAGCCACTGAGCCAGCTTTTACCACTGTTTTATAGATGGATAAACCGAAATCCAGGGAGCTGAGACACACAGCACTGTGTCAGCCTCCTTCCCATCGGTGGTACAAAAGTACTTGATGCACTTTGAAGGAGAGATTTATTGTGGCTCGCTGTTCCAGTCCATGGTTGATTAACTCTAAGGCAAAAGCAGCACAGTGAATGGTTCTGGTGGAGGACGGATGCTTACTTACTTCATGGCATCCAGGAAGCAGGAAGAGAAGGGGATGGGACAGGAGTACGCCTTTACAGGTCCCAATTTTAGTGACCCTGCTTCAAGCAGGCCCCATCCCCTAACAGCACTTTTAGCTGTGAACTCGTCTCTGCACTCGTCTGGTCCAACTGCCTTCCAAACACACAAGACTTGGGAAGATTTTTGATCTAAATGACAACATCCTGGAAGTGGGAAGGCCAGGAGAGGATTGTGGGTCTCTGGATCCTCACTGAGGCTCTTTGTAAAGAACATTGCTCCCCAGGACTGAGCTGGGGGGGTGGCTGGCAGGACAGGAGGTTCCCACCCCTCCTGCGTGTGACCAACCAGAGCCTCAAGGAGTGGCAGTTCAGTGACTGTCCCCTGTGTCTGGTAGAGGGGTGGAGTTGCAAAACAAAGTCCCCAGCTTGGGACAGCAGGTGCAGAGAAACTTGAAGAGCCCCAAGGCGGAGCTGCTTCCTGGTTCCCTTGTGAGATGGAGTTGGCTGAATCCTAGGGACCAGGTGTTCCTGGTCCATGCAGTGCAGCCTCATACAACTTTGGGAATGGAGCTTAGTTCAAGTCTCGATTTACGCCTAGCTGGCTGTGGGATGTGAGCGTATCACTCTTCTCAATGGCTTGTTTTTTTGGCTCAGGTGAGGGTGGCAGCCTCAGTGGCCTGGGTTGAGAAACAGCTGGGCTGTCCCATAGTGGTGCAGCCCTCAGTGCGATGACCACTCTCCCATGAGCATTCCCTCCCTTCCAAGTTCTCTCCTGCACAGCCAGGACCAGCAAGGTTGGGAGTTAGAGACCTGCGTCCACGGGGATGGCTTTGTTGATGGCTTAACCTCCCACCTCACTGCAGACTTCCTTGGAAAGAGACCAGCATGTCCCCCCTTGATGGAATCGTGACCTTTTTTCCCAGCTGCCCTGCTTTCTATGAGTGAAATTTGCAGCAAAGGTAGTCACGGCCCTGTGTCTTTTATTTTTACTTATGCAATGAACAATAAAAATAAACTGGCTGTGTGATTTTAAGTAAGTAAAATAAAAACCAAAAACCAGGGGGAGAAAAAAAAGCCCCAAACCCAAACACGATAAATTAAAACTTGTGTCTCTGGTGGAGACCAACCTGTCCCATCCTCCACCCCCCACCCCACCCCACCCCACCCCCTGCGGTGTCTTGCTGTGTAGATGCACATGCTGTGCGAAGTTCCTGAGGTTCTTTTCTTCTCTGATCATCTAAAAAAAAAAAAAAAAAAACCCAAAACTAAAATCTGGCATTTATTGCTCCATCTGTAGAGGAGCAGGCACTGTAACCGTGTGTTCGTAGCATTTGCTCTGCTAGTTCCCTGAGAGCTGGAGGTTCATACATTAAGGCTGAAGAGGCAAGTGACTTTCCTGAGGGCACACAGCTTCCAGGTCCTGAGAGACTCTGGGGGAGGGGGCACACAGTGCAGGGCTCCAGGAAAGAGGCCACGACTCCTAAAGTCTTCCTCAGGTGGCCGTTAAATGTGGCTACTGTGTTAAAAGACGGTAGCTGCGGGTTCAAGGGCAGCATGTGGAGAGTCCAGACTGGCCAGGAGAACTATCTTCCTCGGGAATTTCTGAACTGCACTGAGTAGGGGTCTGGCTTAATATAAGAAGGCCTCCACGTTGTAAGCGTATCAGTCAGGCCTTGTGTTGGAATAGTGCTGTGTGACAAAGGGTCCCCTGTACACCTCAGGAGCTCGTCCCAATTGCCATGAGTTTGTTTTACCTGTGGGTCTGTGGGTCACCTGGGCAGCAGTGCTGTAGGTGTTGGCGTTACGACAGGACACTCCCTGCTCTTCTTTATGGAATCAGAGCCTTGACAAAAGCACGGATGCCCAAGGTGAGTTAGGCCAGCAGCTCGGGCCTCGCTGGCCAGATGTGCACTGAGTGTCCTTGGCCCCAGAAAGTGAGGTGGCCCAGCTCCTCACCCAGGGGCAGCAGACACGCAGTGCCCTTCCCCTGCCAGCTGACCTGCTGCACAAGGCAGCCCCCCAGGCCACTGGGCTTTACCACAGTGGACGAAAACTGTGGCTTTTCTCTCCATGAGGAGGAGGAGGGTAGACATTACCCAGGGGAGCTTTCCTGAGACTGAAGGGAGAAGCCAGTGTAGCGAGTGTCGGTGCCCTATGCCTGTCATCTGTTCTGCTGGTAGACCCTTCCATTTGTCCTCTGGTGAATCGTCTCTCTGCAACCCCAGCTCTGTGATTTGGAGGTAAGAGGTTGCTGTTGTCACCTGCCAACTCCAGCGATCGGCACCTTATCCATTCTTGGACAGTGGAAACACTGCCTGATGCTGACTGACTGACTGACTGACTCTCTCTGGTTGGTTGTGTGGCCAAGATCCCAGGATTTGTTCTAGAACTCCTGAAGCAGAGGATCCTGCAGTGGGCAGTGTGCAGGACTGGAGCTTGGCTGTTGTCTTCAGTGTCTCTGATCCTGTGAAGGAAAGCTGATACAGAGGCATCTTGGGTGACAGAGGAGGCAGAACCTGAGAACGCCGAGTGCCTGGGTCCAGCTGTGCCTGAAAGCCCTAAATGTTGGAATATATTATTTTTGGAGGGGGGCTAGCCTTAAGCCAGTTTGTATTATGTATTTGTCTCTTGCAACCAACATACACACAGCTAATTCAGAAATAGAGCTAAAGGCAGTAGAGTGAGACGGCTTGGGTTCAAACATTGACCTTAGATTTGAGGAGCTGTGTGACCTTAAGAGATCTGTGACTCTGGGTATGTATGTGTGTATAGCAATGGGGACTAAACACAGGGCCTTCGCACTGAGCTACTGCACATCCCCAGCCCTTTTTATTTTTTTATTTTGAGCCAGAATTTCACTAAGTTGCTTAGCTTCACTAAGGTTCAAACTTGAGATCCTCCTGCCTCAGCCTCTCAGAATGTAGGAATCACAGCTCTGTGGTGCCAAATCTGACTTCTGTGTGACTTCTTGAAGCCTCAGGCTTGTGATCTGCCAAATGGAAATTGTAGTGCTTGCCCAGAGGATTGTGAGTGTGGCCTGTATGAAACAGGCTGCCCAGGCCTGGGGAATTATGGGTCCGTGGGGAATGCTGGATACTTTGTTATGACACAAGATTCAGAAGCTAGCCTCGTACCATCTCTCTGGGGGACTCGAGCGTCACAGTTCGGTTGCACACAGACCCTGTAGGTCATGTGATGGAGGCTGGGGTGGCACTCGGAGCCAGGGCACCCTGTCCTTCTGGCTGCCCAGCCTGGAGGCTTGGGCATCTGGGAACCACTATTCCTGCTTTGGGCCACAGGTTGGCTCCTGTCTTGCCGTTCTTCTGCAGAGCCAGGTTTCTGGTGACAGGAGAAGCTCTGGGCTTTGGTGCAGGGAAGACAGAATCCCAGGGGAACACTGGGACTGGAACTCTGGTCCTATCCCACACTGCTCCTGTCCCCAGCTCCGCCCCCCCCCTCGCCCCCGAACAGAATTGCCCCCATGGGGATCACAGACGATTTAGGGGACATCCCAAGAAGCAGATTTTAGTAGCTACATATTCATATGGACAGTTCTCCCCTAACCCTTCAGCAAGGGATGACTCCTTAGAGAACAAACTTTGGGTGAACACATGGTGGGTACTGCAGACATGGTTTGTTGACTGACTAAATGAGCAAGCACAGGGCAAATAGCACTGGTTCTCCTGTTCAGGGCAGTGAGATTCTCTCAGGAGGGAGAATTTGGGCCTGGTTCCAGGTACATGCAGGGGAAGAGGATCAGGTGTGGTGCAGCCTGGTGGCTGGGAAGGGCACAGTCCTGTGAGTTGGCCCGGGTCTTGTCTAGCAGGACACTCCGTGCTTCTCAGTCTTTGGGGCTGAAGCAGAGGTGGAGTTACTCTTTCCTGGTTCCTTTCTCAACTGTCCTAACAAATGAAACCTAACCCAGACTGCTGACAATGACAGAAACGCCGTCTGCGCAGTCCTAGAGGCCACGAGTCTGGCCAAGGTATCCACAGGTCTCTGTTCTCTCTCAAATCCCAAGGGGACAGCACTTCCCTTACCTCTTCAGCTGCCATCCCAGTTGTCCTCTCCAAGGAAGCCCAGTGATGGCTCATGGCGTTTCAGGGAACAGATTTTTAGGGACACTTGCTGGGGCCTGGGTGAGAGGCAAGAGAATTCTTCCTGGGCAAGGTCTCGAGATGAGGTAGCCACTGTGGGTCCCCTCTTCTCTAGTTGTCTATTTTTGAGAAGGAAGGAGAGGGTTGTTGTTGGTGGTGGGGCGGTCCTGAGCAGTTGGCTGGGGACAGGAATAAGCTTGGGGATCCCATGGGGATGGGTGTCTGGCCTGTGCCTCAGTGGCTCTGTAATCACCTGCCATGGGCTGGCAGTGGACGCAGCTACGTAGTGGGTAGTGTACAGCAGGCCTGTCTTCAGGTCGTCTGCAGAAAGAGTTGAACACTGAGCAGGAAGCAGAGAGGCAGGGCTCGGCCTCAGTGTGACCTGGAAGTCTGGCCAGAGCAAGTGGGTTTTTGTGGTAGTTCTGGGCACCAGGAGTTGAGTCTTGGACCTTGTTCACACTGAGTATTGTGGTTTGGATCTGGAATGTCCCCCGAAAGTCTCACATGTTTGAATGTTACAGATTGTCAATGGAACCATGTGCTGTTGGCAGATTGGGGCCTAGTCTGGAGGGGTGGGTTACAGGCATGAAAGTTGGATTACAGGCGTGTAGTGGGGGCTTACCACACCTTCCACGCCTGGATCCAGGAGGGGCTGATCACTGGAAGGAGACCTGGAAGGATATATAAGCTGTTTCCTTCCTTCCTTGGAGGACGAGTCTCAACTTGCCTTGACTTGGCTTCCTGTGTGTGATGTCGTGACCAGTTGCCTCCACCTCTGCCTCTGCCATATGCTTCCATTGCTGCTGATCACCTTGAATGGACTGTGACCTTCTGAAACTGTGAGTTAAAACCTTTCCTCTCCTATATATGTGGATGTCGGGTACGGAGTCACAGCAACAAAAAAGGAACTAAGACCCTGAGCTACATCCTCAGCTCATTATTTTGGTTTTGAGGCAGGTCTTATTAAGTTGCTAAGTTACTCAGGTGAGGCTCAAGCTTACGATGCTCTCGTCTCAGTCTCCCCGAGTACTGGGATTAGAGGCCTTTGCCACCAGGACTGGGAGAAGGAGTGTTGGAGAAAGACCTAAAGCTGGGGAAAACGCATCCAGACGAGGAGCCACATATAGCAAGATGATGAAGAGCCCAGCGTGTTGGACAAATGGACCAATGTCCAGTGCCCAGATGTCCCCAGTGGGGTGAGGATGGGAGCTGAAGACACGTCCTTCCTTCCCAGCAGGCCCCAGGCTGGGGGAGGGAACGCAGTGCATGCGGAGGCTTTGGAGCAGGGTGTCACATGTCTTGAGTTGGGTTTTTTTTGGGAGGCTGGCCAACTGATAATAGGACGCGGGTGAGCAGTCTTTCTCTGCAGGTCCAGATGGCAAATATTTGTGGCCTTGGGCTCAGATAGCGGCTGGGGTGACAACCACACGTTAGCAGTCAGAGGCAGTGAGTGAGCTTGGGAGCAGGGAGGCTGCGCCCACAGCATGTCATGAGCATGGACAAGCCTGCGGCTATGGCTTGCTTAGTTCCACAGGACCAAGAGGAGAGAAGAGTAAGTGGCCTTCTCTGCCCAGTGTCCTGTTTTCTCCTCTGTGGAGCAGGTGCCTCGCCTAACAGAACTGCACCATGTCCCAGCTTGGTTGGGGACAGAGATGGCCGTTCAGCCCTTGGTGGCCATGGCAACAGTACCCAAGCAGGAGGCTCGCGTGTATTAGGCAAAGACTTTACAATATGGCATCGCTGTTGCTCACCAAGGGTTGCTCTCCTGCTGGCTTCTGTCCCTGCGTGGGTGTTTGTCTGTGGATTGAATGTCAGCGTCCTGGGCCTGGTTGCCAACCTCCCTCTCCTCGTGCCCTTCCACACTTCTGGCCCAAGCCCAAGCTCTTTCTCAGCATGACTTCCGTTGCCTCCTGCCGTGAACAGCCCTGTTCTACCCTCCCAGCGCCGTCACTCGCTCGGTCCTCCACACAGACCTCACGGTAACAGCCCGGTGACAAGCTCGTGGCTGTGCTGGTGCACTGGCGCACTGTTCTCACAGTGCCCCGAGTCTGAGGCAAAACCTAGTGACCCGATCAACAAAAATGGATTTCTTCCGTCCTGTTAGGTCCTGTGGTGAGTTCCACAGCCCCACAACAACCCCAGATGCCCCTCAGAGAAGGCATCTTATGGCACCGACAGCCACCCCTATGTCAAACCCTCATTTACTCTGTTCTGGCTGTGTGGATTTGGGCAAGCTGCATTACCTCTCTGAGCTTTGGTTTCCCGTTTATTCTGTATTTAATCTGAGTTCTAGCTAAGTGCCAGATACTGTTTCAGGAGCAGTGGCAAACAAGACAGACAAAATTCTGTTTTTGAGGCAGTTCATAGTATAGTTGGGTAAACCGGAAAATAAACCAGTACATGAGCCTCTGATGCACCAGTGAGCGACGCGTGGGACAGAGAGAAGTAAAGACAGAGTGAAATAAAGCAGGTTCGGAGGAAGGAGGATCGCTGGGAAGTGGGTGAAGGGTCCTTTGAGAGCTGGTCTGTGCAGGACGTGAAAACTGCGCTGTGTGGATATCTGGGTGGAAAGCCTTTCAGGCAAAAGAAGCAGCAGATGCAAAGGCCCCGGGGCAGGAGGGACTTTGAGGATGTGTTAAGGATCTTGAGATGAGATTACCCAGGGGAGCAGTGTAATCACAAAGGCCCTCGAGGAGGGAGACAGGAGATTAGAGGGACATAAGGCAGCCTAAGAAAAGAGGTAAGAGGTTGAAACCGTATGAGGAAAGAAGCCACCAGTATGAGCATCAGAACAGAGGTGCCTCTCGGAGCCTTGCCCGTGTGCCTGGGAGCTAGGCTGCAGGGCCTGGGCGCTGCGCCCCGCCCCAAGCCCAGGTGAGGGTATCTTTCTGCCTCATCCTCCTCTCTTGTTCCAGCCTCCCCGCGGGCACTCTTCCAGGACTCCTGCACTGCCTTAGTCGAGCTTTGGGCCGGGCTGGCTGCCTTTTTCCCTTCCTCGTGGCCAGCTCCGCGTCCCACAGCCCTGGTACAGCTGATCCACAGCTTTCCTTCCTCATCGTTCCTCTCGGAGGGGACTGGCGCCATGCTGCCGAGCCCTTCCTCTCTTGCCCACCCTGAGGCCAGTGCCCTTCTGTGGGTGAGGTGGGGGCACAGCGTGGTGCTGATTAACATCCACCAGTCCTGGGCCTGGGGCCTTGGCGTCTGCTGTAGTCCTGTGGACCCCAGTCTGTAAGGAAGGCTGCAGCCCCAAGGGAAGATCAGAGGCCACAGGGAGGACCATAGCCCTTGGAGAGAGCCTCAGGCCACAGCCCCACAGAGGATGACACCTGTGGGGAGGATTGCAGTCCACAGGAGGGAGCATAGCCCACAGGGAGAACCATAGACCACAGGCAGGTCCGCGGACTGTGCGGAAGGCCCTAGCCACGCGGAGGAGCCTGGCCTCCGCCCCCTGTCCTTGGCCACCGGCAGCCTAGTGAGTGCTCTATGGCAGCTTGCCAAGGCAGGAAGGAATGAGGATGGTGTGGGTTAGGAGGTGGCCTCGCTGACCCTGGCTGTGACCTTGAGCATGCCTCCCGACCTGGTTTGCTGTGAGTGGCTGTGGAGGTCCCCTGAGCTCACCTTCCCAGTGGCTTTCTGAGAACAAATTGCCAGTGCTAGCGGGGGAGGGTTTCCTGTGCCGCACCCATATCCTTAGGTTCCTGGCTCAGTCCTGCCCCTCAGGCTGCGTTTGTGAGAGCTCGGCCCTTCTCATGTGCCCTTGGGGGGCCTGAGACCCTGGGCCTTGAGCAGCACACTCAGGACCCCACTCTGCCCCACTTTTCCCCAGGACCAGCCAGAGCTCTTCTGCCTGTTTTCACCTCCCTGTCCCCGAGGACTGTGCCCCAGGCTTTGCTGTCAGGAATAGCTGGTGCTTGCAGAGATTCTGCAGGATCTTTTGGGGAGCAGGTGGCATTCAGGGTGGCCGGGGAGGGCTCCGCTGGGCTGGTTACTGGCAGGTGACCAAGGTGCACAGCTGCCTCCTCTCAGTTTGGGGCTGAGTGTTATGGCTTCTCAAATGTAAGGGCCTGGAAGACCTCAGTGAGTCCTAGAATGTCCCCAAGCGATGAGTACTCCTACCCACATAAGTTCCCAGTTCCTAGTTGTTTATGGTGGTAGCCGCCAAGCTGAGGCCTTAACCTGCGCCAGGCTTGTCTCTCCTCACAGTGAGCCCATGGAGTCGGTGCTGTTACCATTATTACTCTCTTCTGTGGGTGAAGAAACTAAGACACAAAGGCCCAGCCCCTGCTGGAGGCCACACGTGCAGCAAAGGTCAGAGGCGGCTGGCCACCAGCCTGAATTCTGCCTGTGGTTTCCTAGTAGAGATACCCCATCATTACCATTTAACAGACGAAGAAACTGAGGCTCACGTTGGGGGCGGGGGGACCTACGCAAGATGGTGGACAATGCCTCTGGGAGCTTCCAGGGTCTCCTGGGAAGAGGAGGAGAGGCTGGTGTTCACCATGCGTGTCAGGGCAGTAGCAGGGGATCTGGGAGGGCCAGGCTTTGGGAAATGTCCTGTGCTGTTCAGGGCCCTGGGTCTGTGTTTCCTGTGCTGTAAAATGGCCGTGGGGACAGAGGTCTGACTGGCAGATGCAGGGCTCTGCCCTAGGCTTCCACGGGCCCTCAGCACAAGGCCTGGATTTTCTAGGGCAGCGTTTGGCCCCAGTCCAAGCCCCATAACTGGCAGTCAACAGGCCCGCCCCACCCCCACCTCTTTTCCTTCCCTCCTCCACTCCAGGCCCCTGTAATTGGAGTTCTGTCAGTGAGTTATTGGCTCTATATTTTTATAGGTTCCCTCTGTGCCCCTCCCTACTTTGCCCCCAAACAAAGGCCCCGTAAGACCGAAGCCAAAAATGCAGCTCAGAACGCGTGCCAGTGACCCAGCCCCTGCGAGGGTGAGGTGGGGAAATTTCCCATCTGGGCCCTGCCTCCTGCTCTCGTCTTCCTGCCCCTGCTGCTCCACAGAAGCTGCTCTGTCCCCTCAGGCTAGTTGCACTCCCACTGGGGTATGCTCACGGTTCTGGGAAGCATAAGGACTGTGTTTACAGGCTGAGCTGGAGGCTGTCAGCCAGGAAAGTCAGCCAGTCTGCATTGTCTCACAGTCAGACTCAGATACATAGGCAGGGCCACACAGTAAAGCAGGCCACTGGCACCATGAGTCATAGTCACGGTTAGTCAGTCGCCCGGCCAACCACAACCAGTCAGCAAGCAGCTCAACACACCTAGCTAGTCAGGCAGTTGGCTGTTGTCGCAGAGCCAGACTCCAGTGAGGGTCACCCAGGCATAGCCGCTCTCACTGGGAGTCTCAGTCATGGCTGGTCTCTCTGATGCCCAGTCAATCTCAGCCAGCCAGTGAGTTAATCAATTAGCCATTGTCTCACAGTCAGATTCTATTACACATCACACATGGCCTCCCACACTGCAAGTCGTAGCCACAGTGAGCAGGTCTCCTGCTGCCTGGTCAATCTTAATTTGTCAACCAGTCAATCACTCAAGACAGTCAGCCATTTGCAGCAGCCAGTCAGTCCACCAGTAGCCATCAGTCACCCACACAGACAATGATGCCCCATCAGCCAGTCAGTACATTCACACCAGTTGGTCCAGAGCACATTGTTTTGTAGGCAGACTCAGTTATACTGTGTAGTAGTTGGCTTTCTGTTGCTGGGACAAAAGACCTGGTGTATCCAAGTGAAAAGAATATAGACTTGCTTGGCTCATGGTTTCAGAGGCTTCAGTTTGTGGTTGGTGGATTCCAAGCCAGAAACAGCATGGCATAAGGACCTGGGGAGGAGAGCTGCTCAACTCTTCATGGCTGGGAGGAGCCAGAGTGGAAGGGACCAGGGACTCAGATGTAGTCCCCAAGGTCATGCCCCCACCAGCCACCTGGACACTCTCTGAAGTGTGCTTGCCTAAACTCCTAGCACATGCCAAGCCTATTGAGTTGCCAATCAAGATTAACCATCATACCCAGTCACCACTGCTTGTGCCATGATGCCATGAAGCTCCCAGCTGTCTCCCAGCCAGTCAGTCCATCTGGCATGCCAGCCAACCAGCCAGCCAGTGTTCAGTAACTCAGGCACGTGCCCAGTCCAGCCACTTAAGCCTGTCAGTTGGGCATAGTCAGTTTCTGTCAAGTGAACATAAGTCACAGTCTCAGGCAACCTCTGCAGCCTGGTCAGTCACAGCCACAAGGAAATAGCAGCCAACCACTTCTAAGAGTATAGCATGTGATCAGGGCACTCAGTTAACATTCAAGGGTTACAGTCAGACATGCAGTTGCCCTGTGAATCTGCAAGCAATAGTCAATTTCTAGGCTGGTCAGTCAGAGCCATCAGTCAGCCAGCCACGATCATCACTCACCACTCCCCGGTCACGGTTACCAGGCATCCAGTGAGTCTGCACCAGGCTGCCAGCTGGAACCTGACTTTGCTGTCATTCAGGCTATCACAGTAGTTGTTCAGAGTAGGTTGCATAGTTACATGGCTTGAATAAGGTAGCCAAAAAGTCAGTCACCCACCAAACCCGTTGTCATCAATGAGCCAGTTGGTCAGCCCATCCTGTGGCCAGTGAGCCAGTCTCCTGTCACCCTGTCACCTCATGAGTTGGGTTCAGTTTGTCAGTCCCACTGCAGCACACCCAGGTAGCTATAGTTAGTTAAGGTGTCACTCAGCCTGGCCTGTTTTGTCTGATCCAGTGTACAGTATGCCAGTCACTGAAAAGACCACGTTATGAAAAAGAATTTATGACGTGCCCACGCATGTGGAGACGGGAGAGCTGGGCCCAAGTTAACCTCTTTGAAGACGGGGTGAGAGGTGTTTATGGGGTCAAGAAGCAGAGTGGTCTAAGAGCAGGAAGGGGGTGAGAAGTGAGGAAAGCAATGTAATTGAGGATGTGTGGTCACATTTCACGGCTCTTCATAGGACACGTGTTCACCATAGCTCACAGCTAGTTCTGTTGGTTGTTCTGGGGGTGGAGTATTCATACTCTGATGTTACAAGCTCACTCATTGGGCACTAGCACAGTCTCAAGCAAAGGACCAGAGTTTCGACCAGTTTGAGCCACCACCACGTTCTGGAAAGACAACTCAGGCAACTGGTATCACCATGACCCTCACTGCAAGATGCTATCTGGAGTGTGGCTGGTGGAAGTCTCCTACTTAATGTGACTTCTAGAGTTGGTTGTAAGAGCAAGTAGCTAAAAATGGATGGGACCAGAGAGTTTCTGACCCGTCAGTCATCTCACCCAGCTGGCACAAAGACAGACTGAGTGTTCTTACAGGACCAGGTGGGATGTCCCAAGGCCCTGGCACAAACCTGAGGTTGGAGTGAGAACAGGTCCCACTTCCTTCAGCCATGTCTAGAATCAGTGGCTCCTAAGCAGCTAGTTGCGTGGCCCTCATCACCAGAAAAGGCAGGGTGGAGGAGCCAATCTTTCCCCGCCCACCCAAGCGAGCCCAGCACAGAGCAGAGCAGCCAGTCTCCAGAGCCCCGGCTGCCTTCACTGTCCTTCCCTTTTCACTTCTTCCTGCTCCCGCCCACTCAAGTGTGAAGGCCCTGTTCCTCCACCCTCCTGCAGTGACAGTCACTTCCTCACACTCACGGACAGACACCAGACGCAGGCAGACACAGACACACATACGTAGACTCCTCCCTACACACATACACATTCAAAGTGTGGTCAAAAAATGCAGTGAATGCTTAAATTTCTAAAAAAAAAAAATGAATTACAAGGAAAAACGCATGGCCAGGAATCCCCCTCCAGAGCCTGTCCTATGTCCCAGCACTTATCGCATGCATCTCGCCTGCAGCAGCCACTCTGAAGTCCTCTCCCTGAGTGTCTCAAGTTGCGTTACTGCGGCTGCCTCCCTGTCCTGAGTCGACTCACCACTTCCTTTTGACGGCCATTCTGACTTTGTCACACGGGCAGGAGGATGAGGCCACATCGCCGTGTTTTTATGAGCCTGCCTTTCTCTTGGGTGGCCCTCAGCGGTGCCATTCCCTGTGTTGTTTTTGATAATACCTTGTGAAGACACAAAAGAGGACTTTCGGAACTGCCTGGGAACGCGGCAGAGTGAGGGATAAGTGGGTTTGGAGGAAGGGGAGTACTCTGTGGGGTTTTTCCCCATTTTTATTAAAATACATATATATATATATATGCATGTGTAATACATGTTCACAATGAAGTTGAGTATTTTGTGCACTTACATATCACATCAACATTACAATCCCTTCTCTCCCCCTTCTTGACCCTCCCATACTCTCCCTGTCCCTCCGTAACTCAAGGGGAGTACTTTGGAAGGATTTACAGCAATGCGTATTTTACTTAAAAATTTGAAAAATGTAAACATTCCCTATATATTTCCAATGCACCTTGTATAACACACTCAAAACACACATGCTCCCCACAATCACACATCACAGTCACCACAGTGTATGCACACACGCACACACACGCATGCATGCACACACATAACCAGAGCTGCCCAGCTGTCAGCCTGCTGGTTTGAGGACTTCCATTCCCAGCAGCCAGGAGCAGCCAGGTCTCCCCCTTCCACTCCCAGAGCACCCTGCCCACCACTGGCTGGCGGCCCTGCTGGCTCCTGTCAGCCTGAACCCAGCAGCTCAGGTGGACATTGTCCATTCTTCCTGGTCCTCCTGCCCCTCCCTCCTGGGAGCAGGGGGCCGGCAGGGAAGGCTGGGAGGCAGGGTGCCCTGCTTCCCTAATCCAGTCCGGGGGCCTGAGGCTCCATGGTGTCCCTGTCCCTGGGTGAACCCTGGCCGGAGTCCAGCCCTGAGAGATGAAGCCAGGGTTGCTAAGCGTGAGGGAGGAGCTGTCTTCCAGAAGGAGCACACTCCTGGCAGAGGGGCTCTCTGGACCCTCCGGGGACCTGCGCTCAGCCACTGATGCCTGCGACCTCACAGGGCCTATTAACTAGGATTTTCTCGCTTCAGCCTCTCTCTCCCTCTCTTTCTTTGTGATACTAAAGACTGAACCCAGGATCTTCACATTAATCTACATTCGTGGCCCAATTTTATATTTTTATTTTGAGATAGGGTTTTACTAAGTTGGTAATTTGCCCAAGCTAGGTCAAAATTTTTGATCCTTCTGCCTCAGCCTCCCAGAGTGTTGGGATCAAGGATGTGTGCCACCAGGCCTGGCTCCTTCTCTTTGAAACAAATTTGATCACAGAGCCCATGTGCTAGGCCTGGGTGAAGGGCCAAGGGCATGGCAATGACATGGGGCACTGGCTGCCAGCTGCCTGTCGGCTTGGTGCTAATGTGTTCCATCCCGGCAGCTGGTGGCTCGAGCCAAAGGGCCCTAAGGTCCACTCCCCACACCCCTTCTGTCCTCCTGGTTCCACGGCTCTTGCCTTTTCCCAACTCCTTGAGAGTCCCAGGCACATCTTGGCCCTGCACACACTCACCAGCCCCTTCCTGTGGTTTTGCCCCTTGTACCACCGTCAGCTTCTCTGCCTGCCTGTCTCCTTTTTTCAACACATCCACGTCTTGTTCTGCTCCGTTTGCCCATCGGTCACTGTTTATTCTTCTTTCTTCTTTAGAAATTGAGCTTCAGAATGCCAAGGAGGTGACTGCCCCCTGGGACAAAGGTGACCTTCTTGTCCCAGCTCATGACTCTGCTTGCTGCTGGGACATGGAAACCCCACGGGGCTGCCATTCACTACCAGCTGGGGGCAGGGGCATGTCTGGGGCAAGGGCCAATGTCTGGCAGGTGCGTGAATGACAGGTCTGAGCCCACAGAAAGGGAGCCACCCCAGGTCAGGACACAACTCAGGGCAGACGGTGGGGGCGGGTCCCTGGTCTCCACTGGTAACCCAGAAACCAGTCTCTGGGCAGGGTGGGGACAGGGTGGTGGTAGGCACAGTCTGCAGCTGTGGGTTCACTGTCCCTTGCTGGTGAGCTGCATAGCCTGGGGTCCCGGAGCCACCCTACTGCGGCCTGTGACTGTCTTTCCTCTCTCGGCGTTCTGTTCCCTTCTTTCCATGTTTTCCGTGCTCCTTGGTTCTCTCTACCCTCAGTATTTATTTATTTATTTATTTATTGACTGTACTGGGGTTAAACCCAGGACCTTTACCCTAAGCTATATTCGCAGCCCACTTTTAATATTTTAAAAGATTTACCATTTATTTATTAATGTACTTATTTATTTTTTGAGATCAGGTCTTGCTGGGGTAGCCCAGGCTGGCCTCGAACTCACAGCAGTTCTTCTGCTTTAGTGTCCTGAATGCTGGGATTATAGGTGTGCCCCACCATGCCCAGCATATGTGGTGGTGGGGAATTGACCTCAGGCCTTGAGCTTGCTAGGCAAGCGCTCTAACTGCTGCACTATTCTTCCAGTAAATAAGGCCCTTATTTATCTTATGGCATTAGGAATCAAGCCCAGGGCCTTTATACTGAGATATATACCCAGATCTTTTAAAATTTATTTTATTTTATTTTATTTTATTTTATTTTATTTTATTTTTAGACAGGGTCTCACTCTGTAGTCCAGGCTGATCTTGAGCTCACTATGTAGCTCAAGCTGGCTTTGGACTCATGGTAAACACAGCAGTCTGAGTACTGGGATTGTAGGCATGTCCCACCGTGCCCAGTTTTATGCGTTGCTGGAGAACTGAACTCAGGGCCTTGTGCTTGCAAGGCAGGTGCTTCAACTGCTGTGCCATTCTTCCACCTCATTTTTGTTTTGTTTTGTTTTGTTTATTTGTTTGTTTGTTTGAGGCAGGTCTTGCCCTGTAGTCCAGGATAGTCCTGAAATTGCTGTGTAGCTCAGGCTGGCCCTGATCTGCCAGCACGCCTACTCCCTTGACACCCCACCCCCACCCCCCAGTGCTGGGATTACAAGTATGCACCACTGTACCCACTTAATTTTTATGTAGTGCTGGGGGTCGAATCCAGGGCCCTGCATATGCTCCTAGCCCATTCTGATTTTGAGACTAAGTCACTAATTGCCCTTGCTGGGTTTGACCCTATGATCCTGTAGCCTCAGCCTCCCAGAATGAGGGAGATTACAGGCTGGTACCACTAGGTCCAGCTCATTTTTAATTTATTTCTAATTTTGAGACAAGGTCTTACTAAGTTGCTCCATTGGCCAGACTGGGTTTGAATTTGCAGTCTTCCAATGTCAGTCTCCCGCAGAGCTGGGATTACGCCTGTGCTGCCAGTGCCTGGTGTCTGATGTCAGAGCTGCATAGCGCAGGCCAGGGCAGGGCTGCCTCTCCTGCCTGAGGCCTAGGGCGAGAGTAGGGGTGCCCTGAGCTTGGCTCTGGGCCCCCTTCCTCTGGCATATTTCCCTCCCTCTGGGAACACAGCCTTTGCTCTGTTTCCCCGCAGCCCTAAGAGGCTGACTCCTGAACCCCTCCCATCCCCCTAGGCTCTCCTCCTCAGCAGAAGGGCGAAGTGGCTCATCTGAGCCTCTCCTTCTGCCTTTCCCCCTGTACTTTCCGCTTTGCATGGCCTTGGTCTCTTTTGAGCTGGGTGGAGGGTGTTGCCCCTGTGCCCCAGGGCCATACAGAGCAGGTCCCTGGGCTCAAACTTGGGATCTTCCTGCCCCAGCCTCCCAGAGTGCTGGGATTCCAAGTGAGAGCCACCATGGGTGCAGCTGAGTCTTAGAATTTGAAGGCCACTCACCTCTCTGGAACTGTCTGCCAGGGGCTCAGGTGCACGTGGGGGTGACCCAGAGGAGCTTTCTTGCCTGTCACTCAGGAACCCAGCATCAGCCCTTTTGTGATGGTTGTTGACATCAGCTGACGTGCTGGTGAGTGTTGAGTGAGTATCTAGGTGATACTTGAGGGCTGGATGGGGGGACCACAGCCTGGAGGGGCCCCAGGGATACTTGGGAAGGTATCCTTGGTGTGGCTTAGGGATTTGAATCTAGAAGGGATGTGGGAAGAACTTGGGGAACCATCTTCTGAGGCGGTAGGAGGGGCACGTAGGGTCTCACTCTAGACAGTGTAAGTTCTAGAACAGCTCTTCCTGCCTGGGGCTCCATGCGAGGTCAGTGTCCACAAGCCTTCTAGTCTGTCCTGGCCTCAGGAGGGGCCCAGAGCAAGGAGCCGCTTGCCAGGGCCCCTCTGAATCCCCCCTGCCCCAGCTTCCGACCTGGCCCTGCTCTCTTTGCAGCTCCCAGAGGTCTTTATTTGGGAACCCATGTGGGGTGGTAACACTTTCTGAGGGGCGCAGGGAGAAGTCAGCAGCCAAGCCCTTAATTCCCAGACCCAGGGGTCTTTGCAAAGCCAGCTCCTCTCCTGCTGAGCTCAAACCCACCATTTCCCTTCCAGGCTCAGAGGAGAAGGGGAGGGGGCTGCCCTTGGGAAGGGCTCTCAGAACTCCCTGCTGTGGTAAGAAGAAAGGCAGAAGGCTCCCCACTGCCCTCAGGATGACAGCCTCACTGCCTGCCTCTCTGCCTCTGCCTCCAGGCTACATCTCCAGGCTGTCACACAAACCACTGTAGCTATTTAGAGGGCCTGCAGACCTTGGTGGGGTCTCCCCTTCTGTAGAGAACACCCTACTACCTGTGAGAATACTCCTGCGTACCCCTCAGCACCTAGATGATGCCCCTTCCAGAAAACCTTCCCAGAATTTCAGGGGTGGACATAAGGGTCTAATTGTTAGGTTGGGCGTACTGGGTTCGAATCCCACTACCTACTAAGTTGGTGAGTGTCTCTGCAGGAAACAACTGCAATCTCACAGTCCTTGAGGCCCAAAGGGAGACATTAGGATGCCTTTGCCGGATTCTTGCTGAGTCCCCCCGGGGATCCTCTTTCCCAGCCTGCCTGGTGTTCTTGGCATTCTTCCTGGATTTTCACACTATTTCCCCTTTGGATGGCGGTCTTTTGGTCCACGTGTCCCAAAGAACGCCAGATCACTGAGCTCCGTGCTACAGGCTTAGACTCCAAGCGCTCTGGAAGGCTTGGGCAGGAAATCACAAGTGTGAGCCTAGCCTGGATGATTTAAGTGACTTACCAAGATGCTGTCTCAAAATAAAAACAAAGAACACCCGGCCTACCCTTGAACAAGTTAACACGCGAGGCCTGCTCCCTTCAAATAAGGTCACCTTATAAGGTGCTTGGAGGCGGGAACTTCTGCGTCTCTTCCATGGAGTGAACACAGTTCAGCCCACAATAGGGACTTGGGACCTAGAGCATCTCATGGAATGTCTCCAAGCTCTGCATTCTATTAAATAAGGGCTGTGAGATGACGACGATGACGAGGCATTGCCCTAGGATGCCGTGATCTTGTGCCAGGCTCAGTGCTGCTGAGTCACCAGTTGTGCGACCTTGGTCAAGTCTCTTTTCCGAATCAGTTATCTGCTACTGCAGACAGGCCACCGCAAGTGTAGTGGGTTCAACAACTATACACCAGGTGTGTGTGATAAGATGTAGTGACTATTTAGGTTTTTTCAAAAACACGTTACAGTAAAAGGCTACATTGCCATGAATCGCTGTGACTCCCCACCACGCGTTGGTGTCCTTGCCGTGCCATGATTTCTGAGGCTGTTCTGGATGCCTTATTCCCAAGTGCCTTTACTTTGCGGTGTCCTGGCAGTCTTTGTGTCCTGAATTGATTTGAATCGTTGACCTATCATGGTCATTTTGACTTTGGGGAAGAGTCCGAAGTCACAGGGGCCAGATCTGGTGAATAAAGTGGATGAAGACGTGGTGTTTTCATTTTACAGAAGTTGCCATAAATGTTGGGTCAAAAGCGGGTGGTCACAGACATGGTGAACGTTTAATTAAAATACGTGTCACAGTAAAAAAAACACATGGCCATTAATTCCCCCTCAAAATACTCCTCTTTGCTTTGAACACACTTATCCCATTGTTCTTGGCATTGTGTCTTTGACTGGAGTAAGATTTTTAAAATTTAAATATTCACCAGTTCTTTCGGTGTTCCTGTATGGGCGGCTTCCTTTCCTGCGCCTGGGAGCAGGGGGGTGACACACAGAGACCACATGAAGCCTGGGGCCCCCTGACAGCATTTGAGATGGTGTCCTCAGAGCTGGGGTGTGCTCAGCGGTTAAAGAGTGCTTGCCCAGAAACCACAAGGACTTAGGTTTGACTCCTCCGCACCACAAAAGCAAGGTGTAGTGGCATACACCTGTCAACCCAGCACTTGGAAGGCTGAGCAAGAGGATTGTGGTGAATTTGAGGCCAGCCTGGGCTACATAGTGAGTTCAGGACCGTCTGAACTACAGAGATATACCCTGTCCAAAACCAAAAGAATATGTCAATAGCCCTCCAAAAATGATAGCTGGCTTCCTAACAGCACGAGAGCTGTGGCTGGGAGTGGGCATCCCAAAGAACCAGGCACGACCAGGTGGCACTGAGTTTTATGAACCGGCTTGGAGGTGATCTAGTGTCACTTCTACCATAGACACAAGCATGCCTACAACCAGGCAGGGGACGCAGACTCTACCTTTAGGCGCAGGAAGTATGTCAAAGTCGCCCTCATGGCCTGTGTATTTAGGCTGTGAATGAGGCCTACACACAGGAGCCTTATCAAATAACCTCAGCCCCTCATGCTGTTGGTGCAGCTGCTAGCCCACTCCACAGGAGGGGAAACTGAGGTTCAGGGTGACTTGCCTGTGTCCCCCAGATGGCTGACAATGGTCAGATCCTCCACCTTGAGACCATTCCATTCCTCATGTGGGTGTCACCAGTTGTTGCTGTCCAGACTTCCCAGCTACTCTCTTCCCTACCCCACTGCATGGTCCCTGACCTTGGGGCCTCTTGTGTCATTGGACTTGTGAATCCAACCTGTTGTCTTTGTCCTGTGGGAGGGGCCAGCTGGAAGGGGCAGAGTGGGGTGGGAGGCAGGTGTGGTCCTCTGATCTAGCCTTTAGGCACACCGCATCCGAGAGGAGGCACTTGCAGGAAACATTCTCTGTCTCAGGAGTTGGTTCCTGGTTCCTTCCCCTCCTCGTTTTGTGTTCTTGGGGACAACAGTGTCCCTCTCTGAACCTGAGGCTTTTTGTTTCTGATATAGTGGTGGGAGTTAGCACTTTGCACCCCAACTGGCAGACGAGGAACATTGTTTGCGTCCAGAGGCCCATCCCGTTTTCTAGACCCTTCCGGAAATTTCTGGAAACATAATTGGAAACTGCCTTTCCCAAGACCTTCACCTGGATGGATGTGATAAATATGTGTGGGGGCATATCTAGGGGTGGGATGAGTTTGGATATAGGGTTTGGGGTCCCAAAACATGAGTCTGAGTCCTCCCTGCCTGATGATTTTGGTAGCCCTGGGGCATCTGTTCTGAGCACAAATGTCTAACTCTCACCACAGCCCCATTTTACAGATGCAAAGTCTGAGGTTCTGGGAGGTGCACTGACTTACCCAAAGTCTTAAACTAAGAAAAGGAAAGAACAGAGAAATGACTCCTGGGACAGGAGCCCTCTAAACTCCTTCCCTCACATCTGAGGCTGTGAACAACGTCTGGACAGAATAATGACCGTGGTTTATAGACCCATGAAAGGGGCCCGGCCCCCTCCCCACTCTGCACCAGCTGGTGGCTGAGTGAGCAATTGTGGAGCTTAACGGGCTGCTCAAGGTGTAGGGTGCCTTTCTCGGGATCGCGCTTAGCTTTGCCACTTCCTGAGTTTTGTGTCACCAGGAAAAACCATGTAACCTTCCGAGGTTACGTACCACCTGTAAACGGAGGCAAGTGGTGTCACCGTCTGGGGTCACCAGGGGCTAGAAGCAGATCCTCAGCAGGGGCTTGTGCCAGGGGCCTGGCATACCTGCATGTGGCGCTTCCCAGGTGGCTGATACGCAGGCAGCGACTAAGGGTTGGTGTGCGGCATTGTTCCTAAATGTTTGTTGACTGAATGACGGTTCTTATTATCGAGAGATGGAAACTGAGGCTCATGGGAACAGACTTGTTTGCTCAGGCAGTGGCCGATGGGCAGGGACCCTGGGGAAGGAATGAGACTTCCCTTGCTACACTAGGTTCCCTCACAAGCGGACTCAGAGGCCGAGTCACTTCTCAGGAAGTGACCCTAGGAAGCACTGGCAGGGTGTGGGCTGTGGTATGGGTTAGTGCTCAGGGCCTCAGGCATCCTGAAGACAGCGGGGATTGTACCTTCACGTGGGGCCCTCCCACGTGCTCCCACCCTGCCACACAGCAGGAGGTGGATAGCAGGTGGCCTGTGAAGAAACCTTCCTCTCTAGTTACAGCTGCTCCTTGTCACTCACAGGGCCGCCGGAGCTCCGCCTCCTGTCAGGTGAGTAATGGCTTTAGGTTCTCCTGGGAGCTCAAGCCCCACCTGGAAGTGTGCACGTGAGGGATCCAGGTTGCAAGGCTCCTCAGGAGAATCTCATGCCAGGTGATCTAAGGTGGCGCTCAGGAGCTCAAATCATCCCAAAACTATTTCTCTCCCACGTGGAAAACTCACTGCCCACGAAAACTGTCCCAGATGCCAAGAAGATCGAGGACCGTTGCTGTGGAGTGTCCCACCCATGTTACATGTGCACTGGCTGGCCTGGCACCACCTCAGGCCCTCAGGTGCCATCACTTGAGCTGTTCCTGTGGGCATTACTTCCACAGCCCGCACGTGGTCCATTGTGACCACAGGCACAATGCCGAGGGCAGACACGCCTGTACTTGCCCAGAAGGCCCTGGGATTCCGGGAGCAGCAGATCCCAGTGGTTGTAGTTAAGGCCGCAGCGCTCAGTTTGGGCTCTGAAGGCGTGTTCTTTCTGGACAAACCCAGATCCCAAAGATAGTTTGCTTGTGACCCTCCTCCCCCTGCATACTGGGGGTATCTGGGTGGAGTGAGCCTTCTACCCAGTGCCTTCTCTGCTTGGTGACACCAGTCCTGGGCAGCAGGGACAGACACCTTTCCAAGGACACCCTGAACTAGGACTCAGATGTGGGCTGTGCTGGGGAGATCATGGGCATATTTCCGTGAACAGTCATACCAGGGCCCGTAAGCACTTCTGGGGAAGGTGGGGGAGGGTCTCTGAGGAGGTGCCCAGAGGCTTGGACGAGGCCCCTGGCCTGCTATTTACCACCTTGCTCCTTCCTGGAGCTCCAGGCTGGGCTCTGAGTCTCTCCAGGAAGTGGCTGCAGGTAGAAGCTGATGGCCCCCTTGGTGTGGGGTAAAGAGACATGCTGACTCCCTAGCACAGTGGGGACCTGATGTTTGTTAAATGGACTTGGGCTGTCACTGTTGCTGGCCATGACCTTGGATGTGCCTTGTCACCAAGGTCTTTCCATTTGTGAAATGGGAGCAGCCTGTGTACCACGCGCCTAGAGCTAATAGAGGGAGACCCACGCTGTGAGTGTTGTCTGTGGTATAGGGCCAAGGGTCTCCTTGAGGGTGTCTCTCCCTCCCTGGGTGCGTTCTCAGATTATGGGAGTCATGTGTGCTGTTGGTCTGAGTGCTGGCGTCAGTGCCACTGTCTTGGCATTGAAGGGACAGCCCAGGTCCCCATCCAGAGCCTGCAGCCAGGGAGCAGGGATACAAAGGCTGCCCAGGAGAGGAGGCCTGGGTGCCTGCCCCACGGAACAGGTTCCCAAGCCCAAGGCAGACGTCAGGGGACATCCAGCCCACCCGGGGAAAAAAGGAAGACAGGTACGGAGTGGTGTGAGCAGCGTGTGTGGGCATGGAGCCCCGGGTGGGTAGCAGCTGTTTTCATAGACAACAGCCAGCTGTAAACTGGGTGTGGTGGTGTGCACCTGTAATCTCAACACATCGGGAGGCCGAGGCTGGAGAATCACAAGTTGGAGCTCAGACTGGCAAATTAGTTTAGCGTGCCCTGTATCAAACAAAGGGGTGGGAGGATATAGGTCCCTGAAAAGGCCCTGGGTTCACTCCCCACTTCTGCATACAAACAGACATCATTGCGTCTGGACTGGGTTCCTCTTGGGTGCCTGGCACCATCTTGAGCATAAAACTCCTGAGTCACTTTTGTGGCAGGATGTTGAGGTGGGAACTATGCCCTTCAGTGTGGTTAGGATGGAGCGGTGCAGAAGGGTGAAGCCGAGTCCTAGGGACACACGGCTGAAAGGAGGCAGAGATGGGATTGGACGCACCCTGAGTGATTTTACTCTGGACCCTGGAAAGAAAATGTTGCCCTGTATTCAGAATCGGGAGGAAGAAAACTTGTTGGAGACGGGGCTGAGGGTGCAGGACAGGTGGGGCCAGGATGGCGGTGGCATCGTATGCCAGTGCAGAAAGGACAGTGCGGGTCTTTGGCCAAAATAATCACCTGAGAGCCAAGGTAGCCTGCACCAAGGCCCAGGTCACTGGTGTTGGCCTGGCTCCCCACCTGTCCCCTGCCAGGCTTAGAGCCTTCTTCCCTGCTGCAAAGCTAATATTCCCTGGCAGCTTTCACGTCTCCCCGCCCTGAGCCTCAGTGTCCTCGCCGGCACAGGCAGTGCTGCTGGCACACGTTTCCTGGAGTGGGGTGAGCATGTACAGGTAAAGAGGAGGCTGAGCCTGGCTCAGCCTACCAGCAGTAGCAGCCAGCGTGGCATCTGTCTGTCTGCACTGTTCCCCCACCTGGGCACCGATCCCAGGACATCCCACATCCCCGAGGTTGGGCCCTGTGCGCTGGCCAGGCCCGGATCTCAGAGGCCGCAGCCTCCCTGCTCTGGCCTCCCCATCCCCCAGGCTTTTAATGAGTTTAGTATTTTCATCAAATCATTCTTCCTACAACACAGGGCTGGGAGGGCTAAAAATAGCTCCCGGAGTCACGTGACACCTCCAAACGTGGAGGCTCCCAGCAAAGGTACAAGTGCGACTCCCTGTTTCCTAGGAAATGAGAGTCATTGTGATGCCTGACGCTAGCGCCTCCCACGCCTCCGCCAGGACTGCACAGCCGCGCGGTTTCCTGTGACAGCCCCGCGCGTGACAGGCGGGGCGGGAGGGAGGGAGGCATCGGAGCCCAGCAGGACCTGGTCCTGGCCTGGTGGCCTGGCGTCTGGTCTGGAAGCTGTCCTTACTTCCCGGGGGGAGGGCTGCACACCTGAGGCCCTGTGCCCACCCGCCACCAGCCCCAGGCGGGACACTGCCTGCTGCTTATTACCTGGGAGTGGAAGCAAGTCCGCCCTGCGGCCACCCCAGCATTCCGGGAAGCTGAGGCAGGAGGGTTGCAAGTTGAAGCTTCTTTGCATGGTCAGCTCAGCAAGAAGCTGACTCAACATCAGAACCAGAGAACAGGCTGGGAATGGCTCTGTGTGACCGTCGTGAGTTCCGCCCCCAGCGCCACAAAACAAAACCAGAATCTGTCGACAAGCACAAACACCGGCACTGACAAGACCTTCCCAGGCTCTGGCCACTCTAGCGAACCTGCAGCAGGTGGCTCCGAGAACCGGGCCCGTCCCAAGGCAATGTTGATCTTCTGGCAGTGACTAAGTGGCTTTTAGTCCCTCCCACCCTGCCGCAGGTGACAGTCCTGCTCGAGGACCAACCTCCTTTCTGCATCCCACCAGAACGATCAGCATTACCCCTCCTTCACCACCAACTGCAGGTGCCTCCTCGCCCTTCACGATTCTGTGTGGTCCACACTCTCCCTGCCCATGAAAACACTGATACTTAGATGCAGAGTCGTAAGGTGGGCCCAGTGGTGCAGGCCTGTAGCCAAAGCATTCTGGAAGGCCGAGGCAGGAGAATTGCAGGTTTGAGCCCTGCCAGGGCAACTTAGTGAGCAGTGAGCTGGGGAAGGAGTCCAGTGTGAGAGGGCTCTGAGCTCATCCTCCAGCTCACCCCCACCTGAGGAAGGTACCGCCCTGGTCACAGGGCTGGGGAGGCAGAGCTGGGATTTAAGGTGGAATAAATTTAAGGTGGTTTGAGGCAGCTTGCCTGTCAATGCCTCCTCTGATGTTCTGAATCCCATGGAGAATCCCACGCTTGGGGTGAGATTCTTCCTCTGTGTGCCCATCACCTTGCAGAGAGGCATCTGTTGATGGCTTGATGTCTCGCTTAGACTCTGCTCTAAGCGTCACAGCAGGGACAGCTGCCGCCCCTATGAAGTGCGCAGTAAGCCAGCCCTCTGGCTAACCAGGTTAACCAAGGGCAACTCAGGCATTTGTTCAATAAATGAATACATAAATGACCAGTACCTGGTCACTGTGAAGCGATGACGTGACATCTACAACTTCTTTGCTGAGTAGATATGATTCAGGTTTCTAGGCCTGTGCATGGCCTAGTGGAAAATGGGTGGGTGGGTGGGTTGGTGGCCTCCCAGGTAAGATACAGCCCCAGTTGTGGCCTTACTAGTACGTGACGTCACCTCTGCCAGATAGATGACACAGGGGAAGTTGTCCCCAGGGTTCCCTGGGCACACAAGTCTACAGCCAGCATGGCAGCCAGAGAGACCTCTGTGCCCCCAGCGAGGCCTGGGGAAATCAGAAAGAGGACACATTGTGAGCACCTGCGGGGCCTGAAACTTGTAAATGTCAAGATGTCGCCCAGCTGCAGAATCGGGGCCTGACGTGTGTCATGCTACTGGAGCACTTGTTTTAATGACTAATTATTTTTCCTCTTCTGACACGGCACCTTGCAAGGGGGCCGGGAGTTTGGCTGGCAGCCTGAGACCCGGGCTTGGCAATTGATTCACTAACAAGCCAGGAGCAAATTAACCCCGACCTGCCAGGTGTGGAGCCAAACCTGAGGCCTGGCTCTCAGCCTCCGCCAGGTGTGCTCAGCAGGGAGTCCCTGCTGGGCTGCTTGGCACCTGCAAGGACCAGAACAGGCAGACAAACCCCAGGAGGATGTCTGAAGACTTGGGAGAGGCCGCTTATTGGGCCCCAGTGTTATTTCATTTTAGCTACAGGAAGCAATTAACCGTTTTAAAAGTGTTTACTACATGTGGGGCATTATGTAAATGCATCACCTGAATTATATCATTCTCGTGTTAGCTGTTGAGGGAGACTCTTACTGTCATCATGTCCCCATTTTACAGATGAGAACACTGAGGAACAGAAGTCATTGTAGTTCTAAAACATGCCTTGGAGAAGTCAAGTCTAACTCCCTTCCCCTGGAATGTGCGCTATTAATGGTTCCGCTATAGCAATTAAAAGCCCTGTGTGTCGGAAGGTGGTTGGATCATGGAGTTCATCAGAGTAGTGGATCATGCCTCGATGATATCCTGTGCTGTCAGGAGGGGCTGGTAGAGGGCCGGGTCCTCCCTCCCTGGCAGGTTAAGGTCTCCTAACTGTAGGCTAAAATGAACCTTTCCTCCCTTAAGCTGTAGGTGTCGGGTATTGTGTCCCAGCGTCAACAGTGTCTAGGGTACCATGTAACCACTGTGACTGAGTCAAAATGGTGACACATCTTCTACCTGGCTCTGTCTCTGTGAGACGTGTGCCTCTGGAGTCCCGAGATGCCGTGGAAAAGGTGGTGCCATGTGCGAGCACCATGCTGGGGAGACCACAGCAGGAGGGCCAGACCCCTGCCCCTCCGCAGCCACTGGAGTCTGAGCAGGTGGTGTCCCCAGCCCACACGGCTGGCGCGTGAGAGGTCCCTGCCTGCTTCAGACCACAAGGCTGGCCCTGAGGGGGATTGACCTGGCTACCCCAGTGACACCTGGCAAGCTAGAGTAGCAACAACAGAATGATTCCAAAGTGTGGGGTGCCATGTTTCACACCCACAGCTGGAAGGGTGTGAAATCAGCCACCTGGGTCCTGCAGCCAGAGAAAGGTGTTGGGGTGGAGGTGCCGGAGCCCTGAGCTTCCCAGGAGCCACCACCTTGCCTCCAGGTCTCACCAGCTGGGCTCTATACCTGCTGTGTGGCCGGCATTGTGCTGAACTAGGCTTGGAGGAGAAGGAATCACGCAGCTTAGGTGGAGTGTCTGTGTTCAGCCCCGGGACAGCGAAGGTTGGCACTGGCCGCTGGGGTTTGCAGGCATCCCCCAGTGCTCAGGGGAGGACACAGTCCCCAGCACAGTAGTGTCGAGAGGTGGGGTGGGAGGTTAGGAGCACTACGAGGGATAATGCTAGGTCAGGGCCTGGCCTCAGCCATGGAGGGCTGGCCTTAAAACAGGAACGCGCTCGCTGCTGGGAATGGGCTGTGTGCGCAGGGGGCACAGCCCAGCTGCTTTGTCCTGCATGCCCTCTTGCTGTCCCTCTTTCCATCCTCTGTCACGAGATGACAAGCACAAAGGCCTTGCTGCCAGGGAGCCCCACCTTCTTGGGCTTGTGACAAGTACCTTTCTGTACTTCATAAATCATCATCCAGCCTCAGGTGTTACGTATGTTACAGTAGCAGAAGACACACCGAGACATTGCCTGAGGGCTTTTTATTTTTTTTTTTAAATAATGGGACTAGGGCTTCACACTGAGTTACATCCCCAGTGCCTCCCCCAGCAAGCCCCCCTGCCCCTTTTAAAAAAATTTTTGATACACGGTTTTACTATGTTGCTAAATTGCACAGACTGGGTGGGGGAAATTGAGATACTCCTCCTGTCTCAGCCTCCCAGAGTGCTGGGGTTATAGGCGTGTGCTGTCAGTCATGGTGACACAGTCTTAGTTAGGGACAACTCTGTCCTGATGGTTGCTCAGCCATATGTGTTGGCTCTGTCCCAGATTCTTCCCCTTCTGTGGCATCCTACATCTCATGCACCCACAGATCTGTTTGGTCCAGAAAGCCAGAATGTCTCCCCTCCTCCCTCTGTCCTTCTGCCTCTGGGCCCTGGCCAGGGCCACCACTGTCTCCCACCAGTGCCGCTGAGCCAGGGCCTTTTCAATGAAGTTCATTCCCAGCCCTTTTTATTTTGACATAAGATCTCATTAAGTTGCCATGTTGCCCAGACTGGGCTCAAACTTGTGATCTTCCTGGCCACAGCCTCCTGGAGTGCCAGGACAACAGGCATGTGGCACCCTTCCAGGCTTTCTTTGCTATTTCTTGGGCTCTTGTGACCTGGAGGCAAGTCACGGAGCTCAAGATGGGTCTGCTGGCCGGCGATAGGTGTGGAGACTTGGTGTGTGGGGAAGGGAGGATGAGGCAGTGGGCCCGGTGGAGGGGATCCCGCTGCGCAGGCAGGGCCTGGGTCTCTGATGGAACAAGGATGCGAGGAGCCCTGGGGAGGAGACAGGAAGGATGGAGAACAGAGACTCCTTGCTCCAACTCCCGCCCCAGGCAGTGTGCAGGGCCCCCGCACTGCTCACAGGGGAAGTGGCCTCTGTGTCTGTCAGCTGGCACATGGGCGGACAAGCTGATGTTGAGGGAAGCCAGGAATCCAGAGTGTGGGCTGCTAGTGTGAAATGTCTTGGTCTTTTGAGGCAGTTCATGCTGACGTTGTGGAAGCATTGTGTTCAGCCCAGAGTGGGAGGAAATGGCAGCCCTTGGGGACCAGGAGGGAGGGGCAGAGGGCCGAGGTCAGGGAGGAGCAAGTCCCAGAATGGAAATAAGAGTTTAGATCTGAAATACTCCCAGAAGCCTTATGTGTTTGTAAAGTGATTGGACCACGGGGTGCCCGCTCTTTAGTGGGTTTAAACATTGATGAGTTCTTGGCTTGGGTCTTGGCTGGTCAGAAGGGAGTCACTGGAGAGGTGACCTAAGAGGGTGATCTCTTGTCCCTCGCTATGGGGTGGGCAGCTTTTCTGCACCCAGACTTCTACTATGCTGCTTCTGGCTTAGAGCCAACTACCCACGGATGGATCTCTTTAAGACCACAAGTGGGTAAGCTTCTCATCCCCCTGGGTGTGGTATTGTGTCCCATTGATGGCAGAGTGAGGAACGTAGGGCCTCCAGGATGCCCGTGGGACTCGCAGGAGTGAGCATGCACGTGAATGGAGCAGCAGCTCCCTGCCTGCTGCAGCCAGAGTGGCTGAGGCTCCCAAATCCACGAGGGAATCCCAGCCCCGCGGTGATGTATCAGGTTGCGGCTGTGGGAATGGGTAGTTATGGAGACAGAGCACTCATGCTTTTCTAAGAGAGCCTGCATCCCACCCCAGGGCTTCTGTGTCCCTTTTGCCAGGTGAAGACTTATCAGAAAGATGCCAGCTGTGATCCAGGAGTGGAAGTGTACCACACACCATTCTGCCAGGGCTTGATCTTGGGCTTCTTGGTCTCCAGAACTGTGCGGGATTCATTTCTATTGTGGGCACATCACCCACCATTGTGGGCACATCGCCCACCATTGTGGGCACATTGCCCACCATTGTAGACCTGACACCAGTATTGCAGGTACGTCCCCCACATGGCAGTCATGTCACCCAACCATGGTTGTCACTTTGTCATGCTTTGTCACTGCAGCCCAGTCAGATGGAGGCACCTCTTTCCTGCACCACCAGAGACAGGGGCTGGCTTAATGTGCACTTCGTAAGGGCAGCAGCTGTCCCTGCTGTGACGTTTAGAGTAGAGTCTAAGCGAGACATCAAGCCATCAACAGATGCCTCTCTGCAAGGTGATGGGCACACAGAGGAAGAATTGCACCCCAAGCGCAGGATTCTCCATGGGAAACAGGCACTTGGGACTCTTCCCTAGAGGTCTCCGCAGTAGTGCAGGCGTGGAGATTTCGCAATGAAATGCTCATGAAGTTCAAGCAGAAGGGAAAGGCTGAGTGCCACACCCAATCCTGGGCCTCGTACAATGTGAGTGCCCCAAGACACCTGGGTTGTCTTGGCTAAGAGTGGCCAGGAAGCCCGGAGCGGTACTGCCCAGCATGGTGGCCACTGGCCACAAGCAGTGATCCAAACATTCACCAACTGTTGAGAATTTAAAAACTTGTCACAGGGAACACAGGGCCCGTGGTCCCCCTCACAGTTCCCCCACTCTGGGCACATTTGTCCCATTGTTCCTGTCAGTGTCTAAAGCAGGTCTGAAAGTCCTCCTTTCAAGCGTGTTTACGAGGGGTGGTGGAAACCATAGTGCCCGTGGCAGGAGAGGCGGGCTCGTGAGCAAGACAGTGTGCATCATCCGCCTCTCTCACTGGAACTGGCACCGGGTGGCTTCTGGCTCTTCCCCAGAGCTAAACTGACCATGAGAAGGAAGTGTTTTGAATCAGTTCAGGACATCAGGGCAGCCACGCCTGGGCAGCTGTAGACACTCGGGAAAGAGGATGCGCAGGAATGGTGGGTCAGCGTGGTGGAAGCACTGGGCAGGATCTGGAGGATCACGGTGGTGTGTCTTTTACTGTAAGAAGTTTAAAAATTAAGCATTCCCTGTATTTTTCAGTTGTACCTGTGTGTATGGTCATGAATCATGTGTGGTTGTTGGCGGGAATGAGGAGCAGGGCCTGTCGCTTTAGGGAATTGCAAGAGCCTCTGATGGGTAGTGACCGTCTTGGACAGGGTGGTCTAGAGCGTAGGGTTCCAGCAGGCAAGGAGCCAGATGGCTGGGGGCAGGACAAAGGGGTGATGGCTAAGCAGAGGCTGTCCTGTTGCTTAGGGTCCTGTGGCCACCTGTCCTGTCTCACCTCACATAGACAACTCTGACCTGCAGGTGCTGTGGGCCCTGCAGACAGCTGGATGTGAGGCCAGGCTGGTGACAGGAGGTGCCTCTGTGGCCTGCTCTGGGCTGCGGCCCCATCGCTATCTACAGCCCTGCAAGCCTGGTCACTGTCACCAGCCCATCACCAGAAGGCCACCGGAGGCCTCTTCCCTGATGGCCCATATATGTTCACGTACCCCTGTGGGACGGGATTTGGGGATTCTGGGATCGCAAGATTCCTCCACATTCTTTTCTAATAAGGTCTCAGGCCTCCAACCATGGTGTTAAAATTGTTTTTTTCTGGTAGTTAAATAATAATAAAAACCCATATACAATATATAAACAGACTCTCTGTGTAAAAGATCAATATAATTCAGTTCTCCAGAGATAAAATTATCTGTTGCCTACTTCCCATCTTCTTTTTCCTTTTACAGATACACCTCTACAAGCTGGCACTGCCGCCCCCCCCACCCCCCGACCACATACACACGCTCCCAGTGGGATATCTCATCCCTAACACCAGACTCTGACCTGATCTTTTTACCTGTCATGTCTTGGGAAGTCTTATCATATCGCTCAATGAAGGTGGGACCTATTCTTCTTAACTGCTGCATAGTATTCCATTTTGTTCATATAGAATGGACTTTTAAAAAATCACTTTTGGGGTATGCACATCTGCTTCCCCCTGACCCCCATTTTTCAGTATTACATTCTATCTTTGAGTATACCTGTACATGCCTCTTACACACATGTGAGTGAAAGTGGACAGACACATGTGTGACAGGGAGCTGGGCAGACGAAGTTATTATTTAGTAAGGGTTCAACCCCTCCCCTTGGTGGTGCTCTTCCCCTGTGCCACTACAAGGTGAGTAGCTTTCCCCCATCGCCCCCTTCTGCCTTGATGTTTCTGCCCTAGAGCTGCCTGGCCACGAACTGAAACCTCTGAAACTGCAAGCCAGACCCACCCATCCTCCTCTCAGCAGTGCGAAAGATGACGGTTGTGATTTAGATTCCAAATGTCCCCTAAAGTCCCATGTGTTGGGAGGGTGATTGGATCAGGGAGGTGCTGTAGTCACTGGTAGACGTCCATGGTGATGTCATGTGCTAATAGGAGGAGAAGCAACCTGTTTTGGGGGGGGCGGTTCCTGGGGTGCAGCCTGGGTGGTTCTGTCTCCCTTTCCAGTCCTTACCTCACTCTCTGCTTCCTGGCTGCAACGGGATGAGCACTTGTCCTCTGCTAGGCCCTCTGCCATTCCCAGCTGGCCTTGCATGGACTGAGACCTCCACAGTTGTGAGCTAGAATAAACCTCTCCAACCAGGCCTTGTGACATAGGCCTATGGTCCCAGTACTCTGGTAGACTGAGGCAGGAGGATCACTGCTTAGCCTGTTTGAGCTCAGCTCAGGCAGCTTAGTGAGACTGTCTCAGAATCAAAAATGGGTTGAGGATTTAGCTCAGTGCCAAGGCGCTGGGAATCAGCTCCCAGTGTCATCAGTCAGTCTCTCCACCTTCGTGTTGTGGGTGTTGAGTGGGCTTTGTGGACCAATGATACAAGGCAACTAAGGCACAGATCGTTATGGCAGGGTAAAGCTTTGTGCTGCCCCTCACCCCTTGGGTACCCAGCCCCATAACCACCTGTGTGGGTACCCCCTGGCCTTTCTGGGACCCTCATGTTGACCTGAGGGTTTTCTGGTCTTAGCATCCTAGGAGACTTTTTCACCTCCTACCTGTGATTCCCTTCCCCCAAGACCCTGCTCCAGTAGCTGGAGGGCTCTAGGGGCTCCCATCTGGCTGTGCAAACCCTGTCACCCTGAGGCTTTGTTTCTCTGGACCCCTAGGACAGCTCATCCCTTTGTACTAACAGACTGCCACTTCTCACAGCCTTCTCAGTCCTCCCTTGGGATCAGGTCACGTGGAAGTGTCTCTGGGAAGATGAGTCTGCTGCCTGGCCTCCACCTCCTTCCTCTGCTGATCACAGAAGGCCCAGGGGAACAAAAGTGACCCAGTGCCAGGTCCCGGGGGCATCTCCATTAAGGAATTCATCTTTTGCTTAGATAGCATATTTGAGCTGGGAGTAGACGGGTGCCGGCTGTCCCTACTCACCTCCATGCTCGTCTGTCACAGCTTGCTCAGTGTTGATAATTCTGTGGCACTGGAGCACTTGCCTGGCTTGGCAGGGACCGGAGCTGATAAGGACCTTTCCCAGCAGGGCCTCACTGATGGGTGTGGAAAACTGTGGTGGGTCCTGTGGCTGAAGGTAGGCAGGGCGTGGCTTCACAGAGGAAGTTGGCGCCATGAGGTGTTACCATTTGGATCTGGGATATCCTGTCAGAGCCTCATTATTTGGGAGGTGATTGGATCGTGAGGGTTCATTGGATGAAGTGAATTAATCAATGGATTTCCCATGCCTATAGGAAGAGAGGCCTCTTCAGGAGCTATGGTGGGTCACTGCAGGTGTTGCCTGCAAGGATAGACTCTTGCTTGGCTTCTCGCCAACACCTCTCCTCCTCCTTGTGATGCCCAGTACAGCTGTTCTCTGCCAGACCCTCCTGCTGTGTGGCTACTGCCAGCTGACCATGAAAAGCCTGAGACCATGTGACCTCAAGTAAACTTTCCTCCCTCAGAGTTGTAGGTATCAGGTATCTTGTCCCAGCCATGGTAAAGTGGTTAAGACAGGAGATCTCATTCATGCCTGGCCAAGACCAAGTGTGTCTATGCACCAGGTTGTAGCACCTGCCCGCCCACAGGGAAGACAAGAGCCATGGCCTGACCCTGAGTGTCACTAGTCCAGGAGTCCCCAGCCCTCGGGTGGAGGACCAGTGTTGTTTCGTGGCCTTGGAAGGAGTACCTGGGACAGATGAGGAGGGAGCAGGAGAGCAAGCAGGGAGAGAAGCCCCACCCCCTGTTAGCATGCTCTTGTCAGGTTCTAAAGCTGCAGGCGATTGACAGGAGGCGGAGCTTCACTCCCC